>OY757909.1:98551860-98703770 GCA_963585895.1 Sepioteuthis lessoniana | reverse complement strand
CATAAGGTCTTTGGTTCAACAATAGACAGCGATTGCAAAAATATCTGCACGGAATGGAAATTATTAATAGAAAAATATACACTTAAACAAAACTCTATGAACATCAAATCCAGGTTAAACCAAACACTAAAAGACCCCCCCCCAAATAAAAACACACAAAAACAACTCGAAAACATAAACAATACTTAACAAAAAAGCAACCCCAATAAATGAACAAATAAAACAAACAAACTACACGATGATTATTAAAAAGGAAAGTATAATCTGTTTTTTTGAATTCTAAATTTTTTAGGAAGATGAACAACTTACATAATAAAGCATTGATTGATTGAAAAGTTAATTATAATTTCCATAGTTTTCTAAGAAGAACTAGTCTGTTGCCTCAACGAAAATGTTCAGCCACGCTCTTCTTTCTGGTTGAGGCATAGAATTTTGGGAACTTATCTATCTATATATCTATCTATCAAAATTTGTTCTTTCTTTCTTCTTTCTTGTGATTCTTTTCCTTCTTTATTCATCTAAATTATAATTGGATACACTCTCTAAGAATATGAATCACAGTTTATATTGTATTCTTTCGTCTATCTATCGATCTATGACGGTAACATTCTTCTCTTAAGATAATGTATTTTAGCTAAATGTGTACTTTTTAAAAATACTACCACTTCCTACCTCTTTTAATATCCACCCAAATACCAAGCTATACATTTTATCAATTCATATTGACTCATGCCGGTGTTTCTAGTTCTAATTTACTAAGCTTTTTGTTTAGATATGGCACAAAGTCACATGAATGGCGCACCCAATGAGACTCGAATGCCGGAGTTTCTAGCTATTAAAAAAAAATATATATATATATATATATATATATATATATATATATATATATATATATATATATATACGTTGGCTTTCTTGCATTTCTACAAATGAAAAATTTCTAAGAAATTCTAACCAATTTTTTTTATACAAACTAAGTTGAAGTGTGACACTATATATATATATATATATATATATATATATGTATATGTATATTTAGGTAGCATTTCTTCGTTAATGCAAATTTCATTAAACATAATAGACATTTTATGTCTACATATTTTCTTCTGGATCCGTTCGAATTACCGTATTACTTTTATCGTATTCGGGAGGAATTGATTTATGTATTGTCCATAGTTGTATGTATCCCTAGTACTTTCTGCCCGACTTTGGGCCATCATCAGGGAAGGATCTATGACAAAAGTGATGTAACTTTTGTTTTAGCATATTACTACTGTGTAAGGGCGTCTTTGCCGTTGAAGATTATGGCGTTTGCTTTTAAATGGAATTCTATAATTAGTGCCAGTAGCTAAAGACATTTAAGTACATTAGCACTGGTCTGAAAAGACGCCCTTACACAGTAGTAATATGCTAAAACAAAAGTTTCATCACTTTTGTAATAGATCCTCCCCTGATGATGGCCCAAAGTCAGGCAGAAAGTACTAGGGATACAAACCACTATGGACAATACATAAGTCAATTCCCCCCGAATACGATAAAAGTAATACGGGAATTCAAACGGATCCAGAAGAAAATATGTAGACATAAAATATCTATTATGTTTAATGAAATTTATATATCTCCAACCTATATGGATATGTATAGAGAGAAGGGATACCGAAAACAGAATAGTATTACCACAGCGAAACAGTTAAAACACATTGTGATTGAAAAGTAATTCCTTATTTCAAAATTCTTATAATTTATTTTGTAACTATGAATTTTACTATAAATGAATGTGAGAAATACTTAAATATAGGGAAGTGTGTCTCTCTCATACACACACACATTCTCTCTCTCTCTCATCTCCCCCCCTCTCTCTCTCTCTCTATATATATATATATATATATATACACATAAAGTATTACAGAATATTTCGGATAAGTTGATTTAATATGTGTAAACCAAATGTTTTAATAACATTAGCCGCTAACCACCATTAGCAGTATTATTTGTGAACAAAGTTAGAATAAATATTTCCATTTTGAAGTAGACACAAGTAATATTTTCTATAGATCAATTCCTCGAGTTATGAGCAAAATTTATAAATATATATATATATATATATATATATATATATATATATATATATATATATATATATTGAAAAAAAATGAATATATAATTCTCTCTATAGATGTGTGTGTGTGTATATATATATATATATGTGTGTGTGTGTGTGTGTGTGTGTGTGTGTGTGTGTTTGTGTGTGTCTTAAATTATATAAGTAAATGATATACATATGCTACTGCGTTTTTAATATGCAGAAACCATGAACATATTGAAAAGATATAAATCTCTCTTATTCGTCTCCTTTGTCGCTCTTTCTACACACACACTTATCTATCTATCTATATTAGGTGTATGAAAATATTTATCGTGCACTTATTAGATAACGAGAGATTGAATTTATGTTTGAAAACAAGTTTTTCTCAGGAAACTTACGCTCAAATCTTATATATATATATATATATATATAGTGTAGGTGTATTTTCTAATATATCCTGTTTAAATCATGAAATCTGTTATTGAGATTTTTTTCATTACGTACCGCACGTACGTGATCGTGTACCAAATGTGTTTCAATCATGTAACATTCTAAAATTGATGCCTCTCTCAATAAATTAAAAACACTTATTAATATATATAAATATATGCATATATAAATCTCCCTCCCTCCCTCTCTCTCTCTCTCTATATATATATATATATATATATATAAGCACATACACATCCTCAAAAAGCACACATATAGAATTGAAATCCCTGACGGGTCTACAGGAAAAGATCTAGGAAATTGCTGGCAGGCACGTGTTTATAATATGTCAGAATATTTTGAGTCCGTATGCTCATCTGATTCACCATCAATTAAAATGGATATTTTACACGACCGACTCGATTGAAGAACGAAACGTCCGAAAGACCAAAGAAGAAGATTGGTTGTATAAGAAATGGGGAAAATAATGAAGTAGTAGAAAAATATTCTGTGCAAAGAAGAAGGAGTAAAAGAAGCAAGTATTATAATGAGAGAAAAATTGATAGAAGGAAAATAGCAAGGAAGAAGAGACAAAGAAATGTGAAAGGAGGAAGAATATTGTGAAAGAGGAAGTAATAAGAATGCGGGAAGAAAGAAAGAGGAAATTAAAAAGTGGGTAGGATGAGTAAAAAGTAAAAGAAGTAGAGAGAGAGAGAGAGAGAGAGAGAGAGAGAGAGAGAGAGAGAGAGAGAGATCAAATGAACGTAAGCTATCAACTCAGTAGAAAGAAAGAAAGAAAGAAAGAAAAAAGAAAGAAAGAAACTTGAACGATTGATAAAATTAACAGACGCGAGGCAAATAGATATTTTCAAAGAAAGAAGGGGAAAAAAAGATAGATTGATTGAAAGAGAAATTAAATGAACGTAAGCCATTTTCTTATTGGAAAGAAGGAAATAAAGAAAGAAAAAAGGAAGAAACTTGATAGATAAAATGAGAAAGAGATAGAGAGAGATCAAATGAAGGTAAGTTATCTATTTAGAAAGAAACTTGAACGATAGATAAAATAAACAGATGCTAGCCCGGCAGATATATAGAAAGAAAGAAAGATACCACGAATGGAATCCATCTCTGTATGTCCCAAGGGCATTATAGCAAAGTGAAAGGCAAACATTTTTGTCCAGGATTTGAACTCAGGTCACCTATTCCATTTTTTACGACGATAACCGCTACATTTTCATCAAATATCTATTTCGAGTTAGCTTTACAAAGTTATTCTTACATAGACCGCATAACCTATAAATGTATACAAGCTACCAAGTTCCTTGCCAATTTAGAATAAAATAAAATAAAATGAAAGAAGTCAATTTATTTCTCAACCAAATACCAGGATTTTATTTCTAAGCGAAAAATATTCCATCAAAGCGGATATCATTAGATATTCATCTATGTTAACAAAGCATACCAATACGTTTTATTTTTTTTATAATCAAAATCCTTTCTAAACAAAAGATATGAAGATACATTTCCTAGTTGAACATGATAAAACCAAAATTAATATTTGTAGGATACAATTTCTAATCAGACTTCCCAGCATTGAAACTTTAACTAAAAAGATGATTATTTAGCGGTAACCAAAGTACACACCTTAAGCAAATGGTTGGTTGGCAGGATTTGTTTTACAGCATATCAACCCTTTTCGAGTCATTTAGCGCCTAATTAAATTTCAAATAATACAGTTTAGTATAAATATCGTTTTAGTTTAAAACAGTTACGAGTAAAAGTCAAAACAGTTCAGTTAAATGTCAAAAAAGTTTTATTTCAAACAATTCAATTTTGCGTAATATATAATTTCAATGTCAAAGAATTCACTTTTGAATAAGTACTCTGTTTAGCTTTATTTGAATCATCGATAGTATGCTACCACTCCGGGGCAGCGTGGTCCTGGGAGCGATGGCAATGAAGGGGCACTCCGCATTCCCCAAAGCTCCGGCATCACAGCAACCTCACCATCAGATTGTTCAGTGTCATATACAGGACAGTCGTTGAGAGGGGGCTTCTTACCCACCTACAGAGAAACGGTCATTGTATTCTTTTGCCCAACTTAAGCGATTTTCTTTTTGTTTATAGAAGTTTTGAAATGATTTTTAGGCGACAAATTATATATATAAAAGTACACCACAGTTTTTGGAAAATTATGCATGGTCTATATATGTGTATATATATGTGTATGTAAAATGAATTAAATCTGGAAAAAATAAGTTTTTGAACTTGTTATTGACTGAGCAACTGTCACTCCCATCCCCACTTTATTAATGGTGGCTTATGCTTACCTCAGTAGATACGTATGCCGTTTATGTCAGGTTCCTCTTTCAGATTTTAAAAGTATAAAAAAGCACTAATATATTGTGGTTAGGAAGGTGATGTAAGGCTAATGACTAAAATGAGAAATATGACCCTCCATTTAAACTTTCTCCCTAAGTAATTTGCTACTGAAGATTATATGAATCACATGAAAATCCGTAATAAACGTAATTACTAAAAATAATCTAAAAATAAATGCTCTTTTTAAATGAACATTTTTTTGTATAATTTTATTAAGTATATATATATATATATATATATGAAGAACAGCTTGAGAAAGTGTCGGGGAACCATTCAATTAAATACTAGTGCGTGTACACTTTTTACTTCCCACCACACACACATTTCATTAGACTGTATAATCTGCTTCTCAGTCCAGTTCTGCTTTAATTTCTCTGAACTTATAAACTGAATGTGGGATCATATATATATATATATATATATATATATATATATAAGAGAGAGAGAGCGCGTGTAGTTGGAGAAAGAGAAATTTCGACTATATATAAAAAATCTTAATATACTGTGATTAGGAAGGTGATTAAAGCTAATGTCCAAAATGAGAAATATTATCCTACACTTAAACTTTGCAATGACAGCGATTTGTTCCGAAATTTATTTTAAAATTGCCTATTTCATAAAAAGAGAACAGTTATTGGAAAATAAGATTGAAAACTATGAATAACTATGTTTTATTATCACTTTTGACTTTTTTCCAAAAAGCGATTGTTTTGTTGGTACCTTTTATAACTATTCCCGGCTGCAATAAAGTTGTTTCTTACTTTGACTTTCTCGCAAACCGACAAAGTTAGCCTTATTGCAAATCGAACCACTCGGTTAAATCTTTCTTAAAATAAGATATATATATTTATCTTCCCAAAAGTTGGTTTGGTTACTTTGTTTAATGACGTATCAACCTTCGTGAATTATTTTATATCAATGTAGAAAAACAGTTGTGGTAGTAATTGACACATAGCTGCGAAGGGATAAGAGGGTTCAAATTTTTCCAAAAGTTACTTGTCAATGTCATTGCGCGTTTGGTGTTTGAACCCGCTTTCTCTGATGTCGCAGTTAAGCACGTTAGCCACAACGTTATGGTGACTCCCAACCCCCGTTTCATAAAAGGTAAACCTTCCATTTTGCTACCCAAAACCTATCATTGCTTTCTTCCATTTATTTTCTTTCTATTAAAGTTAGAGATAATATTTAGTTTACTTTTTTTCACCTGCATCGTCGCATGAAATGGAATCGGTGAACCGAGTTCTAATTCAGAACGAGGTTGCTTGCGTTTCACTTCACGCTAATACCATTGGGAAGGTATGGATCTATCTGTTCTCGCTGCTGCTATGGGTAAATGGTATGAAAGACTGGGTTCTTTAGCTTTGTTGTGGCAACTCATCTAGGAGAAAGAAAACTGAATTCAAGCCAGTTTTATATATTAACTCAATCCATCCACAGGAGCAGAATGCGGCAAAAGGTCAATTATTTAGCAGATTTTAACTCTTTTTTTAGAGTTTTCCTTCTCCTAGACCAGTTGCCATATCATAGTTAACATAATTGGATTTATACTTTTCCCAAGGGTATTAGCGCTATGTGAAATGCAAACAGGATTCGAACTTGGGTCGCTGTGTTCATTTCCGACGATAGTAACCTTTACATTACAAGTACCTCCATTCAAACCAGCTTTATTCCACTTAAAATCGACCTTGTATTACGTCCTACTCATGGTGGAGGAGTTAAGTCTATAATACTTTTGTTAGGTATATATTTTCTAATTAATCTATCAAAATTTAAGTTATACATTGAAAATTCATTTTCAGATGTTATTTATAGTTTAAATGCATGCAATTATTATGCTTGCATTTCATGGAATTTCCAAACGTACATCTAGTATTCATGTCCCTGTGAGTATGTATATGCATCTGTGTATGTTCAATAAATCTGATTTGAAAAAAATCTTTACGATGTATAGAATTCTTTGTCATATTTGTCGCTATAAAATCTAATAAAAATGTAATGATTTTACTCATCGTAAAAACGAGCTAACATGCCACCAGTCTCAAATATTTAAAGAAATTAAGTAAACTAAAAATCAATACAAGTTTTTCAATAATATTAAATATATATACACAGAAAAAGAAACGGTGCAAATAGAATGAAAAAAACAAAAAAAGTAAAAACAATGTGAAAGCAAGAAAAAGGCAATAGTGAAGGACGCCAAGAAATTTAATAAGAAATCAAAATGGCGGCTATAACAAGAGATGGCGGGAATAAAGAGTAGTCGTCATTTTAGCCGACAATTAGGTGATGTCGTAGAGTACAGTAAAGATACAAAGCGTTCATTGTTTTGAGATATTCTTGAGTATACATCGTCATATGTACATGCACCAATGTGAAGCACAAAACATAGATATAAATTTTACTATACTTTTTATCCTATATCTTCTGTTTTCTATCACAATAATGAGATCGTAATGCTGCAATTGTCAACTGAGCAATGCCTGTCAAAATTTTACAAAAGGCATCTGGCGAGATTGGTTATCCCTTGGTAATTTGTCTCTTTTGTGACCTAAACACACCGATTTGTCTACGAAAGACAAACTGTTGGACTCATTCAATGTTAGCCATGCACACACATTCTTTTTTTGCCATCTAACATTCACCGCCATCTTGGATAGTTGATTGGTTAGTTTTAAGGTATGTCAGCTATTGTTAGGGTATTTATTGCCAAAGTCAAACTTTTTTGAGGCAATTATATGGTTTCAAGTAACTAATGATAATCATTTGAAAATAATTATAACTTCAAATAACTATTCTAAATACCAATAATTTTACACGATTGTACGGTTTTAAGTATTCCTATCAAACACAAATGTTTTATATAAAATTGTATGGCTTTAAGTAATTACTCCTATTCCGTAATAATACTGTTTGCACGTAAATATAATTTTAAGTATTTTTATCAACTACAAATAATTTGCATTGTAATATGGAAATTTACTAAGCTTTTTGCTTAGATATGGCACAAGGCCATATGAAAGGGGCACCCAATGAGACTCGAACTCACTCGTGTAGGTTTGCTAGTCGAGCTTGCTAACCATTACACCACCAGAGGCGCCTGCATTGTAATATGGTTTCATATATTCTGATCCAATACAAATAATTTTCGTAGTTATGTGGTTTCAAGTATTTCAATCTAATACTAATAATTTTCAAACAGATCTATTTCACCTGAAGAGAAGATTTTGATTTTTTTCTTGGTTAGGAATATCAACAAATCTTTATAAAAGAAAGTTCACATTCTATTTATAGCCGAGGAGACTTAAGTAAGATTTGTAAAATACACTTGTAAAGTCTGGTAATTACTATTAAAAATGTGCAAGGAAAAACGCTATATTTAAAAATCCTCGTAAAATGAGTTTTTGATAAGAGCTGGGTATATGGCTTTGAATTATCATTAACATACAATTATTGAGAAACTTTTAACAAGTGGCTTGTTACTGATATTAAATAATTAATTAGCAACTAAACTTATTACTAGAAACCAATTATTATTTCTTCTTGAAAGTTTTAGTTTATTCTAAGTTATGTAGTTGTTGCTTTTAAACTTACGTTGGATTAAGTTAATTAGAGAAGACATTGGAGTGAGTATATATTCATTAATTTTCTTTCTTTTCTTTGGCGTTGTAATATACATTATTTATGTTTATTGAAAAAATAACCCTTTACTTTGTTAGATTTATGAAAAAAAATTCGGCTGTAAAGATTTTCGTCTCAAGTTAATTTCGTATTTTTCTTTAATTCTTAATCTTGATAAGAACGCTTGTTTTGACCGTTATATTTATTAGTTATGCCTAGTTTGTGTTTTTCTTGGTTAGATATCTGACAAGTAAGTTTTACAAAAAAAAATTGTTAAAATTTAATCGAAGTCCTTAAAAGTCTATCGCAAAAATCTTAATGTAAAAACTAACAGAAAAAATAAGTGAACAAATAAAGCGATCATGAAGCAAAAGAAATGGATTCTTATTTTTATGAACATTACTTAAAAGTTACACCTTTTAGAAATGCCATTTAAGATTATTCATAGAAATATTGGTAAACGTCGGAATTCCCGGTCAATTTTAGAATGTTGAAAATATGATGAGTTTATGTCATCTTTTTAAATCAGAAACAACTTGACTTCGGTCAGCAGACAATTTCACGGCGAGTACATCGGAACGTTACAAAGAACTAACCTTTTATTTTTCTTGTAAAAATAAATTCTCTGTTATAATTTGAACATTAATATGAATCTTCTTTCGTAACTAAAAAAGAAAAGAGAACTAATGGTTGCATCTTAGTCTATTAAAAGGTAAAACATGTATTTTCTTCTTATTATTTGAAATAAACACAAATAACATATGAAATTTGGAACTGTAAATATGATAAAAACCCAGTAATAAAACTTGAATATTATCAAAAAGTATATATACATATATATATACAAAAAGTATATATACAAAATGTGTCTATAAAAGTATATATACAAAATGTATATATATATATATATATATATATATATATAATGTATAAGTATATATACCAAATGTATACATATAAGTATTTTGTAATTTGCTTGAAGCATGGCACAACTGATTTAATTTTATAGTATTGTATTAATTTAGAGGGCTATTGCAATGCAAAATGATACTTATTTGAGTTTAATTAATTTCAAAGTAAAAACTTCATCGCCACGCCGACTACGCCGATGACATAGCGATACTGGCAAATACACCTGACCAAGCCGAAACACTACTTCATAGTTTGGAACAAACAGCTGCAAGCATAGGCCTCTATGTTAATGCACACAAAACGGAATATATGTGCTATAATCAAACAGGGGACATCTCCACTCTAGAAGGAAGCCCTCTTAAACTAGTAGACAAATTCACTTACCTAGGAAGCAGCGTCGAATCAACCGAAAAGGACATCGAAACCAGGTTAACGAAAGCATGGACAGCTATCAATAGGCTATCGATTATATGGAAATCAGACCTAACCGATAAAATGAAACGCAGTTTCTTCCAGGCAGCGGTCACATCGATACTGCTATATGGCTGCACTACATGGACGCTAACAAAACGGCTGGAGAAGAAGCTAGACGGCAATTACACAAGAATGCTGCGTGCAATCTTGAACAAGTCTTGGCGGCAACACCCCACAAGACACCAACTGTACGGCCACCTGCCCCCTATCACGAAAACTATTCAAGTCAGACGAACCAGACATGCAGGACACTGCTGGAGAAGCAGGGACGAACTCATAAGAGATGTACTCTTATGGACTCCCATACATGGCCGTGCAAAAGCAGGACGACCAGCACGAACATACATTCAGCAGCTATGTGAGGATACGGGATGTTGTCCTGAAGACCTACCTAGGGCGATGAACGATAGGGAGAAGTGGCGAGAGAGGGTCAGGGATATCCGTGCTATCAGCGCAACACGATGATGATGACTTTGAAATTAATCAAACTCAAATAAGTACTATTTTGCATTGCAATAGCTCTCTCCATGGGGGTTGAGCACTCTGGTGAAGGAATTTACGGCTGCTGCCCACACAATGCAAAGTTTTTCGAACGATTTGAGCACTCTGGTATAAAATGTAAACAAACGAACGCTACTACTTAATACCTTATTATTCCCTAGGTGACGTGGTACGCTTGTTGGTCGGGCAGTTTGATACTAAGTCTAACGTAAAGTAGGGCGAGTTTCGATCCCAGCTTCAAGAGTCCTGCGTGTCTAGCCACACTGAAGAGTTGTAATACAACGAAACAGTCTGTCTGTGGATGACAATATATATATATATATATAGCGCATCCTGTTCATGTTTATAAAAACTGAATTTCCTTTTATACCAAAATTAAAAGGATGTTCTTATTCTTAGTATCATATTATACTATTCTTAGTGTAATATTATACTATCAAAACGGATACCAATCACTATTGTTAAAATAAAAATCTAATGCATTGAAACAAAATAAATAGAAATAAAATAATATATATATATTATTCTTATACCTATACCATAATTGGCTCAAACGACATTTTATTGATAAAGCACTCACCAGAAAGCTTAATGCTTATAAGCATAAAAAAGCCTGGTTACTTTACTAGTAAATTGAATGCGGCTTTATTTTTTATGCTAATCTTTAAAAAATTCTTTATGGTGGCTGCTTTATCAATAAAATGCAGTTTAGGCAATCGTCTTTAGTCAGAGTTATCCTGATGATCCGGTAAGCGAAACCTAGGTTGACAAGTTTGGTCTCTTTTGGTGTATATATATATAAGTTTTCGGAGTCTCACTGTGATCATATTCCTCAAAAGTATTTGTATAGTTTGCTGATAATTTTTCTAAAACTTTCTGATTGGTTTACACGGTCAGATTTTCTCCGCTTTTTAATCAATAAAACAAAATAATCGATTCCCAATAATAGGATGAGTGGCGAATTATCTAATGATTGGATATCACTAACAAGTTCTTGGCTAAATTTTTCTTCAATTTGCCTCCAGTCAAAGACTCCATATACATGCCTGCTAGGCTGTTCTGAGGATATCACTGTCGAGAGAGATAATGGGTTTGATTAAATAAATTTATAAGCAACTGAACAAAATAGAAACAACAAATATGATGAAAATGGATTTCGGAAAGAAGGCGTATGGTAAAGCAATATTTGGTCGGGGATTTATGCTTAGGGATCGCGTAGGTTCCATTAGAGATGATCAAAGTTAACCTGTGCAACAAAAGATTCAAAACATTGTGAATTGTCGTGCTTTTATTTTTTTAAATTTCATTTTTGAATATGATTAATTTCAGGGCACTTTGAGAAGCTATAATCTATATTGGGTAAAATAATCGTTCCCAAACACACGCACGTACGTACGTATGTCTCTATATCAGTGAATCATTAATTCCAATCAACTAGGTTTAACCACCCACTTCCATCAATCCAAACAAAAATACTTAACAATTCTGACAATACAGCACAATATAAATGAATCTATATTATATTTCATTGTGAGATCCAAACCCAATATACTTATTATAATTTAAAATCGGTGGCTATGAAAGAAGTTGCATCAAATAAAACGAAAACTTCCAGGGATATAAACTCCAGTTTAACCTCTTCTAGCACCCCCTATATATATATATATATATACACTGAGAGAGAGAGAGAGAGAGAGAGAGGAAATGGTAGTTTGTATGTGCGTGTGAGTAAAGGAAGAAATAGAAAGGCTGACTAGCATAAAAGAAAAAGTAGATACATTTAAAAATAAAAAAAGAAACCAACTAAGTGAGACGTATTTAAGAGAGGATATAACAGGAGGGAGAACAGCAGGTTCATGATTTTATAAGGGGTATTAGAGCATGCATATTAGCTGGAATTTGAACACGGCTTGCCGATTCCATTTTCCGTATCGATAACCGTTACGACACTCGTGTATTAATTAAATATAAAGATATATATATATATATATATATAATTTGTTTATTTGATAAAGAGGACACGTTGCTATCACACGTATTTGTCTTTCTATAATTAAATTACTTATCGAACACGTTAATTTGAGTGAGTGGATAGATTGTAAATGGTTTCTGGCTATCACGTGAGTGTGAAAGCGACACCTACAGCTGCCCTTATGGTGCGTTTGTGCCGAATTGATGAACGAATTGTGTTGTAGATTGGACATGAGTCACTTGGGGCCTGGACTCTGGGACCACTGAACATTTTTCAGGAAAAATCGCTTGTGGAACCTATTCCTCAGCGTGAAGGTAAAAAAAACAAAAAAAAAAAAAAAAAAAGAAAGAAAAAAGCACGCGTTGAAAAATCGAGTATAAAAGTAATGGAGAGCGTTTACTTACTGATCTATCTATCTATCTATCTATCAATCAAAGCCCGATGTTATCTGGATGCGTCTTTTTGAAGTACGTAATTGTTAATTCATCATTACTAAGTAGGAGGGGGCCAATCTTCAATAAGTGTCTCATAATTGCTGCATACTTAGTAAGTCTCAGTCTGTCTGTCTCTCTCTCTGTTTATATATATATATATATATATATATATATATATATATATATGATTGATTTTAATGGCATGTCAACCCATCAAAGGTTATTTCAGATATTGAGGTTTGAGAATCGCGTTCATTGTACGTTTATATTAATATTTTCTTTAGACAAACCATTCTAGTAATATTGATATACAAGAAAAGTATCTTTTTTTTAAATCTAAAGTTCTCTTCTGTATACATATATACTCATGCATACACCCTGTCGGTGAGACTTACAATACGCTGACTGTATCCCTTGCAAAGGTTAAGATCCCCACCAAAAGGAAGTGTCTTGTGTATGAGATACTAAAGTGCATCTGATGTTGAGGCGCCAATTCTATACATTTTAGGAGTGTGTGGGAATTCTTCATGGACCAAATAAATCTGTTTTAAGATTATTCGAATTCGATTGGATCGCAAGAGAGAAAAAAAAACCCTCAAGAAACAATACAAAAAACGTAAATATGAATGTATAATTCTAAAACATTTTGGCATAAAATAATCCTAGACTGGTTGACATGCCCTTAAAATCACTCACTCACTCAATCAATCAATCACGACTCGCATAGTTAGTAATATTAAGAACTTAACCACGTCTGTCCGAGCATTTATGTCAGGAAAAGTTTTGCTGTTCGTATCAAAATCTCTGTCTCATTCTATTTGGCCAAAATCGGCATATTTTACCATTTGATAACTTTGCAGTGACCTCAGATGATTTTACGGGGCAGCATAATCTATATTGGTTCTCAGATAAAAAAAATCAATATCCATGCAAAAAATACGGTCTCTTAGACTTTTCGTTTCAGACAGATGTAGCCAGAAATGTAGAGTCGTACTTAGCATAATGGTTCTCATTCAAGGAAATAGGCACGGCAACTCGTGTTCAATTCCTGGAAGAAGATGGTTGCGTTTTACTTCTCGCTAATGCCCTTAGGAAAGTTATGAATCCATATCTCCCTCTCCAACACCAGCTATGGATAAATTAGAGGGCAAACTGGGCTCTTAAGACTTAGTACTACAACTGGTCAATGAAATTGTCTTTATTGGGAATCCTTTTGAGATGAGGCTTCTTAATCTGAGAATTAATTTTTATTTATTGCGGACTTTTTGTCCTCATCTTGGTATTTTTTTTTTGTTGTTGTTTCAAAAGGATTCCCAATATAGACAATTACAAATTCGGCACGGACCTGACTATGGAAGACCAGATGAGAATAAATAATTGAATTTATATCACCAAAAAATCCAACCTTGATCGCCCCTTCGGGGCCCGTGGCGCAGCGGACAGAGGCGTTGAGTCTCTACGGTTCCAGGTGAGCATTGTCAGAAGATAGTGGTTTCAATGCCTACCCAAGCCGGCCAGAGGTCAACTTGGTCAGAAACGTGGTGCGATAGACAACAACTATGGAAGGCAGTGATTACTGGGGATACGGTTACAAGACTCAGCATTCCTATCCGAGGTCGCGGTTAATCACCAGAAGAAGGCCAGAGGTGAAATTTGGCCGAAACGTAGGGAAGAAGAAACAACCCCCCCATCAAGATGAGGACAAAAAGCCCGCAATAAATTGTCAAGGAAAAGTTTAAACCAGCACTACTCCGCTGAAAAATTGACATTGTATCGCATTCTACCCGTGATGGAGATGTGCAGTAAATATATACCCACAAATGATCTGAATTTGGCATTGGAATAGATATTTTCCGGAGAATATGTATTTCGAATGAATCTTGCTTTATTCGTGTGCATCAGCTACTCGCGGACACCCGCATATTAGAATAAGTCGACCCACATTAAAGTTACGAATCCTATCTCCAATTACTGACATACCGCTATACAGCACGAATATTATAACGAACAAGTCAAAAACCAAAAACAAATTAAAATAAAGCTTGGCGCACTTCTTTCTTTGTTTTCTCCGCAGCACAAAACAAGGCCGAATGCAAAATACAGACAGCGTAAATATTGAAACAAAGGATAAATATAATGAACAATAAAAAAAGAAGAAAACCCTCCAACCTCCATCTCTGCCTTTACCCTTCCCCAACTCTCTGCTACTTCCTACCCCTGCACAGCTTCCAACGCTTACCAAGTTATATATGCACGGTTGAGATAATTACAAAAAGCAATCGATCCACCCACCATCACCACCATTGCTACGGCATGGTGGTGCCAGTGTGGTAAGACAGGGGAGATCAATACGATATATTAATCGATATTTCACAGCGGGTATTGATTTATTTTATTGATTAAATTTGTTGTAAACTGTCCAATTTTTTATGCTAATTTATTCCATTGATTTTTTTTTAACTGGGATTATTAAATATGAAAAGAAATTTGGCCAACAAATTTTTATTGAAGGTAACAGGCACAACAAAGATAATAATAATGATGATGATGATAAAAATAAACCAAACAACTGTTTTGATATATCCAGAGACAAAGTAGCCAGATTGCTCACAAGAAAACTAAGACATGGATTAAAAAAAAAAAGAGAAATCTTAATAGAGAAACTGAATATCTTTTAAGAGCAGCAAAAAACAATGCCATTAGGACCAATTATTCTCGAGGGAAAATTGATGATAAACAACAGAATAATAAGTGTCGGTTATGTGGTGACAGCGATGAAACGTTTAATTACATGAGAGAATGCAGCAAACTTGCAGAAAAGGAGTACAAGACAAAGTACGACTGGGTGGGAATGGAGATCCATTGGTAACTGTGCAATGAATTGAAATTTGATCACATTAACAAATGGTTTATTTCCGCAGCAAAATCCGTCCAGGAGAATGGGACTGTGACAGTATGTGGGTGGTACGTCAGGAAGACGATCCCTTTGTCTGTTTTGGCGCGAAACCAAACAAAGGCCTGAGCTCGTGATCTCCAACGAGACCGGAAGTGGGGAAGGAAAGGCAGGTCCGAGAGAAGCCAGAAAAGGGCAGTTGGCAAAAGGAACCCAGAGAGGGTGAGTTGGCGAAGGGAGACGCAGAGAGGCAGTCGACAACGGTCAGCAGAAGGAAGCAGTGAGGAAGACAGTCAAAGATGAGTTGGCATTCCTAGTGGCTTTTGTAGGATTTTCGCGAAAAATATACGCCCGCGATAGTCTACAAAATGCACGAAAAGCTATACAAAAACGTGTCACAAAACTACCCTTCTTGCGCTTGGAACTGACCCAAGTCCATATTGTTAGTTTGTTGTTCTTTTTCTCTCACTCTCTCGGTTGTATTTCTTGTGGCCGTAAAGAAATGTGTGATACCCCTGTCGGAACCAACTGGATGAATCACCAGCCATGAATAGTATTGGTTTTAAGAAGTTGATGTATTCGGGGCGGCCGAAGGGGTGTATCACAAGACGCACAGTAGTATTTAGGATCTTGAAATACAAATATAGCGCTCAATCACGGCTAGTAGGCCAGACCTTGTGTTGATTAACAAGAAGAAAAGAGTTTTCCGTCTAGTAGATATTGTCGTGTCGACGGACCACAAAGAGAAAATATTAGAAAGAGAAATGATAGACAAATACTTGAATCTTGCTAAGGGACTAAAAAAAACTGAAATATGAGGGCAACAGTGATACCGATTGTTGTTGGTGCACTTGGAACTGTTCCAAAAGGCGTCGAGGAAAGATTCAAGGAGTTGGAAATTAAAGGAAGAATCGAGAACATTCAAGCTACATGTTTGATAAGATCAGCAAGTATACTCAGAAGAGTCCAGGAGACCGGACGAGACTTGCTATTACTAACACCAGTGAAAGACCACCAGCTTATGTTGCTGTGAAAAACTCACAGAGAGTGAGATGATAATAATAATAAAGGAATGCAGTAAATTAGCGCAAAGAGAGTATAAGACTAAACACAACAGAGTGGGCGAGGTGATCCACTGGGAAGTGTGTAAGAAGTTTAGATTTGACCATACGAACAAATAATATGTGACAACCTGGAATCCGTCCGGGAAAATAAGACAAAATTCTTTAGGATTTTGAGTTATAAACAAATAGTCAAATCTCGGCCAGACGACCTGACCTAGTGACAGTCAAGAAAAAAAAAAGTGAACAAGCCGAATTGTGGACTTTGCTGTTCCGGTTGACCACAGAGTAAAATGGAAGTAAAGCGAAAAAAGAGATAAGTACCTTGACCTTGCCGCAGAACTGGAAAAAAAACCCCAAAACTATGGAATATGATAATGACGGTGATATCAGTTGTAACTGGCACGCCCGGCTCAGTCATGAAAGGGTTGGTTCAGGGACTGGGGGACTTAGAAATCAGAGGACGAGTAGAGACCATCCAAACTACAGCCTTGTTTCTTATCGGCCAGAAGAAGAGACTTCTAGAGACTTGCTGTCACTAAGACTCAGGGAAAAACCATTAGCTAACACTGGTGTAAAAAAAAAGAGGAAAGTAATAATAATGATAATAGACAGGAGAACCTGGAGATTAAAGGAAGAATCAAGATCTCAGCAGTGTTAAAATCATATAGAGTTCTTAGAAGAAGAGATTTGAAAAAGCAATAGTTAAATCTGGTTCGACAACCAATAATGATAATAATGATTATAACAACAACAACAATGACGAGGGTGTCCTTAAAGCGCTGGACTGCGGAATCGTAATAAGCGAGTTCGAAACCGAGTTGCACTATAACGTTCACTTTCGGACAAATACCCTTGGGAAAGGTATGAACCTCCTTATCCTTCCAGCGATGGGTTAAGTAGTACCACTAATGTCCTTATACAAGGGTGACTTTAGCATTAAATGACCTTCGAAGGTTGATATGCCATTAAACATAGAAACTAAAACTAATAACAACAATAATTAATTGTATATACACAAACCAGAATCTGTCCAAGAAAACCATACGCCTACAATTCTCTGTGACTTAAACATGTGATCAGATCACCTTATCCTGGTCAGAATATCAAACCTGGTATAATTATCAAGAAAATAATTACTGTATAGTAAATATTGCTGCTCCAGCAGTCCTTAGAGTCAGTTCAGTCGGCTGCTGAATACATCGACTGATTCTCGGCAACAGGGATAAGACTCTACCAACGTGTGTTCTGAATGTGTCACTAAACAATTTCATGATGATGAGGCTTCAGTAATGTTAGAGCTTTGGAGAATACGCAGTGCGCCTTCAATGCCATTATTCCTGATAGGCTCCTATGTATGAATCAAATAGAATTGTTTGACATTTAAACTCTGCGCAAACAAACGATTTATTCTAAATGGAACTGGTTGATCATTCAACTCTGTGTAAACAAATGACTGATGTTTGATTGAATTGTTAGTGTGACGTAGCATTACTTAGATCCGAATGAGTAATGCTGAAAAGAATAATCCGTGTTAAATAGCAATACTTGAAACCACTTCACAGCGTCCAAACAGACTATTAATATTAAATAGAATTATAAGTGTCTGATAGCAATACTTGAAACCACTTCACTGCGTGCAAACAGACTATTAATATTAAATAGAATTATAAGTGTTTGATAGCAATACTTGAAACCACGAAGCTGTCTCGAAACAATTGCAATACTAGTGCGCAAACATAATAGTTCTAACTAATTCAAAAATGAAAATACCGACAAACTAATAGTTTACATATTATGTATATTTATTTAAATGTGTGCAAACACATGCCTGATGTCAAATTGTTACTATTTCAGAGTAATTCTTGAAAGCATTTAACTGTGCTAAAAACATTAATAAATAAAGAGATCAGGCTTGTTTAAAAATCTTATCAACAAAATGCTTACAAATTATATATATATATATATATATATATATATATATAATGCCCAATCCTGTATATATATATATATATATATATATATATATATATATGTATAAACAGGATTGGGCATTAAATAACCTACAATAGTTGATATGCTATAAAACCCAACCAAAAATGAAATTACCTACCAATCATAAATGTAAATCTATCTTAATATGTGCAAATAAATGTCTGATTTGAAAAGAATGCTGCGTGCAATCCTGAACAAGTCCTGGCAGCAACACCCCACAAGACACCAACTGTACGGCCACCTGCCCCCTATCACGAAAACTATTCAAGTTAGAAGAACCAGACATGCAGGACACTGCTGGAGAAATAGGGACGGACTCATAAGAGATGTACTCTTATGGATCCCCACACATGGCCGCGCAAAAGCAGGACGACCCGCACGAACATACATTCAGCAGCTATGTGAGGATACAGGATGTTGTCCTGAAGACCTACCTAGGGCGATGAACGATAGGGAGGAGTGGCGAGAGAGGGTCAGGGATATCCGTGCTACCAGCGCGATATGATGATGATGACATTGCAATACTTGAAACTATTTAACTTGGTGCAAAAAAGGATTAATAGTAAATAGAATAATTCGTATTAGACAGATATACTTGAAATCAATCAACTGGGTCAAAAAAAGAGGCTAGGCACGTCTAAAAATCTTACCAACAAAATGTGTTTACAAATCATGTATTTAATATATATATGTATAAAAAGGATTTGGCATTGAATAACCTACAAAGTTTGATATGCCATAAAACCAAACCAAACCAAGATCACGGAGTGAAAATGACAGAAAAAAAAAAAAAAAGAAAAATGACAAATACATGAACCTTGGTAGAGAACTGAAAAATTGTGAATTGAATGACCATGACCAGAACAATTGCGCGCGACATACGGAAACACTGGACAGCTGTCTCGACCTTATTATGTCTCATCAACTGGATATTGAACGAATGACTACAGAATGCAGAACCGAAAGTCTACCACTGAGCCATCAGTCCATATCATACATAAGTTATGCTAAATCAACTAGATATGATAATTGCGTAGCCAAATCATCTAGTCATTGTATGTCGCGCGCAAGTGTTCGTCGGATTTTCTGGTCATAGTAATTCCATTCACAATATAATTCCTAGAAAAGAAAATGTAAAACTGAAAAGTTATCGAAATGCCGGCGACCGTAATATCAATTGTAATTGGCGATAACAATCTTGAAGAACTCGAAAAAGAGACTGAAGGAACGAGAGATCTGAAGAAGAACTGGGACCATTCAAACCACAGTACTGTTGAAATCGACAGGAATATTGTCCCGGTGAGATGAGGAGACTGTTGACAAATTATATCTATCAAAAAGCGTATAAAAAGATGGTTAATATAAGTTGAATATCAGTATTGATATGGCAGAATTAAAACTGGATTACTTGTCAAGAAAAGAAGGAGGAAGAGGACTCACCAGCACTGAAGATTGCATTGATGCAAAAATAAAGAAAAATTGAAGGAATACATTAAAAAGGACAAAAGAAGAAGAAATAAAAACCTAACTGAAATAAGGTTTAGAAAAAGTAAAATTTCTTCTGGGGCAAGGTTTCGTCATTTCTGGGGTAATATTGAGCAATCAGAACAGATTTTATATTTCTTTTATCATCAAACAATCACATTGAAAATCCATAACCCCAAATATCAATATGTAGCAGTCTAAGAATAAGAACACTCTTTAATATATTTATTAAACTATATTTTCCCTCGCACAGGAGTTACAATTCAAGTTTTGGTTACTGCATTTAAATGCTATAGAGCTTGGTAGTAAATAACACTCGATAAATAAATCTATCGGAATATTCAAGAAATATCGCTACCTTTGTCAAACTATATTGCAGTCAATTCTTAGACCTGTTTTGGGAAGAAG
Source organism: Sepioteuthis lessoniana (assembly GCA_963585895.1). Classification (NCBI taxonomy): domain Eukaryota; kingdom Metazoa; phylum Mollusca; class Cephalopoda; order Myopsida; family Loliginidae; genus Sepioteuthis; species Sepioteuthis lessoniana. The sequence continues at coordinate 98,683,120 of OY757909.1, read as the reverse complement.
TAGTAGGGCTCCATCGTCGAAACAATTTTAGGTAGATCCCTAACCCGGATAAAAAATTTAACAGACAGGCATAGCATATATATATATATATATATATATATATTTATTTATTTATTGTTTGCACGTGTTGTGGGTGTGTTCGTATATGTCTTTGATAAGCCTTTGCTTCGATCTTAAAAGGGAAATAATTTTGACTGTCAGCTTGCAGAAAAGCGAAGAGGGGGTTTAAACATTAATAATCTGAGATTTTAATTCGATCCTGTCATATTCGACTATAAGGAGTGGGTAACGGCTGATTGATTTATTTTGTTCTTTTTGTCTGTGCTTATATGATAGCCATTGAAAAGTGTTTTGATGTACCAATTGACCAACCATACTTTTTAAAACGATCCTTACATGCTAATGACGATATACTTGACCATAATTGCTCCAAGACTATAAGACAGAATCGAACTTATACGTTTCTTAAGTAATTCGGGCAAAAATTACGTATGAAGATTCTGTCAGTATATAAATATATATATATGATAAAAATAAGTGGAAAAGTCGATAAATCAAACACTTTCAACGGGTTTAGTATAAATATTTCGTTCTTTATTCACAGAATAACTTCTTCTTACTAAGCATTTTTGAGTTTTCCTAAATTTTAGCTACTGAGGGAATAGATAAAATAATGGAGAATGTAAAAATGTATAAAAAGATAGAAAGGGTCTAAAAACAAGGGACAAGGAAAGAAATATATATAAGTGTGTGACGGTGGTAGGTTTCATCAGAGATTTGACTTGAGTGGATTAATTTCAGGGAAATATGAGGGGGCACTGATGAAAGCTGATACCATTTAGGCACCTAGCCTCGACTATCTACCCAGACGGTCACAGTCAAAATCAATAATTTATTCATTGATTTATTTTCCGCTACTTATTTTTATCCTTTTGTCAGATTCACCAAAATCAACCATTTCTCCGTGTATATATATAAAACCGGGCCATTGGTCAAATAAGTACAGTGTTCGCCAATGGTCCGGGAGACCGGGTTTCAATTCATACGAAAGATTCAAAAAATGGTACTTGATGCCGCCTTGCTTAGCACTCAGCATTATAAGGTAAGGATGAAGGGCAAAGTAGAGCAATCCAAGGATTGGAGTAGCGCCCTTCCCCTACACTTCGGCGTAGTAGCTATAGAAAAGGAGCCTGTGGGTCACCCTCGACTATGGTCGCCAACTTTGCTTTTACTTATATAACATTACAAATAAATACTATCACAGGTTTTTGCTGTAGAGTTTAGTTTCGAGAGGTTTTCTTGTTTTTCTGTGTTAGTCCTGTCTTACTTTTTCTTTCATCTGTATTTGCATTCGAGTTGCAGATAGCATCAAGTAAACGAAGATGAAATATGAAGAAAGCCTGGAGGCAGCACCCCACAAAGCAGCAGCTGTACGGCCACCTACCACCCACCACGAAAACTATCAAAGTTAGACGAACCAGACATGCAGGACAATGCTGGAGAAGTAGGGACGAGCTCATGAGTGATGTACTCCTGTGGACCCTTTCACATGGACGAGCAAAGGCAGGACGACCAGCTTGAGCCTACATACAGCAGCTCTGTGCTGATACGGGATGTAGCCCTGAAGACCTACCGGAAACAATGAACGATTGGGAGGGGTGGCGAGAGAGAATCAGGGATATCCGTGCTGATAGCGTGACATGAGGATGATGATGACCTTTGGAGAACAAGATAACTCCTTGAAAACACACTTGGCAGTAGAAATTTCATCAAAGCAATAAATATCTGGGCAGACCCCACTTTACGGATACGCTGGATAATTTTTGAAATAGAAAAGGAAGGAACTCTGACAGATGATAGTTGTCAAAATTTCTGAGACGAAGCTGGAAGATTTTTATCATTAAGGGCTTTCAGACTATTGTCTTCATCTTTGTTATTTCCACAACGTTTCGGCCGATATGTCCTCCGGCCTTCAGGTGTTTGTCGAACTCGGGAACCTTCACGGAACTTCGAACTACGTCCTTTATTGAATCCGCGGTGGTCGCTTGTTCTGATTCCGTTAGCCATAAACGGGTACAAGTGTTAAGTATTCCTGTATTGTTACTCACCAGCAACCTGCAGATGATCGTCTCCTTGGAAGCTTAGGGAACCAACGCCTATAACCGTTACGCTATGTGTCCTGCTGGACATTTCAGAGTGAATTTTTGGGATTGATAAACTTAATGTTCTTACTTGACTAGGATTACTACAATTATGTATGATTTTTAACTGTGCTCATATTCAGATTTTTTTTCCATTTAGCCTTTTTAAAAATCCTTAATGATAAAAATCTGACGGATGAAACCGAGAATATGAAATGGACGATGATGCACGAGGCCTTTTACCCAAAAGAATGTCAAAACAAAAGGCGTTTGGAAAAGAAGGCTGAAAGCACTCTGTTCTAAAGTACTACAAAATGAAAATAAAACAAGCAAAAAGAGTAGCAAATACTTGGATCTTGCTAGAGAGCAGAAAAAACACTGGGACATGAAAGTAACAATGATACCAATTGTTGTTGGTGCTTTTGAAAACGAGACTGAGAGAACTAGATATCAAGGAAAGAATCGAGACCATTCAGATCACAGTACTGTTAAAATCAGATAGAACATTTACAAGTGTCCTGGATACGTAAGAAGACTTGCAGTCACTTAGACTTCAGTCAAAAGTCACCAGTTAAAACTGGAGTGAAGATGTCATAAGGAATCAACCAATGTTAAATGTAATAATGACAATGTTCAATCATCGATTCAATGACAACGATGAATTTGGGCAAATCTGAGCATATGAACTACCCAGGTGATTAGTTTTTGGTGGTGAAATCTTGTGCAGGATCAGATGCATTTTTTAGATGAGCTCATAACAAGAAAAATGATGCACCACTTTTTTTTAAAAGTACACTTTTGAGAATTTGGATTCAGAAATTTTCCTTCTCCTAAACTGGTTAACTTTTCAAGTATAGGGAGCCTAATTTTTCTTTCTATTTACTCATATCTTCTGCTTAGGAAAGAAGAGATAGATACATACCTTTCCAAATATATTAATCCGTGCCTTCCTATATATATGTGTGTATGGGTGTGATTATATATATATATATATATATATATATATATATATTTGCTTGTGTGTAATTGAATATTTTACAATCAAATAGACGCCTTCTTAGATACATATACTTAACTGACATGAACTAGAGTCGATGATATTAAGTGGGAAAGCAAATATTTGTTCTTTGAAATAAATACTTCTTTGATAATTAGGAAGCGGAATTATTGCCACACACACATTTGTGTGTGTGTGCATGTGTGTGTGTGTATACGTGCATGTGTTCAAATAGACGAGTAGAGTAGATATATGTTCTAATATATTTATATACACATTGAGGCAAGAGAAACATTAATCTTAAGTATTTTCTATTCTGAATCGTTTAATTAGATTCATGCTATGTCATATAATTAACTTTAAGCTGCAAGAGGAAATTAGAATCTATATATTTTTTTGCATTACCAGAAACTTACTTTCAATGAAATATTTCACAGCATATAGCAGGATGCACACCTGGTTGAATGCAAAGACAAATGTAAAAATTAGGAGAATTTATTCGTAAATGATTCTCGCGTGGAGAAAAGTCGTTTGACCTCAGACTAACGTCTCGCAAGTTAGTCTTTTGTATATCATTACTGCTGTAGTGAGCTCGATTCTCACTGAGTGTAATATCCTTAGGGTTTTGTTCCCTCTTCATTCTGCCCAGGAGGCTGAGGCTGTAGAATACACCGACTGCACCTCTGCAGAAGGGTAATACCACCCCCAACGAGTGTTCGGAATATCACACTAAACAATCTGATATTGAGGTTACAGTGACGCTGGAACTTTGGGGAATGCGGAGCACCCCTTCATTGCCATTGCTTCCAGGTCTACTCTGGTCCAGAGTGGTAGCACCTGATAGGGTCCTATCTATGGGTCAAATAGAATTAAACTGCGTACTTATACTTAACTGAATTACTTGAAATAGAACTGCTTTGATATTTAAGCTGCGTACTTATGCTAAACTAAATTGCTTGAAATAGAACTGTTTTGACATGTAAACAGCGTGCTTATGCTAAACTGAATTGTTTAAAATAGAAGTGTTTTTGACATTGAAACTACTTACGCTAAACTGAACTGTTTGACATAGAACTGTTTTGACATTTGACTGTGTATGGACAAAACCTATAATTATAGTAAACTGAATTGTTTGAAATAGGACTGAATATTTGTATGAACATGGATTTGGCATTAAATAACCAACAAAGGTTGATATGCCATAAACACAAACCAACCAACCGTCATCATTTTCGCCAATCTTACAGATCACGAATATTGGCGGTACAGTATATGGTAAAAATGCGTTCAACCCGGAATATTGGCAATACGATGCATTATCAAATAACGTTCACCTAAGAGTATTGTTATCATAGTAAACGGTTTCATACCCCAATGAATTTGTAAAAATGCTTCAAATCATAATAATGTTGCTAGGGTTCTCAGTGAAATAACTCAACTCATGATATTGGTATAGTTGTACAACGGGAAACAGTGCTTAACTCGGAATGTTGATATTATAGTACAAAGTAAAATAGCACTCAACCCTGAATATTGGTAATATACAGAGTAAAACAGCGCCTAACTCAGAACATTGGCCTTACGGTGAATAATCACACAGCACTCAAGCTGAAATATTTGTATTACGGTGTGTAGTAAAATTGTGATCTGCATGAAATATCTGACTAACTAGTTTAAGTGTCAACATTTAACGATTTTTTATAAGTATCTTTCTATTTATTATAAATTTGTGATAAGTATTCCTTTGATTTTATTTTGTTGTTTGAGTTAATTTTGCATCTGATCTGCGATCACTAAGTACAAGGGATGGACAAGTTGATCATATTTACCAACCCTTCCGCTCGGGCAGGATATGACACAAGGTCATTTTTTAAGCGAAGTTTAACAGGTTTGAATTCAGAGTTTTCTTTCTCCTAGACTAGTTGCCTCACCAAAGCTGAAGAACCTAGTCTGCCCTACTATTTACCCATAGCTGGAGGGACAATAATTGGATTCATACCTTTCCCAAGGGCATTAGTGCTATGTGAAATGCAATCAGTCTCGTCCAGGATTTGTCGTCGTGTCCATTTCCTACCACGATAACCATTACACCACGGGCAAGTTGATAAAGAACACACTTCCGGTAAAAGATATAAAAATAAAAAATAATGATGGCAATACTTCATTTCAGAATTTTTTTAGAACCTTTCTTATAAAAATCATTACATTTCGTCAGAAAAGCCTTTTGGTTTTACCAATCAGATTCAACAGAATCCTGCAAGGGAAGGTTAGTTTGGTTTGGTTTTATGGTATATCAACCATCGTGGGTTACTCAATGTCAAATCCTGTTTTTTTTTTTTTTTTTGTTTGTTTTTTGCATATACGTTAAGTATATAATTTGTAAAATTTAGGCACACAGTTCAAGAGTTTTGCTATTCAACACTAATAGTATGTAAGTTGGCGACTGCAGTCGAGGGTGACCCCAAGGCTCCCTTTTCAATAGCTACTACACCGTGGCGTAGGGAAGAGTACTACTCCTTTCTCTGGATTGCTCCAATTTACCCTTGAAACGTACCTTATATTGCTGAGTGTTAAACAAGGAAGTATTGAGTACCATTTTTAACGTCTTTGTTATGACGAAACCTGGGACTGAACCCAGGTCTCCCGGACCATTAGCGAATACTCTACCCACTAATTCGATTCAACATTACTCATTCGCTTGCACACAGTTAAATGGTTCCAAGTAATGCTGTGTATCACTAACAATTCAATTAGATATAAGTAATTTGTTTGCATTGTTAAATAGTTCTATTTCTAACATTTCAATTTAACATAAGTAATTCGTTTGTGCCCAGTTTAAATGTTGAAACAGTTTTATTTGACTCATATATAAGACCCTATTAATGTCAAACAGTTCTATTTGACCAATAGATAGGACCCTGTCAGGTGCTACCACTCCAGGTCAGATTGGCCTGGTATCAATGGCAATGAAGAGATACTTCACTTTTCGCAAAGCTCCAAGACTGGAGCCTTACCATCAGATAGTTTAATGTCATATGCAGGATACTTGTCGGAGGAGTTTCACTTCTCGGCAGAGATGCAGTCGATGTAGTCTTCAGTCCCTGCCGAATGGGTTGTGTAAGGTAAGTATCAGCTGGATCGCGTGAGATCGAATCGTATGGTGGGTGGTTCTTTCTTCTTCGAGAGAACGAATGAATAAAGTGACCTCCTAAGAATTTGGCAAGAATTATAAATAGCATCTCAAGAAACGAAACAAGATATATGAATACACAACACCACCCGGGGCGAGGTAAATTATTTGGTTCGTAATTCACTCAAGGTTACCAGAAACGACACACACCTAAGGGGGTCAGAGAGTACGTTTTTTAAAACTTTGTAAGGGAAAGAAAGATGAAAATGCTGACGCTCTAAAGAAAAACAGAACAGAAAACAAAAAAAGTACACACTCAGCAGTTATTTGATTTATTGTGTCTTTTCACTTCACTTCACAAATAAATACGAGAAAACAAAGAAAACCTCTTTTTAATGTGTTTAAGAAATAATATAAATTGCGTGATAAAATTTTAAAGGTCATTTACCAGCAAATGTTTTAAAAGACAAAACAATACGATAAAATGTGGAAATATTTTTTTCTAAAATAATGCTCAATCCGGAATATTGGTATTATTGTATAGAGTAAAACACTCAACTCGGAATATTGGTGTTATGGAGCATAGTAAAACAATGCTTATTTCGGAGTATTGGTGTTACAATACATTGTAAAATAACGCTCAACCCAGAATATTGATCTTGTGGTGAATTGTAAAATAACGCTCGACCCGGAATATTGGTCTTATGGTGAATTGTAAAATAACGGCCAACCCGGAATATTGGTCTTACGGTGAATTGTAAAATAACGCTCAACCCGGAATATTGGTCTTATGGTGAATTGTAAAATAACGGCCAACCCGGAATATTGGTCTTACGGTGAATTGTAAAATAACGCTCAACCCGGAATATTGGTCTTGCGGTGAATTGTAAAATAACGCTCAACCCGGAATATTGGTGATAAGGTGCATAGTAACAGCACTAAATTCGTAGTATCTGTGTTACGGTGCACAGTATTATAACACTCAACCCGGAATATTAGTGTAACTGCGTTTAGTAAAATTGGAGTCTGCTCGAAATTTTGGAGCAACGAATTTAAGATTAAATATTTAACGAACTTTTTTTTTTACTAGTGCTTTAAGCTTTATCATTAATTTGTGATTAATATTCCATTCATTCTGTTTTGCTTCTTAGAAAATATTTCTTTGTCATTATGATGAATAATTTATATTGTACCTTCCTGTTTGTCCGTTATTACGTATTTATCAATAAATATTGTTAAATGCTACAGTATTTTCGAATATAAATAGTACCACGATAAGTAAACATTAAATAGAAATATTATCTTGAAACCAAATAAATGTATATACATTGTTAGTATTCAATTGCTACTTGAATATTTCTTCATTTTCTTCTATATCAAATTTTTCGTCGTGGATTATTATTTAAGCCGGTGTAGTTAAACCATACCTACCCGTTGCTTCTTATTATTCTGAATTTTGAAGATACCATTCCATACAATTAAAGAATCCCTGATAGTCTGTCGACTGTCGCGAAGACAAGGCAGTTTCGTACTTCCCACTGTGGCCAGTGGCTAGATCTTCAAATCTTGGTAAAATATATAATTTCTAATGCTATTTTTTCCAAATTATTCCTTGGAACAACACAATCTTACTATTCTCATTTTCTGCGACATGGTCTTGTGTCAAGCTAAACTTAGCAAATAATTAATAACTTGATAGTTTTACGAACTTCATGAATGCATTAAGCTTTCTAGGATATTCAAACAATTCCTATCCACTATGAAATAATTCCAGGGATAAATAAAATGTTAATCGAAATTAATTGGATATATATATATATATATATATATATATATATATATATATATATTGAAGAGTGTACATTTAGGCAGCCAGTTTTTATTTATTCAATTTAGATTAAAGACAATGGATCACTGTTTGTTTATTATATATATATATATATATATATATATATATATATATTGGTGGATTCTTCGTGGCGTAGTGGTTAAAGTGCTTGGCTACGATATCATTGTAAGTAAGGTCCGGACTCCAATCCGTTTATCACCCAATTACGCTCACTTTCTGACTAATGCCCTTGGAAAATGCATGAACCCACTCGTCCCTCTCCAGGTATGGGTTAAATGATACCATCACTGTTCTTCAACAAGGATGGCTATAGTATCTAGTAGCCCTTGAAATTTGATATGCCATTAAAATGTTGGTTGTGTTTTATGGCATATGAACTCTTGTGGGTTATTTAATGCCAAATGCTTTTTGTACATATATATTAAATAAGTATATAGTTTCTAAACGAATACTTGGTTGTCAAACAATTTTTGAAAGAGCCACAATTAATGGTTTCAAGTATTGCGATGTAATACTAATAATTTAACAGTCAATTGTTTGTGCATAGTTAAATGGTTTCAAGTATGAAAAAGGATTTAATATTTCTCTTTACCCATAGATGGGACTCTAACATGTATTACCACTTCAGGTCAGAGTGGACCTGGGAGTAGTGGCAATGAAGGGGTTACTCCACATTCCCCAAACTCCTAGACTGAAGCCTCAGCATCATCGGAACACTCGTTTGTAGGGAGAGGTTAACCCTCTGCAGAGGGGCAGTTAGCGTATTCTATAGCCCTTGCAGATTGGTCCGATTGAATGAAAAAGGTAAGCGTTTTATATATATATATATATGTGTAAAAATAAGTGGAAAAGGGGACAAACTAAAACGTTGACAACCAATTTAAGAATGATATTTCGTCTTTATTTCAAAAAAGACTTCATCAGAAATAAAGACTTAATATAATACTTGAATCTGTTTTTGGTGTTTCGGTTTATCCACTTTTCCACTTATTTTTTCACATCATGTCAGATTCACCAAATCAACCATTTCTCTCTCTCTCTCTATATATATATATATATATATATATGCTTGTTTTCTTTTTTTTTTTTTGGTAGGGTTTCTTTGCAATATTTTTTATAGCGCAAATCAAAAACAGTATTAAACGGATTTTGTTTTTACATGAAATTCTGTGATCCTTACGACTCATTAAAAAAAACAACAACATTTATAATACACCTGAAGAATATCGGAAAATGTACCGATGATAACTTTGTTGGAACAACAAAGAAGTACAGTTGCCCGAATAATACTTCAAACGTTTTAAATTATTTCAATATTACGAGTTGTAATTTTTATCAATACCACTCTTTTTGATTTCCGCCCAGTCGGCTGGGACTTTTGAATACACCGACTACATCTCGGCAGATGGATAAGACATCCACAACTAGTGTCCCGAATACGACACAAAACTATTACATGGTGTGGCCCCAGTCCTGTGACTTTGGAGAATGTAGAGAACCTCTTTATTGCCATTACTCCCAGGTCCACTGTGACCTGGAGCGGTTGGACTTCAATCTATAGATCAAATAAAACTGATAATTTAACTGTGGGCAAACAAACGACTCATGTTTAGTTGAATTGTTAATGATACAGAGCAAAACCTGGAACTCAGTGCAAAAGAATAAGTAATGTTAAATATTATTATTTGTGTCGAATAGCAATACTTGAAACCCTTTTTGTGCAAAAAAAGAATTAATAATGTTACATAGCAGAACTTGAAACCCTTTGACTGTGTGTACTGTTAAATAGCTATACTTGTAACTACTTCTCCGTGTGAAACCAAATGATCAATATTAAATAGAATTATTAGTGTCAGATAACAATGCTTGACACCATTTAACTGTGTGCAAACAATAGCAATAATGAATTGTATGCAAAAGAATTACTCTAACATATTAAAAAATGAAATTACTAACAAATAATTCGCTTACAAATCATAGGTATATCCATTTGACTGTGTGAAAAGAAATTACTAATATTAAATTGAATTATTAGAGTTATATAGAAATACTTGAATACATTTGCCTATGTGCAAACAAATGAGGTCTGGATCGTTTAACAATGTTAACAACAGGCTATTTGTTTATAAATCGTATCTATTTGATATATAAGTAAGAATATGACTTGACATTAAATAACCTACAAGGGTTGATATGTTGTCAACCACAAACTATTCGTTGACAAATCGTATCTATTAAATATATTCGTAAGAACAGGATTTTGTTTTGAATAAGTCTCAAAGATTTATATGCCATAAACCTAACCAATCAACCTTTTTGATTTGATTTTGTTGTTGTGAGAGTTTTATGGAAAGTATGATTTAATCATGGTTAAAATCCAGTTCATGCTAAAAGGTTTACTTAAGAAGCCATTATTATTTTACATATAAACCGGTTTTCGACTCGCTACATCATAAAACGATTTTTATTGAAGTTATCGGAAATAAAGAATTATTTTCTCATGCGCAGTCAACACACGTGAGTAATAATATTCTTATAATATCTCAATACCCACTTGAATTATTCAAGGGGAAAATTTTAAAGATTTCTTTTTATGATTAGAACGAGATCCCTCTAAAAATAATGTTTACACAACTTAAGATTATATGTAAATGATAATAGCTCCGTAAGCTTGAACCGGATTTTAATCATACTCAAGATTAGTACAAAGCTTGAACCGGATTTTAACCATACTCAAGATTAGTACAAATATTCTTTTCTAATATAGAGCTGTTTCTTCTGTCAGAATTGTTTTAACGTTTTTTTCCCCTTAATGGCCTCATTATCTACAGTGACTGGATTGATAAAAAAGCAGAAAGGTAAAAGTCGATGTGTAAAAGTTAACAGATACCAGGTAGAAAGAAAAAGTTTACTTGGTGAAAAGTAAAAGATAACAGGTGAGGTTTATAATACGTAATATGTATCATTCAATTATGTATACGAATCTAATTGTAATACGTAACAATACAATAATATAATATGTACTATATTATATATTGTCATAATAAGTAACAATATAATAACATAATACGTATTATGCAATATATTATACGAATCTTTGTTAATGTAATTGTTAATATGTGTTTGGCAGAAAGTAATACGCATGATGTAAGGTTTAAGTGCTCTAACATAAAAGGTGAAAAATGGGTCACAGGTAAAATATGGTCTACGTAAGCCAAAATGAACAAACTTTGGTAAGTCAAGCCTAAAGTACATATCCTTTCTTACTGAGTCCAGAGTCAATTCTAAAATACCAAACCTTGAAAGTTTGGATCAATCATAGTAAAAATAGAATGAATTGCAATTTTGGTGTACATAATTCTTGAAATATCAGTTAGGGAAGCCGTAATAAAATATAAAGGTATTATAACAATAAGAATATAATGACAATAAGAAGTAGAAATAGAAAAATGACAAATATCTTAATCTTGTTAGGGAATTGAAAAAACTGTGGAACAATTGTTATTGGATCTTTTGGTACAATCATCGAAAAATTAATAAAGGGATTGGAGGACCTGGAAATAAGAGGACGAGTGGAGATCATCCAAACTACTACACTATTGAGATCGGCCAGATTACTGAGAAGAGTCCTGGAGATTTTAGGAGACTTGCTGTCACTCCAACTTCAGCGAAAAACCATCGGCGTTAGCTGATATGAAAAACTCTAAAGGATTAAATACTGCTACTACTATTAATAATAATAACAAACCGTAAAAGAGAAATGGAATTTATTTTGATAGTAGCACAAAATGATATAACAACTAATCATATCAATACAAATATTGATAATACATAGAAGAATAGCAAATGCAGATTATGTAGTGACAGAGATGAAAGGCTTCATCATATTATCAGCGAAAGCAGTAAATAGACACAAAAGGAATACAAAAGTAGGTATGACTGGGTAAGAAAGGAGATCCAACGAGAATTGTACAATAGACAAAATTTTTGACATTCTGACAAATTATATATGCACAAACAGGGCAAGAGAGAAATAATAAAAATCTAGAGATTTTCTATCTAAAAATCTCATCTTCATATGTTCATGAGGAAATAAATTCATTCAGTTGTTTAAAACTTTTTCTCAGTCTGACATCATAAATATAAAATCCAGATACATACTGATACATCATATTATGAAATATGTTTTTTTTACATTCATCTGTCAGGATAGTCTTGTTAATTTCTAATGTTCTAACGCAATAAGGCCAATTGAAATTTATTGCTTTGGTAGGATTTTGCTGGTTTCTTGTTTATTTTTGTAATTATCCTTTTGGGTTTTTTTTTCGCTTTTTTAAAATAATTTTTGTTTCTTGGGGTGCTAGGCGAAAGAGTACATTTTAAGGTAATATAACACTTTCTTTAAAGTGGTCCTAATTTATACTTCCTTTGTTGTAAATAAAGACGACGACTTGTATTTTGATCCGAACTTTATCTTTAGTTCTGTTTGTTTAAGAAAAGTTAAAGAATTTGGTAATTTAACAATCTGGCCAATTCTTGTTCAAAAGATTTCGAATTTTAACAAGACGTGTGAAAGTAACTTAAAATCGATATTTTTTTTCTTTTTAGGTATAGAGGTTCGATACATTGTAAGATAAAAAGGCGTTTAAACATTGAACATAGAATATTGAGTTGTTTTATCACATGTTAAAATTTGAGATCATCTCAATAAGAATTGGTCAAGTTATCTGATAACTTGACAAATATCAGATCTCGATTTTTCTAAAGCAACTTGTACATCCCAGATGATATAATTTTTTAAAAACACCCTGTAAATTTACGTGGGCTGGAGTTTTTCGCTTAAAAATCTTTTTGGAATGCAGCGGCATATAATTCTAGTTCTTTATTTTGAAGATCGAACGACTCTTTAAATTAATGTCAAGCGCATCTAATCCTTCATTTTCTGTAGCCAGAGAAATTAAACGACAACACAATGGTACTGTCTACGGACAGGCAAAAAAAAAAATTGCAAGAAAGATTTAAGAAAATATGAGGTTTACTTCTGAAGAATAAGTAAACATTTTATAATATATCCTGAAAAGCAATAGTGTGAAAATTTTTATTTTCTTAATTGTTATTTGAAAAATTTTTCACTTTAAAATTAACACAAAGAAAATTGCACTGCTGTTTACTTTCTAACGATAAAATTTACATAGATAACTTTCATAAGGATTAGTTGCCTTATTCAGCGCTAGGGGGTGCTTAATATCTGTCCAACCTTCCACCAAGCCAGATTTGACACGAAGTCATTTTATAGTGGAAAGCCACGCTCGAGACTTACGCGTTCTTGATTCCGTCAGGATTCCTCGAGCTCTAAGCGATGCAACTCAGTCCTGCCAAGCTTTTATTATCTAGAGGGAAGGCCTTCTTGGAGCAGACAGCACAATACCATAAACCCAGCGTAAACAACAGGTGGACCCCGTAAAACCGAGGTTTTCAAAGTGGACGTAATAGCGTGATTGGAGTCCAAACTCACTACGATGTCGCAGACCTGTATGTTAGTCATCAGGGACTCCCCATGGTGCTAACAGGCGCTTTTGAGAATTGTTTAACGTATTGAATTCAGTGTAAACCATAATAAGTAAATAAAAACGCGGGAAGAATTTTGTGACTGTTATAGAAGCAACTATATAATTTTTTTAGGGTTATTTACTTATTAATTTAGTTAATGTACATATATCGATGTTAAAATTCTAAAACGATATGTTTGCCATATATATTAGGAACAACAAAAAAAAAAATCATGAAATTTCATCGATTTTTCACCTTTTACGAATTTTATGTTTTAGAAAATCACATATATAAAGTTTTCTTTTGGGAGAGGAGTTTTCATTGTGTAGGGGCTAGAGTTCTGAACTATGATATATTCGTAAGCGAGTTCGAACTCCATTCGCGCTATTTCATTTACTTTTGGACCAATATTCTTGGGGATAATATGAACTGTCTTATTCTCCCAGCAATTGGTTAATTAGTACCACTACTGTCCTTCTACAAGGATTACTTTGGCATTATATTACCCACAAAGGTTGATATGCCATTAAATAAAGAAACCAAACCAACCGTCTTTTAGTTATACATATTTACCTAACTCCTCTGCACGAGCAAGAGCGGAGTTTAACCGGTTTGAATTCAGAGTTTTTTCTTGTTCCTACTCCGGTCACCATATCAATATTAAACAGTCCAGTCCACATGACAATTTACCCATAGCTGGAGAGAAAATAGTTGGATTCATACTTTTCCCAAGTCTATAAGGAAATGCTATGGGAAATGCAAAAAGCCAGGAATTTAAAGGCAATTACATTTGTGACACTATGTACCTTTGGTGTGGTAGGATATAAAGTTAGATATGTGAGTGTAGTTATATATGTGTATACGTATATCACGGTAGATATAAGAGTAGGTGTATGTACATATATGCATGTGTGCGTGTATATACATATGTACAGTTGCAAACTGACTATAGGTATATACAAATGTGTGTGTGGATATATATATGTCTAGATATATCTGCGTGCGTGTATGTAAGAATATGCTGAGTATGTGCGTTGTGCGTGTGGATGAGTGTGAGTGTGGCCATATGTATTTTGTGCGTGGTTAACTCATTGACTTCTCTCAGTCTAAGCGAAGATGGTCAGATAAGGCCGAGAAGACCACTCTAACTGCAACTTGAGAATTCAATTTTATTGTCCCTTTTTCGGGTGTCCTGGAGACATACAGTCTTGTAATATTTTTATGTCCAATCGACAGGTGGCCTAGGCCTTAAAGTTGAGAAAAATTCACCCTTGCATATATGCAGGAGCAGTTAGTTGGTTAAAGCAGATTCACCTGGGACAGTGAAAGTGACACAAGGACCAGAGTAACGTCGAGTTAGAATACCTAGGAATTGGAGGTCGAGCCTTTTAGCGATTTCAGGGACATAGCAGTAGTTGCAGGCATGAGTTCCGCACCGTACGTCAAAGGTAGAGGAGCAAAGTTATCAAAAGGTCCCGAAGTGATACCCCACCGTCTGTGAGCAGACCTGTCCTTCGAAAACTTGTCTTTTCTTTTTCCTTTGTTCTTGTGACAACGCCATCTTCTGGGCCGCATGCACTGTGGTATGGATCTGCAGGATACAAAAACGTTGAATCTAACGTTGTAGCAGAAGCAGATATGCATAATGCTCAATGAACATTGCTCGGCGCAGTTTAGGCGGCTCCGTCATAATCATGGTATTCGTAATTCCTATTTTATTCTATCAGAAAGATCATATGGACGTTAACCTGTCAACATCAGTATATGTTTTACTTCTGCGTATGTTGACATCGCTTTCAGTCGATGAGATATTGCTACTGATGTATAGAACAGGTCTATTTATTTCAGAGACTTGAAAGATATTTAATTAGAAGGAGGTGACACCCTTTTGATTAAAACATATTAAAGTTTCTGGTAGTTTTGTTTTTCTTTCTTTCTAGATTGATCACAGCCAGACATATTTTCTATGTCTTGGTAAATGTTTTGGTTTGAGCCAGCAGATTGGCGAAACATGAATTTCTTAACGAGAAAACCCCTCCCCAACGAGTGTCCTGATATGACTCTAACCTGTATCAACATTGAATTGGTAGAGGAATTCTGTTATGGCTCAAGATTCACTAAGGTGAGAAATATCAACTTTTGAGTAGATTAAGTTTGGTTTGGTTTCTTTGTTTAATGGCATATCAACCATTGTAGGTCATTTAATGCCAAAGCCATTCTCACAGAAGAATAGTAGTATTACTATTTAACCCATAGCTGGGAGGATAAGGGGGTTCATACCTTTCCCAAGGGTATTTGCCCGAAAGGGAACGTAATAGCGCGACTGGAGTACGAAATCGTTTACTACGATTCTGCAGTCCATCGCTTTAACCATTACACCACGAGGACTCCCCCGGTTTGTTTTAGTTGAGATTGATAGTATATCAACCATTGTAGGTTATCTAATGCCAAATCCTGTTAATTCACGTACAGCAAGTATATAATTTGTAAAGACATTTTGTTGATAGGATTTCAAACGAACCCTGGCTGTTTTTTTTGCACAGTGTTAAATGGTTTCAAGTATTGTTATGTAACAGTAGCAATTCAACATCAGTCACTTGCTTGAACACATTTAAATGGATATACATGATTTGTCAGTGATTATTTTGTAGGTAATTTCATTTTTAAATGAGAACTCATTTGTTTGCATAGAAGTATTGCTGTTGTTTCTATACAGTTAAATAGTTTCAAGTATTGCAATCTAATACTAATAATTCTATTCAATTTTAATAATTTGTTTGCAGATAAAGAAATGGTTACAAGTACTGTTATTTAACACTAACAAGTTTTATTACTGTTTGCTCACATTTAAATTGTTCCAGATTGTCAAACACGAATAGTTCTATTTATTTTCAATCATTTGTTTGCACTCAAAAGGTTATCAGATATTAGTCATTTGTTTACGGATAGTTAAAAGGTCAAAGAGTTATGTTTCTAACAATTCAACGTATATCATTTGTTTGCACATAGTTTAAATGTCAAACAGTTTTGTTTGACCGACAGATTGAACCCTATCAGGTGCTATCACTGAAGGTCAGAGTGGACCTGAGAGCAATGACAATGAAAGGGTACTCCACATTCCTAAGAATTCCAGGACAAGGGTCTCAGCGCCAGATCCAGGTTAGAGTCATATCAGGACACTCGTTGGGGAGGGGTTTTCAGCTCTCTGCAGAGATGCAGTCGGCGTATTCTACGGCTGGGATGAATGGGTTAAGTGTATTATTTATTTTAATCAAGTATTGAGTCAACCAGGGGTCATGAGTTTAGAATTAAGATACTAGAAACCAACAATAATATATATATATATATATATATATATATATATATATATATATATATAAATGATTTGGCTAAATGGTTTAATATTTGTTTGAAGTTGAGAAAACTTGGCTGTATGAAAAGAAGAAAATAACTTTTCTCCAATAAGATTTTGCTGTGTCTGCGGACTACACTATAGATAGAAAGAAAGCGACAAATACTAGGATCTTGCCAGAGAGCGGAAAACCCGTGGAACATGAAATTAATGGTAATTCCAGTCGTAGTTAGTGTTCTTGGAACGATCATTACAGGCTCGGAAAATAGACCAGAGCAATTAGATATCAAAAGAAATACCGCAACAACCTAGAATACAATACTGTTAAGATCAGCAAGAATACTTAGGAGAGTCACACAAACTTCAGTGAAAGAATATCAGGAGTAAGATAATATTTCTATAATCAGGTGTTGTTCCCGTCACTCGGTTGTTTACGCAGCACTGCGGCCATCAGACTGAAAACAAGTAGGATGAAAAACAAAGTCGTTTTAGCCGGAATTTAACAAATCTGAATTCAGTTTTCTTTCTCCTAGACTGGTTGCCTTACCAAAGTTAAAGAACTATGTTTGCCCTACTATTTACTTAAAGCTGGAGAGAGAATTGTTACATTCACATTTTTCCCAAGGGTTTTAGCACTATGGGAAACACACACATACGTATATATGTTGCGAGCAATATTGAATAGGTCCTGGCGGCAACACCCCACAATGCACCAACTATACGGCCACCTGCCTCCCATCACGAAAACTATCCAAGTTAGACGAACCAGACACTGCTGGAGAAGCAGAGACGAGCTCATAAGCGATGTACTCCTATGGACCCCCACATATGGCCGAGCAAAAGCAGGAGGACCAGTTAGAACATACATACAGCAACTCTGAGGATATGGGATATTGCCCTGAAGACCTGCCAGAGGCGATGAACGAAAGGGAGAAGTGGCGAGAGAGGGTCAGGGATATCCGTGCTAGAGACACGACATGATGATGATGAAGAATATGGTGTCTATCTTTACCACAGACTGTATCGGAGCGGGACGAACGAAAAAAGGGAAGCAACCCTGGCCCTGAGGATTTTAACACCGGAACAAAACTTCCCTATGAAAGTTAATGAGAGGGCCAGAATATGCTGGTCACTGAGACCGAGCACATTTTCTCCACGTTCGTGCTTACTTGTGTCAGTCCCTACGTTAATTTGTCCATGTGTCTCACCCTCACCCTCTGCCAACAAGGAGATTGGGAAACAAACTCTCAAAGCCATATTTTTACGACTTCCTTATATAAAAAAGATAAAACAATTCTTGCCTCCTTAATTATAAAAGTGGATGTTCATTTAGATAGATAACAGCCATCATTAAAAAAAATCTGATCAGTCGGGTTCATCTAATTTCCTCTGCCCACACACTATTTTACAAAGAACTTAATAACATAAAACAGAGACTAATTAATAATGGTTTTCATAAATTGATCAACAAATATAACTTTAAAGAATATGGATAATGGTAATAAACAGAAGTATGATCAAAATATTATAATGAAGCTTGTCAGGAACACAAGAAATTATAAAGGCACATCTTAACGTAAAAACACTCACAGACACACGCCATAGTGAATAACTGTTGTGATACTGACACAAGGAAAGACACAGGGGACACAAAAAGGGTTGATAGAAAAACATATATATTCAAGTAACAGAAACAAGATACAAGTGAAGCTGGATAAACAGTAGTTAGTTGATAGGAAGCTGAGAGTCCAATGGAGTAGTGACTATCCGTCCACCACGCAAATGGTATCACACGCGATTTTGTCACGCTGATTGGTGAACTCCGTCTGACGCTCTTGTTGACGTGTATGTATAGAAGCGGGCCGAGTATATTATGTAGGGAGTACAACAATAACAAATGTACATATATATATATATATATATATATACACATACGTCCATATATATATATATATATATATATATATATATATATAAAAATAACACACACACGTATATACATATATTTATATATAACACACACACGTGCATATATATATATGTGCGCGCATACACACACACATATATATATATATATACACACACCTTGGTCTGATTATTGCACAGGCGGGAAACTGACAGTCAATAAGCACAGTTGACTGTGTCTAGGTTACTGTAACTTCGATTTTTATACGTTCTATTACCAATATTGAACACTATAAATATAGCCAACCACATAAATATAAAGTAAAATTTGAAACCGTCGATGAAACAAACTAAAAGAGGATTTCATACACAAATACTTTTTCGTATTACTCTCGGTTTCACGGAGTATTCACCATCATTACACACTTTGTGTGATTCTTGACTGCTTGAAAGCGTAAGAGTGACGCACTTTAATAAAGAAAAGTAATATTCGTAAACTACTGAAAACTTCACATCATATTGATACTTTTATTAGAGAAATGAGCTTAAAAAGCAATTTCTTGTCCTATTTGTAAATGAATCATAATCTTGTGGGGGTGTGAATGTATTGAATATTTTTAACTCATTCAAATTTACGATTTAATGGAGATAGCTGTGAGATGCTTAAGATAATGCTTCCCTTTTCCTAAACTAAAGAATCAATATCATTTTATTTCAAGAGAGGTAAATGTTTTAAAATATATAAAACCCTAATAAGACTTCATATAAAATACTCTACTTAGGCCTGAGCTCTGGTGTCGAGACCTATGGCAGTGTGATATTGAGATGGGAAGGCATACAATAAGAGTGACAAAACTAATAAAGAATAATAAAAGATTACAGTTACAGGAAGAGATTATAGAAATCAAGATTAACTAATTTACTAGAAAGAAGAATGAGAAGTAATCTAATCGAGACTTTCAAAATAATTGATGGAATTTCTAATCATGGTAGACATTTTTTTCAATATTCCTTCTCGAACTGGAAATGAATTGTCAAGGCAGATTTCAAAAACTATTTCTATTAACCAATTGGTTTAGCTTGGTATCGTTGTTTATTGGCATATCAACCTTCGTGGGTTATTGTATGTCAAACCAATTTTTGTAAAAGAACCGTTGCGGTACGATATAACCCATAGCTAGTACTAACCATGTGATTTTTTATTTTTGCTTTTAGAGTAATATATTCTTGGAACAAATAGCTTAATTAGATTAAAAGCAGTAATAGCGAAAAAATGTTGAGATTAAATTGGACGGTTTCCGAAAAAAAAAGATAAGTAAAAAAAAAACAAAAAAACTATGTGAGCATTTAGGAAACTATAGGATGAATTACTTAACAGAATGGGATCTGTATGTAGATATTGTATTTGTTGTTTATGTTCTG
The DNA here is from genome assembly GCA_963585895.1 of Sepioteuthis lessoniana. Taxonomy (NCBI): domain Eukaryota; kingdom Metazoa; phylum Mollusca; class Cephalopoda; order Myopsida; family Loliginidae; genus Sepioteuthis; species Sepioteuthis lessoniana. The sequence goes on along the minus strand of OY757909.1, from coordinate 98,662,774 downwards.
TTCAAAGATTCTTCTTTTAACGGTTGATATGAAAACATAGACAAAAGCGGAGATGTCATAGGAGGCATGAAAAATAAATAATTCATGGACCGGGAAGGCAACAAGTTCATCAGTCGTCTAGTTAATTATTAGATAAAGAAAAGAAACTATGCAGCCATAAGTTAATGACTACATAAATAATATTAAATATGAGATATTTATAAAAGATGCAGACTTTTCAAAAATTAATGAAAATCAATTTTAGGTTAGAAACCATTTTGTTCTTTGTTGTAAGGTTGAATAAACAAGTGAGAATTAAGATTTGCTCCATTTAAGACTTTTGTTTTATTAGAAAACTATTTTCAAAACCGGAATTCAATTTCCTTTTAATATTTGCTTTAGATCGCTCATTTTCGCACAAGATATTTTGCCGGGTATACTTGAAAAAAAAAAAAAAAAAAAAAAAAAAAGGAAAAAAAAGTCAGACGTCTTATATTGTTATCATTATATTTGAAAAAAAAAATGTAAACTGGCAAAGAAACATTTCATTAAACATTAAAATTTTAAATTATATTATCTCTGTATTTAGGGACGTGTACATTCAAGTATCTGCTGACACTGCAACACAACACAAACAAACACGTGTGTGTGCGCACGCGTGCGTGCGTGTGTGTGTGTGTTAAAATAAAAAAAAAGAACATACCAACATTAATAGCAATTGTTTATTGTGAGGTTATAACTTCATCAAATGACAATGAAAGTTTTCCCTTTATAAAATTATTGTGATTGTTTTAATTTTAAAATTTTGTGATGAAAAAACTCTTGGATTTTGAACTCTGTTACAGGAGACACTATCAAACAATCCGAAGTTGTTCTATATATCTCGTTATTTACAAAACTTTGTTTAGTTTTAGCACAAAGCCGTATGTATGAGACACCCGGTGAGACTCGAACTTACTTGTAACGTTTTGGTAGTCTACATGTCTAATCATTATACAATGCGTGGCGCCCTGAAACCAAAACATAGATTTAGCATAAGCCTTCAAGTGTGTGGCATACAGCGAGGATCGAACTCATTATTTCGTGGCAATGGCTTTCTAACAAGCATAGCATTTTGGTCTCTATGTTTTTATAAAGCTTAGTATACCAATTTTTTCTCTCAGATTTTAATATTCTAAATACTTTAATAATTACCTTTCTTTTTATTCGGTTTAGAGGGTCTTTCTTTCTTTCTTTCTTTCTTTTTATAAAATTTAATTAGCCAATTTATATTCTTTGTTTCTTCTCGCTAATTTCTAATATGCTCATCAATCATTTTATGTTAGACCTAACTCCGGAAGTCGAGCCTCAACATTAGATGTAAATTAGTATCATACCTCAGACACTCCCTTTTTAAGAGGAAGGTGTCTTTCTTCTCAAAGTCAACGTACTATAAGCCCCACCAACAGGGAGATTTTTTGAGAAACACACAGAAAAAAATCTTATGTGCTAATAAATAAGAAAGGTTATCTGCCCTGGTCGTCACAACCCCCCCCAAAAAAAAAACAGAACAGCTATAACCATCATAATCAAATTTGATACGGGCCAAAGATAGATTGATAATTAGATGGATAGAGTTTATTTTATCAATCTTATAGTAAAGAATCTGCAGTCTAAAAAAAGCCGCCAAGAACAGAAGGTACAATTAAACCAATTTTCTTTCTTTCTTTCTTCTAATTGATTTCTAACAAGTTCATCACTTGGGTCTCTATTTTTATCGGTTTCTTTTTTTAATGGTATATCAACCTTCGTGGGTAATTTAATGCCTATTCCATTCTTTTATAAGTACATTAGTGGCGTTAATTTATCATAACTATTAGGAGGGGGGTTCGGGAGTTCATATCTTTTTTAAGGGTATTAGACCGAAAGAAAATCTAATGCCATGACTGGAGTTCGAACTCGCTTACTAGGTTGTTGCGGTTCAGCTCGTTAGCCACTACGCGGAGAGGACTCTGTCTTTTTATAAAGTTTTATACACATTTTTTTTATTTATCTTTCTTTCGTTTCCTTCTCTTGTATTTCTTTACTTCTTTCTTTCTCATTAATTTCTAAAAAGCAAATCATTTTGATTCTTTCTTTCTTTCTTTCTTTCTTTCTTTCTTATTAGTTTCTCGAATTCTCATCCTTTTGATGCTATTCTTTATTATTTCTTTTTTCATCCTTTTTTTTATTTTTATTTTTGTGTGGACCAATTAGCGTCTCTCTTTCCGCCCCCCGCTTTTTTTTCATTTCAATTGTTTTTTCTTTATTTTTTATTTTTTTTTATTCCTCCTTCCGTTTGTTAAATCAATCAATCTTTCGTTGAGCTAAGCTTTTCATAATCTCTTCTTCCTTCCTTCTTTTTTTTTAAATTAATTCCTTCTTTCGTGTTTTCCTGTATCCATTCTTCCTATCATCTCAAAGTATCTTTAAGATCCATCACGTATTGCTTTTTTTTCTTCTTCAGCATGTTAGAAATTACCTTCTATTTTGAATATGGAAAAAAAACATGATGAGAGAGAGAGAGAGAGATAATAGTAATATCTATTAAGTACATTGTCATAAGAAGACAACACTATTATCTTAAATTTAGAGGAATAAAAATCATAGTTCTATTACTATTATTCAATTATTACAAAATATAGTATTCATATCAGATCCATGTAAAGATTTTCACAAAAACACGGATTAACCCTCTCGGGTTGAAAGTGTAAGCTGCACTCATCTACAAAGTTAGGTAAGCCAATTTACGAAAGTCCAGAGTTCAATTCCTTTTAACACACTAATTACAACTGTGTAACTATTTCACTAATCGAGCTGGTGCGTTTTATTAGAATAAACTAAGCCACCCTGGAATTAGGCCACGTTTATGGATCTCCCAGTAAGGAGCAAGATCACCTTTAATGCATATAGTACTAGCATGTTAACATAAATAAATTATTTATCTATAAAATAGGACATACTATAAAAATATTGTATATTATACAAGCCAATTAATATTAAATACTAGGTTTATTTTGAAGGGTGTGCAGCATGAAACCATTTTTTTAAATTGTTTTTCTTTTATTTAATGGCATATCAACCTTCGTTGGTTCTTTAATTCCAAAACCATTCGATTCGAAGAATAGTTCGAACTCGTTTCCCAGGTTGTCGCGGTTCAGCTCGTTAGCCACTACGCGGAGAGGACTCTGTCTTTTTATAAAGTTTAATACAAATTTTTTTTATTTATCTTTCTTTCATATTCTTCTCTTGTAATTCCAAAACCATTCGATTCGAAGAACAGTTGTGGAACTCTATTATACATAGCTGGGATATGAGGGGGGGGTCATTTCTTACCTAAGTAAATTAGAAAGTGAACGTAATAACGCGACTGGAGTTCGAACTCGGTTATCACGATATCGCAGTCCACTACGTTAGAAACTAAACCACGGACAGTTACACGAGTTTAAGTTGTTCAATCTAAGACTAATATTTTGAACACCATTTTATGGTATCAACTAAGTATTTTATTTAGTATTAATCATTTGTTTGCCAACAATTTCAAGCAACTATTAATAATCCTTGGTAACAAGTAAACCCACTCCGAATCAGAGTGAGGTTGGGAGTAAGGGCCATGCAAGGGTACTCCACATTTCCGAAAGCCTCAGATTTACTTGAGCCTCAACATCAGATTGTTTAGTGTCATATCCAGGATACTCGTTTGCGAAGTCTTACCCCTGCAGAGAAGCAGTCGGGGTATTCAGCAGCCCCAGCAAACTGGACCAGAGCAGAGCTTGATTTCGAAAAGTCTTCAGGTTCTTCTGAAGTATTCTTATTTTCTTTTCTTTGATTGTGTCTGCTCCGATATTTCTAAGAAACTGAAATATTCTTTTTCTCCGAGTGATTTAGAAGTTCTGTTCCTTCCGATATTTTTCTTTTCCCCTTTTTCATTATCAGCATTGCACTTTTTTTTCCAAAATCAAATTCCCTTCCAATAGCCCGGCTGTATATTCTTGCTTGTTTTGGTGGGGTGCGTTAATTTTTAACCTTATTTGAAATCATCCATATATATATATATATATATATATGAGGTGGTTTATCTTTTCCTGTGATTTTGTATATTTGTAATTCCCCGAGTATTTCCCGAGCATATAATTAAGGAGTATCATTGCTGTAATAAATAGCAGTGGCGAGAGTGAGTTTTCCTGGAAGATACCTCTTGGGATTTTCACCTTTGCTAGGGTTTATCTTGTCACTGTTAATTCCACTTTTCAGTTTTCCATGGCTTTCATAACGAAGTTTGGTACATTTTCCGATATTCTATTATTCAAGCTTGTCAGACTACATCGGAGGCTGTTTGTTGTCAATCCATGCCATGGCTACATTTTCCAACTTATTTTGACCTCTTTGAGGATTTGCTGACCTATATATAGTGGGTCATCAATTTCTCTTTGCTGTATCCTTTCTCTTCTTCTTGACACAGTCCTTGCCAAGCGAGTAATAATATTCTTCTTTTTTCATGTTATTGGTCTATAGTTGCTGAGAATAGTTCCCCTATGGGTCTTTATTGATCAGAAAGGTTTTCCTCTCAGCAAGTAGACCCAAATAAATAACTCATTTGGATCTGCTTGCTGAGAGGAAAGCTTTATCTAGCCCTCGAAAATACCAACATATCAAGGGAACGGACAGGGAGAATTAGTGAAAGCGAATATAAACAGCCGAATTCATTATCTGCGCAAGTAATCGTGATGCCAGGTCACCTCTCTATCGACAGTATGAGACAAAAATAATAGGGTTTCAATAAAATTACACAAAATACTAGCCTATCACTTCTGCCCCAAATTGTATACCAGGGTGTCTTCTACTACATATCTGCCCTGTGCGACAAGTTTAGACTACACTGACTATATCCCCTGCAAAGAGTTTATAACACTCCCTGGCCCAGTTTGCTGGGGCTGCTGAATACCCCGACTGCTTCTCTGCAGGGTTAAGACTTCGCAAACGAGTAACCTGGATATGTCACTAAACAATCTGATGTTGAGGCTCTAGTAAATCTGAGGCTTTCGGGAATGCGGAGTATATCCCTTCATTCCCTTCATTCCCATCATTCCCAGGTCCACTCTGGCCTGGGGCCTATCAATAGGTTAAATAGAACTAAACTGTGTACTTCTGCTAAACTGAATTGTTTGAAATAGAACTGTTTTTACATTTAACTGTGTGTAAACAAAAAAACTACTTATGCTAAACTGAATTGTTTAAAACAGACCTACTTTATGTATAACAATGGATTTGGGATCAAATAATCTACAATGGTTGATATGCCATAAAACCCACTCAACCAACCAACCAATGAATCAAGCTCAGCAGCAGAAATCTCATCAAAGAAAGAAACGCCTGCCTGTAAGATACTCTGGACCATTCTTAAATTGAACAAGGCAGAAATTCAGAGAAATTGACCAAGGGACAAAGAAATTGAGGACGACGCACAATGACTTAAAGCCGAGAGATGACATAGATTATATACGTGGTAAGAAAAGGCAGCGGAAGAGATCTTGTCTGTATTGAGGTTGGGTTGATGCACCAATTCAAGGAATCGAGTAATACACCAAAAAGCGTGGTCTGTAACACTAATGACAACATAAAGCCAAATAGAAAATGGAAGAAAACAACTGAATGGATACTTCAAGTGAAAAACTTGGGAGATTGTCGAGAGAAGATGACCAGGGCATGGCTAAGAAAGCTCAAGAGAGAAACTGAATCCCTTTTAATTGTCGCACAAAAGGAATCTTTTAAAGACCAATTAAATTAAGGCAAAAATTGATAATACGCTAAAGAATAGCAAGTGTAGGTTATGTGTAGACAGAGATGCAAAGAAAGGCTAGCCACAGAACTGCAGCCTCACCAACGATTGTAGTTTAGTTATCATATCTAGGACGCCCTTTTTGCAGGAAGTGGGTTGGTCTGACTTCACCGCAAAGGCGAACTCAGCTGTCAGTGATATTTTCTGAGAGAAAATAGGGACGGGGATTGTATGTGCCTTAAAAAAGCACATACAATCCTCGTACTTATTTTCCATAGGTTACCTGTACTAGCTATAGCAACAAGCAGCTATTACCATCATAATCAAATTTGATAGGGCGGGGGGGGGGGCAAAGATCGATAGATTGGTAGATGGATGGACAAAGGCTATCGAACCAATTTTATGATAAAGAGTTGGCAGCAGAAAGAGAAACCGGAAGAGAACGGGAGGCACTACCATTAAATAAAAACGTGGAAAGCAAAGTAGGTGAAGGTAAAAAGGCTGGTGGGGTAGAAAGAGAAGTAGTTTAGAAGGAGTGAAGAGGAGGAGGAGGGACACAAGCCAATAGAGCGTATCGAGGGAGTGGGCAGCCGAGTGTCAGCAGGGAAGTGGAAGCAGTCAAATCGATGATGGATTGACAAGGTTTGAAGTAAAAGGTCAAAATATGTATCAGGATCTGATGTCGCTGTTGTGTCGACTGTTAGGGAGAAAGGTAGAAAGGGAGGTGGAGATCGAGTAAAGCAGTAGCAGCAGCAGCTTGAATGCCGGTAAGGGAGGGAAGTGTGTATTGAGCAATGACGTCACTCGCACTCTAGCGTAGCAGTAGCAGCTGCCAGTTGTGAAGTGATGCCCGATAGATCGTTTTTTTATGTTCTATACCCCCCTCTCTCTCTTTCAGCGTGTACTTTTTTTTTTTTTTTTTATAAAAGAAATATCTTTCTAGTTGTATTTTTAGGTAGTTCCTTCTAAATATCAAGAGAGTTACACGCGAAAAGGGGCGTGTCTTTCGTTTTTCGGCTGATATTCGCACGTGTATACAGTTGTAGAGGGGTATTTCTTCTTTTACGTATCGAGAAAACTATAAATGAATGAGTTTGATTAGCTGAAGAATCGATCACTATATCGGTCAATGTCAACTCGGGGGGGGGTGTTATCGGAAGGATTATCCAAGGTGTCTCTAAAAGCCTGGGGTTAGAAGGGAATTTATAAATACAATGGGTTTCGGAAAAAAAAACAAAAAAAAAAACTTCAATTACTCAACTTATATCAATTACCAGTAAACAGATACTCTACTCTGCTCATTTCTTTAATTATTCTATATATTCAATCAACATGCTACATTTCAACAAATTTCGATAAGACTGAACGGATTTATTTTGAAGAAAAGAAGAGTGTTCTATATTTCGTATAATATTATTTTTATCACCCTATCGGACGGACTTAGAATGAACTGACACTCTCATCAAATAGCTAAGACCTCCTCCAAAAAAGCGATTTCCTGGATAAGACTCTAAACTGCATCTGATAGTGAGTGAAGGGTACCTTTTTATTGTCATTACTCCCTGGTTCATTCTCACCTGGAATGGTAGTACCTGTTAGGGTCCCATTTAGGGGTCAAATAAGTCTGTTTAAAAAGTATTCATATTCAATTGAAATACTTGATACTATATTCTACTAAATTATTTGTATCAAAATAGTTACTTGAAGCTTTAATTGTTTGCTAAGGATTATTATTCGTTACTTGAAATCCTATGAGCAAAATAATGTCTATTATCAAAAAGATATTTATTTGGAAGCTTATAATTATTCGTATCTAATAGGAATACTTGAAATCATACAACCGTGTGCAAATTATGTGATACTTGATATCATATAACTGTGTTTTTAAAAGAAACTTAAAATAAACAACTTAACCAAAAAAGTCATAATGAATGAATGATAAACTCGATTTCCTGGCCTCAAGGCATAAAATATCCCTCAATGGGTTTATTTGTAAATATCTGTACTGATCAGATGTTGATTTTAATGAGTAGAATTCACAACAATATCAGTGATCTATCGAGACTAACTTGCATAAAATGGATTGTTTAAAAATAATTGAATATTCTCTATTTGCACAAAATGTAAAAATATTACTTACAGAACTTTATACAAGTGCGACGAAGTCGGGACTGAAATTCGAGTTGCAAATAAAAACAGACTAGAGATTAGCTTATTTGCAAATACAAAAGATGGTTTGGTTTCTTTGTTTAATGGCATATCAACTCGCAAAAGATGGGTTACAATACAAAATATGAAACAAATTCGATAAAATAGCCTTAGAAATAAGTGATATGATAACAAACGGAACAGGCTCGTTCAAATATTTCTGTCACTCACCTAATTACAATGTAATCAACGAAGAGGATTTTTTGAATAAAATTTCTGGTACTGAAGAATGGCGAATAAATGTCTTTTAATGGGTTGAATTCTCTGGGTTGTTCAGAGTTGATGTTGTTTGGTTTGGTTTCTTTGTTTAATGGCATATCAACCTTTGAAGGTTATTTAATGCCAAAGCTATTCTCCTAGAAGAACAGGATTGGTACTATTTATTTAACCCATAGCTGGGAGGATAAGGGGGTTCATACCTTTCCCAATGGTATTTACTCGAAAGTGAACGTAATAGTGTGACTGGAGTACGAACTCGCTAAGCTTCCGCAGTCCATCGTTTTAATCCTTACACTACGAGCACACCCCAGTCGATGTTGAAGAATAGCAATACTCAAGTGAATAGAAAATAGAAGTCCAGATTTTTTGAGTGAGTAAGCGAGGACACTACGGAGACACCCGTTAAAGGAGAGTTTTTACTTTAATTCTTAATACAAACTTATTAAATTGTGGGTAGATTATTGGTATAGTACATAGCCTAAAATTTATTTATTTCAGAGCGTCTTCTCTGCTTCCATCGATTGGCACTGCTTGCTGCTACTGGTATCCCACTGACTTGGTTTCGTTCCATCCGGATGCTACTGTGACACACCTCTCGTTTTGTAAAGCCGAAGGACAGCTAATACGAGTGTCTATAGAGTCACCCATCCAACCCCGAAGACAGCCGTTTGAGGGGTAACTTTATATCTTGCTGGCCTTGCTGTTGTAACAAGTAGCAATCCCTATGCCTCGCATAGCCAAGGCCAGCAAGTATGCGTGTCCAAATTTCTACTGATTTAGCGTTCGCTTCGCTTGTGTATTTACAGGATTTTGATGAGCAAAATAGGCTTCATTAAACAGTCCCTGAAAAGTATCTTCTGACCTTTTGATCGTAGGGCGGATCCCCGTGGCTTAATGACTCGAATGTTTGGTTGTGGCATCGTATTAAGTGAGTTCGCGCAATTACGTTGAGTTTCAGACTAATAACCTTGACATAAACCCCCTCATCCCCCCCAGCTATGGGTTAAATTGTATCACTACTGTTTCTTCTACAGCGATGGCTTTGGCATTAGACAACCCATGAAGACTGTCATTAAACACAGAACCCAAACCAAAACCTTTTGAATGGCAGAAACAGAATTATACATTTTTGAGTGACGGGAAAACGTTCTAGAGTTTTTTTGGATCTTTTTTTTTCTAGAAAATTCTTTGATTCCACGATCCTCATGGTGCTGCAGTACAGGCTATTGAACTTAAGTTTAACCTAAAAGAACCTACTTCTTTCAAATTCCCTATTGAGTTTTGATTCCCCCCCCCAAAAAAAAAACAACGGGTTGACTTTTCTCAGCCCGAGTGTGACATATTTTTATACTTGACATGTCGTTTCAATCAATCAATCAATGTTTTTATTGTTTTTTTTAATACCACCACGTCCCATTGAAATCAACAGAAGTGAAGCTATGATTTGAATTATTAATTAAAATAATTATTCTGATTAATTCAGAAATATGCTGTTCAGCATATTATAGTTATATATCAAGTTTTGCTTGGTCTGCCACACAAACCCTAGTCAGCAAATTTTTAACACAGTTAAATTAAAGAAATTAGTCTTTGAAACGTGACTCGGGTCCACTGCGAATTTGATCGACAAAACTTAACCAAAATTCTAGCCAATAGTTGGTTTATTTACATCTCACAGTTTCTTAAAAGTGCATTTTAAATTTGCGCTTCAATAAATTATATTTAAGGTCTACGATTTGCTTTTCAAACGTTTTTTTTTTTTTTTGCTTTTCTTTAACATTGATATGAAATTGCCATATTGCAAATTATATAAAGTTCAACTCAGATATAAGACAAGTTAAAAAAAAAACGTTAGTTGGTTATGTTTTATGTCATATGAACCCGTCAAGACTATCTAATGGCAAATCCTATTTGTTTGTGTGTTTTGTTGTTTAATGGCATATCAACTAGTTTTATTTAATGCCAAATTCATCTTTTTAGAAGAACAGTAGTGGTACTATTTAAATCATCGCTTGGAGGATAATGGGGTTCATACTTTTCCCAAGGGTATTTGCTCGAAAGTGAACCTAATAGCGCGACTGGATTTCGAACACGTTTACTACGATTCCGTAGTCTAGTGCTTTTACCATTACACCACGAGGACATCTCCCTGACAAATCCAGTTAAAATATGTGTGTGCGTATGTGAGAGAGGGAGAGAGATTTTTTAACGAATATTTTGTTGGTAACAATTTAAAACGAGCCAGAGCTCATTTTCACTCTCTGAAATGCTTTCGAGTATTGCCGTCTAACTCTAATAATTTTATTTGCACACAGTTAAAGGATTTAGAGTATTGCTATTTAACATAAATAATTCAATTCAACATTATTCATTCGTACCTGGTTAAATTGTTTCATGTATTGTTATGTAATTCCTATAATTCAACTGAAGTCATTGGTTGCTTAGTTAAATCGTTTCAAGAATAGAAAATGATTAAATGTTTCAGTGACCCATAGATAGGAGTCTAACTGGAACTACTATTCCGGGTCAGAGTAGACAGTGGAGTAATGGAAATAAAGGGGTACTCTACATTCCTCATAATTCGAGGATTAGAGTTTAACCACTAGATGCAGTTAAGTCTCATATCTTGGACACTAGTTGCGGGTGGGGGATCTTACCCCGCTGTAGAGATGCAGGCAGAGTATTCTACTGGCCTAAAATAATGATAATGAGTTTGGATAAAGGGTTCGGTTCCTTTGTTTAACGGCATATCAACCTTCATGGGTGACTTAGTGCCAAGGCCATCATTGTGGAGGAACAGTAGTGGTACAATTTAGCTCTTAGCTAGGAGGATAAGAGGGTTCATGCCTTTTCAAGTGTATTAGTTCAATAGTGAACATAATAATGCAACAGGAGTTAGCTAGTATACCACAGCAAATAACCCCACTCCGAGTTAAAATCAAGGAAACTAGAGATAAGGATACCTGTTGTAGACCAATGGTAAGCAAACTTGTCTCGATGGACCACAGGTATAATTGTGAGTTCTATACTTAATAAAATCAACGTCTGATTGTACAGGCATTTACAAATAAGCGCATGGAGGGATATTTGCAGAGATAGTCTCAGTTCATTCTAAGCCCGGTCTATAGGGTGATAAAAAATATCAGTATACGAAATATTGAACATTATTCTTTTCTTTAAAATATATCCGTTCTCTCTTATCGAAATATGCACGGTGAACGAATATATTGAATAATTAGAGAAATGAGCAGAGTAGAGTATCTATTTACTGTTAATTGATATAAGCTGAGTAATTGGTGAAGTTTTTTTTCTTTGATTTCGAACCTCATCGTATTTATGGATCTCCTTCTGACTCAAGGCTTTTATCAACCTTCCAGATGTCCTTGAAAACGAATAATTTTTCAACAGATTTATTAGACCAATGTATTGGTTGTTTTTATTGTTGTTTTTTTAGGTTGTGGATCTTACTTCTCTGTGGAGGATATATATCATAATATATTACATATTTTAAACATTTAGTCAATAGATATTTAATATTCGATTTTGTAAGTCCTTCTTTGAGTGTATTCTAATGTTACATTATAGATCGGTGAGATCTATAATGTATTTTTGACATGCAGTGTAGCATTCAAGTTGAGTCCTGAGTGGAAAGATCCAATAAGTTCAACCTGTATGATGGACAACCGTTGAACTCGAGGTCAATCTCAGACCACGGCTCTGATTGGATGGTTTCTGTCAGATGATCAAAACGGTTCAAAAGTTAGAATATTTTAGATAGTGAGAAACATTAAACGCGAGAAACTGAACATCCCATTATGCGCTGACTGATTCCTCGTTTAGTCTGAGTGGGTAATGATTAAAAGTTGCAATGAATAAAAGTTAAATGCGCACGTAAAACCATTATCATATTGTCATTCCTTATCAGCGATAAGGAACAAAAATGGTGATATGAAAACAACAACAAAAAAAACAAAAAAACAAACCGCAAGAGCGACCGAAGCGACAAGACTTTCAACCGGAGAAAAGACGAAATGAAGAACGAACTGAAATGAAGTTAGGAGATGGGAGTAGTTCGATTATTCGATTAAAGCCCACATAGATCGTAGTGTAAGTACCATGTAATACTCAGCACCACCGGCTAGACGAAAATAGATAAAATAAGTAAAATGATAAAACCAAAAATAAATGATATAAGTTTGTAATTGTCCTATCATACAAGGAATGTTGGGCATCTGACCCCTGGGTTCCAAATTTCTGGTTAAGGGCCATGCTTTCTTTTTATTTTTCTGCTCATCCTCTTCACTGCTGGTCTTGCTTGAGGAAGGACACTTTTTTCAGCGGCAATTAAAACCCAAAGGTACTGAGATAGCGCGCAAACACATCAACTCAATGACACGTTGATTGGCCAGATACTTGTAACTAAGTTACAACTAACCTTTTACAGACAAGGCAAACGCACAGTAAATGTCACGAGGATTTTCATCCAGGAAGGATAAAATAAAACTGGTACATATATGTGTTTGATCCAATATTTTGTAATTTTTCTTTCAAGGTGCACCTAGCAGAATGGTTATGGTCGTGGAGAATTGAATCGGTAAGCCGAGTTCAAATCCGAAACGGCCCTTTTTTGTTGCGATTCACTTCACTTAAATTCCCGTGTCAAAGCCATGAATCCACTTTTTCTTGCCCTCCCCAGAAATGGGTAAATAATAAAAAAAAAGACTCTTTAGACACGGTATGGCAAACTGTCTACGAGAGGGTAAACAAGGAATGAAAAGCGGCTGAAATACGCGTTAAAGTTGGCCTTGTGTCGCATTCTGCCATTGGTAGGGGGGTTGGGTAAATGCATATTCAGTAAGGGGAGGGAATACGGAACTTTAGTCTAGCAGTTTTCCTTAGTAGAGTTCATGGAAACTGTACGTCTTCTCGTTTATTTGTTGTACATGTTCAGGGGCCGATGAAGAGTCAAGGATTTGAAGTTGTCGATGGTATTACGCTATCTTTGACTGCATACATCAACTGGCTATCATAGAAGTTTCCATAGATATTTACTGACATTAGCTTAGTCTAATTCAAGGTTGGTTTGGTTTTATGGCATATCAACCGTTGTATATTAATTATGGCCAAACTCTTTTTAATATGTACGTATCAAATATATGATTTTATTTTACAAATTATGCCTGAAAAATATCTTCAGAAAATAATGTTACGATCAAAATAATAGTTTAGTCATGACCTTAGCAATTGAATTACTGATCACTACACTAAAGCGAGAGTCCCCGTGGCGTAGTGCCTAACGTGCTGGACTGTGACATCGTAGTAAACGAGTTCGAACTCCAGTCGCGCTTTGCAGAGTCGGCTAGAGAGGGGGGCTGTAGAATACATTAACTGCTTCTCCGCAAAGGGGTAAACCCCACACAAATAGTGATCTGTATATGACACTAAACTATCTGATGGGCAGGTTACAGTAATGCTGGAGCTTTGGGAAATGCGGAGCACCCTTTCATTGCCATCGCTCCCAGGTCCACTCTGGGCCCGGAGTGGTAGCACTTGATAGGGTCCTATCTATGGGTTAAATAGAGCTAAACTGCGAACTTATGCTAAACTGAATTCTTTTAATTAGAACTATTTGACTAAACTGAATTACTTAAAATAGAACTGTTTTTGACAAACTGTATACTCTTGCTAAACTGAATTGTTTGAAATATATATGATTATTTTTATAAAAATGAATTCGGCATTATAAAACCTACAAAGAATGATGTGCCATAAAACTCAAACAACCAACCAACCATCCAGTCGCACTATTATGTTCACTTTCAGACCTGTACACTTGGGAAATATCTGACCTTTCGTATTTCCTCCAGCTATGGGTTAAATAGTATCACTATTGTTCTTTGACTAGAATGATTTGACATTAAATAACCCACGATGGATGATATGCCATTAAACGAAGAAAAAGAAAGCAAACTGTTGAGCTTAAAATACGTTGAATGTATTCATTGCTGAATGGTAAGAATTGGTTTGGTTTGATGGCACATTTTAGGGTTATTCAATGCCAAATCCTTTTCATACATATGTATTAGATATATGACCTCTAAACACATTTTGTTGAAAACATAAAAACAGCATGAGCTCATTTTTTTCACACAATTAAATGATTTCACTTATTTCTATCAAATATGAATAATTCTATTTACTGTTAATTACTTGTTTGCACATAGTTAAAGGTTTTCAAGTACTTCTATTTAACAGAAACAATTCAATTAAACATCGGTCATTTGTTTACACAGATAAATGATGAAACAGTTCTATTTCAAACAATTCAGCTTAGCATGTCAACAAAGTTAAATAGTTCCAAGTATTGCTATATATCACTAAAAATTCAATTAAACATCAATCATTTGTTTACACACTGTTAAATGATAAACAGTACTATTTCTAGCAGTTTAGTTTAGCATAAGCAGTTCAGTTTAGCATAAGTCATTTGTTTGCTCTCTGTTTAAATGTTAAACAGTTCTATTTGACCTATAGATAAGACGCTATCATGTGCTACCACTCCGGGTCAGAGTAAGCCCGGGAGCGATGGCAATTAATGGGTACTCCTCATTCCCTAAAGCTCCAGCATAACCGGAACCTCACCATCAGATTGTTTAATGTCATATCTAGGACACTTGCTGGAGGAGTCTTAATCCTCTGCAGAGACATAGTCGATGTATTCTGCAACCCCTGCCGACTGAGCCAACAAACACACGTAGTGTACTGGTCCAAGCCATGATCGTAATTAATCCTAACTGAAACGTAATGGCAACATTTTTGCTAGACATAGCAATTACTGAAGACCTTTTACATATGATAGGTGACAGTTTAAATTGTGCGAGGTATTTCTGCTGAGCTCATAAAAAAAGTACAACATACACGATTCCCTAACCTCTTGACATTAAATAACCCAAGATGGGTTGACATGCTGTAAAATCAATCGATCAGTCAATCAATCGAATCAGGTTTTCTATGAATTGCGACCTTTTGCCATGAGATGAAACTTATTTGTAACAGTGAAATGAATGAGAAACCAAATCTTTTAGTTTCTTGCATGTCATGTATTACAAAACATACGTCCGTTGGTGGAAACGTAATTTCAGCAAAATTACGAACATAGTGCAAATCCTTTGGGTTGGCTGTTATTGCCTTGTAAGTTCAGATAAATACGCGAATTGAACGTTAAAAGCAAAAAAAAAAAAAAAAAAAAAGTGTGTGTGTGTGTGTGAGAGAAAGAGAGACAGAAGAAGGAGAGAAGGATAAAACAGCGCTATCTCGTATCGTAATTTCCTGTTCCTGATAAGATATAAGAACATATCTCAGGGCAAGTAGAAAGCTAGTTCACTCCAATTCCAATTAATTTACTTGAGCTACTTCGCGCCATCATATCATAAAGAACAAAAATGAAGTGTCAGTTACATGGCAATTTGTAGCCCTTTAGCGTAACAATTATATAAACTAGATAGTTGTAATGCGTATTACGAGCAGAATTTATTAGACAAACGTATGAAAACACTCATTCGCTCTAATGATTAAATATATAACGATGCAACAAATACTAAAACCTCATAGAAGGAACAAAATAGATGCCAATATATCAAGTGTATATTTAGAGCGGGAAAATGCTGCATCGTCTATAAATAAGTTCACCTTTAACATTAAAAAATATGAAAACAGTCAATTTACCTGAAATCAAAGATACCAACATTTTATCAATTTTTGAGGAATATTATAGAATCCGTCTTGCTTCACCTGTGTCATGCTGTATCGTTTGGAGAAACAGAAAGATGGGAACCACACAAGATTGACGCCTGCTATTTTGAACAAATCTTCGAAGCAGCACCCTAAAAACAGTAGTTGTACGGCTAATTGCCTCCCATTTCACAAACCACCAAACAAACAAGACATACTGGGTACTGCTGGTAAACTAAATACGACTACATAAGCTACGGTCTGCAAATGGACACCTGCACATAGATAAACCAATGTTGGTTGACCAGCAAAAACTTCTATTTATACCAGCTCCTGGTATACACTGGAGGCCGTCTAGAGGACTTACTAATTGCTACGAGAGAGAGAGAGAGAGAACGGAATTTGTGCTGATAGGCGTTTTGAGCTAAGAATCTTGTGGTCGACTGATATGCCGAAATTTACGGTGGGTATTTTTATTACCAAACTTGAAAGCATTGAAACTCTCAAACCGAGAGTACGAACACGAAGCAGCTGAAAATAATTATCTTAATATCTAATAATTAATACAGTTTTTTTTTCAGTTACAAACACTGTGATTTTATTTTTGGTTTCAATACTGTAAAGTTGAGTAAAAATAATACCTAATAATGTTTGTTTATATAGTGTACCATACCACGAGATATAATAAAATCTTGTTATCTGTGGTTTAGAATGAAAATTAACTTTTAACAAATGTTTGTAGTGTTCTTATTAATGGCATAAACGCAAGAATAAAGACAGTAGTCCCAGTGGAGAGTTCGAATACCAGTCGTTCACTTTCGGAGTAAAACTCATGGGTTTTGTATGAACCCAGCTATGGCATTAAATGTACCACTACTGTCCTTCTACAAAGATGGCTTTGGCATTAAATAATCCAGGAAGGCTGACATGCCATTAAACAAAGAAACTGAATTCGAAAGAATAGATGTCAGTTGTTGCAAACTGCTAGACCAATATATCAAATCGAGTGGGCTATTTAATACCAAATCCTCAAAAAAAAAAAAATATATATATATATATAATTTGTTTGCTAATAGCTGGTGGGTAATTTTATTTTTAAACGAGTTGTTAGAGCTCATTAGTTTGCATGCAGTTAAACGGTTTCAAGTACTTATATCTAACACTGATAATTCTATCTAACATTACTCATTTGTTTGCATAGAATCAATTGATTTCAGGTATTGCTATTTAATATTAGGGATTCTGTCGATATAATTCCTCCCTAATACGAACAATTTGCACATAGCTGTCTGACTTTAACTGACTATAATAATCCTTAGTAAATGATTGAGCAAGTTCTATTTAACCCATAGATTGGGCCCAAACATATACTACCTCGACGATACTTAGATTCTGCTGAGAGATTCTTAGAGAGAAAGATATAATTACAAAGCTTCATTCTAAAATAAGCCTTACGCATATAATATAATGATTTAACAAAATGATAATGCTGTGTAGATATATAAAGGAAAACAATCCAATAAATTTGAAATCAAAAGCTCAATGTTAGAGAGAGCTCATACGTGTAATGAGGGATCAAAACAACGTCACTTGAGCTCGGAACAAATATTTAAGATCATAAATTGTACTAATCTTGAGAATGAATAGATCGGAGTTAGTTGGTTGACTTAAAGTCAAACATCTGTTTTGTAATTTTGGCGCCAGATGGAATAACGTGAACAAAACATTTATATACTTGACTTGAGCATTGTACCATATATATGGGAGGCGCTCATGGTGCAACGGTTACTCAGGAAGGAAATAGACACGGTAACTCTGAGTCCAAATCCTGGATGCGCTTATACCCTTGGGCATGGTATCCATTCAACCATTTTTCTTCGAGCTATTGGTAAATAATAGGGCAGAGCGGGGTCTTTAGCCTTGATATAGCAACCGATCTCAGGGAAGAATAATTTTGAATTCAAAATTTCTTAACCCCGCTTAAAAATTGACCTTGTGTCGCATCTTGTTCGTTCGTTGGGGTTGAGTATTTATACTTTCTTTAACCTCTAGACATGAATAAAATAGCTGATTTGACGATCGACTTTCTGAATCCTCGATTCATTGTCTTAAAATTTGATTAAATATCCTACTATTGTACTTAAATTATATTTGTTACCCATTCTTGTTTGTTTTAAATTTAGTGTAAAAGCTTTATAAGTTTTATTGCGATTTTAGATTTTTATCTTACGATGAATGTATCAATCTTTTGAGTATATATATATATATATATATATATTTACTAACATCATTTACGGTGACAGAGAAAAAGAAAAAAAAAACGCCAGAATTCGGAGATAACAATATATCACGAATCCCTGTCCGGGGAAAAAAGAAAAAAAGTTATCGGGAGAAAAAAAAGAAAAGGCCAACCTTGTCACACCAATTGAAAAAAATCAAGAGATAAGCAATCAGTTGGTCAAAAAAACAAAAACCCACCGTAAAATGCTGCAAAGCTACCATTACAAAGAGTGCTCAATACTAGGTAGAGCAAAATAGTTACAAAAATTAATTCGTGAGTCAGGAACTATCCTACTACAGTTTCGCCTAAAGGGCTCTTCAGGGTATCTAATTCCGACGAATTAATTTTTGTAAATATATATATATATATATATATATATATGCGTGTATATAGTTTTCTCTCATCCCACAAACCAAGATGAACAAGATATGTAGGGAAAAATTAGAGAATAAGGATGAACTCGTAAATGATTCGTGCATATGGTCACACCACTTTTGTCCAACCAACAATAGCTTACATGAATCAATTGTCTTTATGGCGTTGTTTTGAGCTGCTATTAGAAGGGATTCAGTTTCTCTCTTAATGTTTTTCTCTTTTAGCCACGTCCACATTTTCTTGTGTGAGATTTCGCTTGTTAGTCGTTTAAAATGTCCATAGAGTTGTTTTCCCTCACATTTTTATTTTCTGGTTATTTCCATTATTATTATGATTATTGAATATTTTTTGAATTTAGCACTGTAAAGATTTTATGATACAAAGCCACCTTCACGTTAAATTCTAACCATATAGGTGTGCGTTTTGTGTGTTTTTTGTGTCTGCATGTAGGTGTAGCGATGTAATACATTAAATGGCATAAAATTCTAAACCTATTTTAATTTATTCATCCATAAAAAGTAACGCATGAACTACAAGATGCTTACGAAGACACATGCACACACATTGCCATTTATATAGATCATTAAGTAGACTCCCTATCATCAACTAGTTCAATTAAGAAAGCGTTAAAATGAAGATGTTTAACATCAGTACGTCCCATGGGGTTCACACCTAGTTTTAGGTGGTGTGCATACCGTGAAATAGTATTTCGTGAGAATCAAGTTATTTTCGCAGAGGTTTTGTACGTAGAGATAAATATTCCTTATTTTACTTGTTTCCTTTTTTTTTTTTTTTTTTTTTTTTTTAGAACAAGTAAATCTTTCTCTTGTTATTACACACAGAAATAGTTATATTAGACGCTTCAATAGATGGTTCTTCAAGACCAGTTTTAGGGTGTTTCACAGTCACCGAAAGGTATTTTGTGAGAATCATATTTCAGTAGAAGTTTCATTTACGCGTGAAATTTTCCCGTTCTTGAACAGCTAGAATTGCCTCTCACACTTTCCTTTTTTACGCCATGGTTCTTATATTTGTGTGTCCTGAGTATGACACTAAACTGTACCTGATGGTGAGGCTCCAGTTCTGGAGATCTGACGAAAGGTGGAGTTCATCATCATCTTAAGAAACAACTCCACAGGTTTGGTATTATGAGTCTGAGGCGAATAAACAGTCCAAGTGGAAACATACTGACTCCTCAGTAAAGAAAAAGTTCCGGACGCAATGGTCTGTAAAAAAAAGGTCATGCTGTGTTCTTGTACATAACAGAAGAGTCATCTCCACTCTAAATGGTTGTTTTCTGAAACAAGTGGACAAGTTCACCTACCTCAGAGGCAGCGTCTCATCTACGGAAAATGACATCTATACATGACTGGCGAAGGCAAGGACAACTATCGATTTGTTATCAGTCCCATGGAAGTCAAGTCCATTCGATGAAATAAACCACATATTTTTCATGCCGCAGTTGTGTCCATACTTCTGTATGGATGCACCGCATGTGTAACATATTGACCCTCGACCGAGCCGTCAATCAAGAGATGCACCTGTGTAAATAAGTGGAAGAACAGCGGAAGCAGGTGTACGTAAGACAATTATATAACCAGGTGCACGAGGCAGTTCGAGTTCCAGTTGGAGTTGGAGTCAGTTGGGGACAAGATGCCAGCGTGAAAGCCAGCGGCAGACAGAGGGTTTTGGGCCCTCAGTGACCCACGGTTGAGCAACCCAGCCAAGATAGGAAAGAAGTGCTGCTATGGTCAGAAGAACTTGGGGTCAATATTTAGCAATCTGTCCCCGTCTCCAACTCACCTCTCACACAACCAACATCAAACTTTTCGAGAATGAAGCGTGAGATATATTTTTATAAAGAAGTGAGTTTGTTCGTTCATTGAAGTTCGTCATTATTGTTGTTTACGTTTCCGCATGTATTATGTATATGTATGTGGCTATACAACACATGGACGCTGACAAAACGTATAGAGAAAAAGCTTGACTGCAATTGAGCAAGAATGCTACGAGCTATAGAGAACAAATCCTGGAAGGAACATTCCACAAAACTGCAGCTGTACAGCCACCTATCTCCCATCTCTAAAACTAAGATATAGACATGCAGTACACTACTGGAGAAGTAAGTAAGGACGAACTCATAAGTGACGTTTTCCTATAGACCCCTTCACACCGACAAGCAGGTGTTTGACGACAAGCTAGAATTTATCTACCATAGCTCTGTACGGACACAGGATGCAGTCCGGAAGATCTGCCGAAAGCGATGGGTGACACAGACGCATGGCGAGAGAGATTCAGGGAAATCCGTGCTAGCGGTACGACATGATGATTATAACAGAAAAAATTAAGATACGAACGTACAGTGAACCCGATTCCCAAACCACAAGTCATAAAAAACGCTTGATGTGTTGACATGTCATTAAAATCAATCAATCAATCATTTTTTTGTGATAGTAAGCAGCTGAAACTGTATATCAGCGAAAGGTTTTTATTAGAGAAATAATATTTTTACGTATTTTCCATCCCAATTTTCAAATGAATGATTATTTTATGGGGTCGCTATTAGCTATAAACGTTGTTTTTTTTTCAACTTTTCAAATTCACGAACTAACGGAGATTACTATATTATCGTATTTACAATCTTCTATTCTTTCCTAAATAGATGCATCAGTATCATCATGGACAGCAGTTATAACCGCAACCCAAACAGTTCACGAGTTGTGTCATGCATTATAAAATCAGCATCTTTAACTTGGTGATTTAAAGACACTACTAAAAGTTGTAAGCTTCAGAAGATTATGTAGCACCAAAGGTTTAATGTGATGAATATATCTTGTCATGAAATTAAAATTGATACTTGTTCTGATATTGTTAATAATTTGAACATCAATTATTAGTTTATTTCTTATGCTAACACAAGGTTGCAGGTGTGTGTACGTGTGTGCATATATATAATTTATAAATATATTTAGAAAATGATATTATATATATATATATATATATATAATATGATATATATATATATATATATATATATATATATATATATATATATATTCAATTAAAGATACATTATTAGATGCCTCTCTCTATCTCTGTTATATTTTGACCTTCGACCCAGCCCCAAAAATGCTATTCCTAGGTGATACACCGGAAGGAAGTGACACATTCCAACGGCCAGTAATCGAAAGAGATCGCGTGGGCGGATTAAGGCTTATGATATGGGACAAGGTGAAGGTTTCATTGTGCCATTACAGTCATGCACCGGAAGAGAGTAACCTCTGAACTGCATGACAGTTATTTCCGCTTGATGACGATTAAACATTCGATTTCAAAGATCCAGTAGGTTATCGTGTGGGCGTTGAGTTATTATTTAACTCAGTTGAGTTTGGGTCCCAGAGCAGTTGCCAGCAGACTTCCAGACAGTAGAGACCAGATGTGGTAAGGAAGGCCACACCCGACCGAGGGCGCTCTCGGAAACCCCCGATGCAGTTGCCAGCAGACTCCCAGAGGGTCAGAGACGAGATGTGGTAGGGAAGGCCACACCCGACCGAGGGGGCCCTCGGAAAGCCCCGATGGAGTGGACCCCAACATCAGGAGAACAAGACACAACGTGACGGTCATAACAGTGGGGTCAAAATATGAAGTTTACGTTTGGTCTCCAGCATCCTCTCACACGCTAACCTTTCGAACCCTTGCAATAAATTGAGAGGTAAATATATTTGAAAAGAAGTCTTCATGCGTCCTTTCTTCGTGCGTCTGTCGTTTGTCATGCGTCTGTTATCATTGCGTCGGTATGTATCCAGTATATATATGTATGCAACATCTCTCTCTCTCTCTCTCTATATATATATATATATATATCTGATAATAAATATCTTTGGCTGAGCCGTATGATATTAAGTCTAATGTAAAGTTGGACGGGTTTCGATCCTAGCTTCAAGCGTCCTATGTGTCTAGCCACACTGTAGACTTGTGCTACAACGAAACAGTCTGTGGATGACAATATACGCTCTCCCACGGGGGTTGAGCACTCCGGTGAAGGAAATTACAACCGCCTCTTGCATAATGCAAAGCTCTTCGAATGAATTGAGCTCTCTGGTATCGAGTAAGGCAAAAATTTAAACAAACGAAAGCTACTACATAATGCCTTATAATTCCCGAGCTGACGTGGTTCGCTTGTTGGCTGAGCGATATGATTCTAATTCTAACGTAAAGTTGGGCGGGTTTCGATCCCAGCTTCAACCGGTGATATAACGAAACAGTGTGTCTGTGGATGACAGTATGTATATTTAACAACATCTAATATATATATATATATATATATATATATATATATATATATATATATATAACCCTATTCCAAAATTACTCTGTCACAATGTTTAATAATTAATCTAATTTCTGACCTGCCATATGTTATTCGACTGTTACTCTTAACTTTCACTTAAATCTGTTAAACAAATGTACACAGTCATGCACACACGTAGATTTATTTATTTCAACGGCATGTCAACCCATCAAGTTATATTCATGCCGAAAGGTTAGGGAATCGCGTTCACTGTATTTGCATTTGATATCGTTGTTTTCTTAATAGCTTTTATTTTAAACACGGTCCTATAGAATACGAATAATATTCAAACAGTTCTATTTGACTTATCGACGGGATGCTCCCAGTTACTACTGCTGCAGGTCAGGGTGGACTTGGGAGTAATGGGATCATACGCAGAGAAGTTGATATTTAAAGTGAGTGGGGGAATGTATAAGGTTTGTGTAAGCAATTATGGACTACATAATTTTATTGACGAATAATATTCGTGTCTCAAATATCGATCTGTCTGGTCGATGGGACTAGCGTCGTCGTAAAATCATTAACACCAGATTGCAGAGAGAGAGAGAGAGAGAGAGAGAGAGAGAGAGAGAGAGAGATTGTCAGATGGGTAGGAAAAGTGAGAAAACACCAGCACTGTGGACAAAACGACTCCATCTCTAGCGGGACGAGTGAAATAGATTGCTGCTACTCTCTCTCTCTCTCTCTGTCTGTCTCACCCTAGTAGTAAGTGATATATAGTGACTAATTCTTTATACTGAAGCTTATATTTTTTTCTTTATCCATGTGACTCCGGGCTCCGTTTCTGTGTTCCTCATATTGCCATTGGTATCTCGCGATAGTGATTAGGCAGATATTAGAAATACACGCAACTATGAAAACTTGTAAGCTAGAGAAGATTATGTAGCTCCAGAGTTTTACTGAAATGACTATATCTTGTCATGAAATTTAAAAATAAATACTTGTTCTGATATTGTTAATAATCTGAACATAATTGCTTAGTTGATTTCTGATGCTAACAAAAGGTTGCAAGTGTGCGTATATATATATATATATATAAAGACAGAGAGAGATAGATAGATACACACATCTAATAATATATAAATGAATTATACATATAATCCTATTATACACACTCACACGCACACATATGTATCTCTCAATATATACGTAAGTAGATGTTTTTTATATATATGTGTGATGAACTGCTAGAGCTTTGTATGTTGAATTCAAAAGAATAGTCTACCACACACACACACACACATATGTATATATATATTTTAAATCAGGTAGGTCCACGAGGAGATTTGTATTTTTTAAATTTATTTTGTTCTTACATACGTGTATGTTTCCACCTTGTTGCTTTCATCGGAGAACCTATATGGCACAAGGCCTTGTTAATGGGGTACTCAATGAGACTTGAACTCACTCATGTTTCCAAAAAAAAGAATCAACAAGCTGGAAACATACACGTGTGTAAGAACAAAACAAATGAATAAATAAATTCAAAAGATAAAAAATCTCTTTGTGGACCTACCTATTTTGAAATACTTTTATTCTCTCTTTGAACCGACAACAAAATTACACACACACACACACACACACACATATATATTGAAAATCAACTGATTTCCAAATTAAAAAAAAAAAAAATTAATTTTGGGGCAAAATAGTCCCGAGAAGCTGTAATATTCCTGTCTATTTTGGCATTTATCGACCAATCAGCACTTACACGCACGTTTGAAAAATCTTTTAGGTTTAGTTTGGTTTTATGGCACATCAACCATGGAGCGTTATTAATGCCAACTCCATTTTTAAACATATAAACAGTTCTACGTCAAATAATTCAGTTTAACATAAGTATAGTCTTTTTTTTTTATTTACGTACAGTGAAATGTCAAAACAGTTCAATTTCAAACTATTCAGTTTAGCATACAAAAAGTACCATTTCAAACAATTCAGTTTAGGATTAGTACGCAGTTTCAATCTCAAAAAAGTTATATTTCAAGCGATTCAGTTTAGCATTAGTACGTGTTTACCGGTCAAAGCAGTTGTATTTCAAGCAATTCAATTTCGCACAGTTTTAGTTCTATTTGACCTGCAGATAGGACCCTATCAAGTGCTACCACTCCAGGTTAGAGGGGATCTGGAATAAGCGGCAATAAAGGGGTACTCTGCATTCCCCAAAGCTTCAGCATTACTGAAACCTCACCATCAGATTGTTTAGTGTCATATCCAGAACACTCGTTGAAGGTGGGGTACCCCTCTGCAGAAAAGCAGTCAGTGTATTCTACACCCCCAGCAGACTTGACAATTTCTTTTACGTTGTCAGACAACAATATTTAACTTCCTGCATAAAATGGGAAGGATCATGACAAAAAATAATTTCAGAAATCTTTTCCCTACTAAAATGTAAGAAATATATTTTTTAACCAATTGGAATCATGGATAAGTGGTCAACTTAAAAAAATCTAATTTCGAGCTCACTACAAACTTATAAATTAATAAAACTGTAGGTTTAGAGATTTATTCTGTAAATACACTCAAAACTTTCGACTTTAATTCTTTTTAGTGAACATCTAATATTTTGCATTTAATTTCAGCATTGCTTAATTAATTTGTTTACAAAAATATTTGTATAGCTATTACATTCTTTCCAGTGCAGATGAAAATTCTACCTACATTAACTTGAATAATAGTGCATGAATATACTTTCTCTCCTACATATTAACATACTCACACAAATTTCTTTTACTCGGATAAAATATATCTACTAGTTACATAATCGTTATTATAATGTTATATTTTATGCCTGAAATCTTCTTTCTTGTAACGTATTGGCAAATGTTTATGCTCAGACTAATATTATCTTTTCTCACAAGAAAAGACTTAGTAACTTTTTTTCAAAAAATAAAAAGTAAAAATTTCTATATCAGTTTTCACATATATAATCAACACTTTTTTCAGTTCATTGCAAGACTTAGGTTTTTCCAAAAGTCTGTTTGACAGGAAAATAAATGAGTCTTACCCAGGAATGCTGATCAGTAGCGTGTTGATTAGGTATTTGAATTTCGGAGTTGTCCTTCTTCTTGACTGTTTACCTTACTAGTAATATATAGTCATGTAACATTTAAAAAATAAGTACAGCTTTTATATATATTTATTCACTTTAATATTTGTTACGATTTAATTTTTGGTAACTGAGTTTCAATGATATAGAATTTGATCACATAATACCTAATGGCATCCGTTTTGACTTTAAATTACCACTAAAATAATATCATCTTGTCATCTTATAAAAACTAACCTTTTGAAAATTAAAACTGATTCATGTGGGTCTAATCATTTATTAGCAATACAATCTAACTATACATCTATCTAATTCCTCTGTCTCTCTCTCTCTCTTTCTCTCTCTCTCTCAATCTATTTATCTCAGTCTCTCCAAAGCTCTCTATCTTATCCTGTTCATATCTATCTATCTATCTATCTATCTATCTATATCTACGTGTCTGTATATCATTTAGAAATATGCGTTTATTAGCTCGTGTTGCGTACTTATTTTAAAGTAATCAATACGCACACTAGTGCGCACACACACATTCGTACGTATGGATGTTTGTATGGATCTCTGTATGTGTGCGCGTGCGCACGCGTTCTTACGTGTTGTTATCTATTCGGACATCAGAGTCACTTTGTATGCGTCGAATCAATCTCCTATCACAACAGATCAAGCATATATCTCGTCAAGTTCACTAATTTTCTGTTTAAATTGAATTCGCTTCTTTGTATTTTTCCTTTTTATCTCGCCTTTGATTTAAGAGATTCTCAATTATTCTGTCCTCTTCTAACGAGTCAACACTTGAAAGAGCAGACGCTTAGATTTCCTCCACTTGGGGTCATGATTTCATTACCCAGAATCCTTTTTTAAATTTCAATCATAGCGATTGCCATCAGAAACTGATATATAATTGAAGATCTTTTCGTAGTTTTTATTTATTCATTCGTTATATATACGCTGGTATTTTTTGTTTTCATGTAATACATTCTCTAACGTACTGACATTACATCGATTCGTTGAAGTATTTAGGAAACAATTATGAAAATTTGGCGTATATTTTTCCATTTACTGTTTTTTGAATCTGGGAATTTAAATATTAGGTTCTTCGGAAATAAACTGATTTACAACAAACTATTTAAATTCTATTCTAACATTATTTTAGTTGTAGGCGTATGAAAATTCACATTCCCAATCATTAAAGTGTTCTCTTTGTTAATTTTATATCACATTATTTTAGAATTTAATTTACAATGTAATATGCCCTGAATCATGAACAAAAAAAAAGTACAATGCACGTCCACATGTTGCCAGGATGACAATGCAGAAATTAATTGATTTGAGACATGAAACTTTTCTACAGACGCCATATTCTCCTAATCTCATACCCACAGACAATCATTTTTTTTTTCAAGCATCTGGACACTTTTTATAATTTGGTTTTATGTCATATCAGCCATTGAAGGTTATTTAATACCAAATCTTTTTTTTTATATACATATATATTAAATATATGATTTCTACACACATTTTTTACCCAGTTAGTTGGGGCTGTAGAATATACCGACTGCAAACCCAATGAGTGTTCTGGATACGACACTAAACAATCTGGTGGTGAGGTTCTAGTAATACAGGAGCTTTGGGGAATGCAGAGCACCCTTTCAATGCCATCGCTCCCAGGTCCACTCAGGCCCGGAGTGGTAGTACCTGATTGGGCCCTATTTATGGGTTAAATAGAACTAAACTGTGTTCTTATGCTAAACTGAATAGTTTAATATAGAACTGTCTTGACATTTAACAATGTGTAAACAAAATCTATACTTATACTAAACTGAATTGCTTGAATTAGAACTGCTTGACCAAACTGAATAGCTTGAAATAGAAATGTTTTTGACAAACTGTGTACTCACGTTAAACTGAATTGTTTGAAATAAAACTGATTATTTGTTTAAATATAGATTTGGCTTTAAATAACCTACAAACGTTGATATGCCATAAAACCCAACCAACCAACCATCAATTCACATTTTGTTGATAACATTTTTAAACGAGCCTGAGCTCATTCTTTTTGCTCACAGTTGAATGGTTTCACTTATTTCTATCTAATACGAATAATTTTATTTACAATCAATCATTCGTTTGCACACAGTTTAATGTTTTCAAGCATTGCTATTTAACACAAACAATTCAATTAAACATCAGTCATTCGTTTACCCACAGTTAAAGAATCAGTTCTATTTCAAACAGTTCAGTTTAGCATAGGTAAACAGTTTAAATGTTAAATAGTTCTATTTGGCCCATACGTTAGACGCTATCATGTGCTACCACTCCGGGACAGAGTAGGCCAGGGAGCGATGATAATTATTGGGTACACCTCATTCCCGAAAGCTCCAGAATTACTGGAGCCTCACTTTCAGATTATTTAATATAATATCCAGGAACCTTGTCTGGGGAGTCTTAAGTCTCCGCAAAGATACAGTCGGTGTACTCAGCAGTCCCAGCCAACTGGGCTACACATTTTTTTACCAAAATTATTCTGTTCCAAAGAAAAAGTAATAATTTCATAAAAGCATTTCTTGGCCTCAAAACCTTGAGTTGTCCAATCGTCTGGGGCTGTATAATACACCGACTGCATCTCTGCAGAGGGGTAAGACCCTCTCCCCAACAAATTTTCTGGATATGACACTAAACAATCTAATGGTGAGGTTCCGGAAATGCGGAGCCCCCATTCATTGCCATTGCTCGCAGGTCCACTATGGCCCAGAGTGGTAGAACTAAAATGCATATCTATGCTAAACTGAATTACTTGAAATAGAACTGTTTTGACATTTAACTTTGTGTAAACAAAAGCTATACTTATACTAAACTGAACTGTTTGATTAAACTGAATTGCTTGAAATAGAAATATATTTGACAAACTGTGCACTAATGTTAAACTGAATTGTTCAAAATAGAACTGTTTGACGAAACTGAAGAGCCTAAAATAGAAATGTTTTTAACAATTAAACTGTGTACTTATGTTAAACTAAATTGTTTGAAATAGAACTGATTATTTGTATAAAAATGAATTTAGCATTAAATAACCTACAAAGGTTGATATGCCATAAGACATAAACAAACTAACAAACAAAACCTTTAGAGATTTATCGTTTGTGATAAAAGGCATAGATGATTAGGGATCATATTTTGACTGATTTAAACAGTTTAAATTCATTAATTCTGGAATAAAAGATTTTTTTTCTGAACAACCAAATAAAAAAAACAAAACTCTTAGAATATGACAAGGAAATTTGATGGTTAGAAATCTTAGTCTGTTCTTCTCTCTTACTGGTAGTCGGACAGATGTGTCTGTTAAAAATATCGATATTGATGTTGCATTTATCAAGACACGAATGAACAATGAATGAAACGTTAATTTTCTTCAAAGTGGTTTCTTCGGTATTCAAAACATTTACTTTCAAAAGCTTCCATACTTTTGATATGATGGATTGAATAATTTTAATGGCATATCAACCATCTAGTCTAGGAGAAGGAAAAACTCTGAATTCAAACCTGTCAGACTCCACTTAAAAATTGACCTTGTGTCATATCCTGCTCGAGCAGGTGAATATGATATCAACCATCTAGCTTTATATTATGCCAAGGGTCAGGGAATCGTGTTCACTGTACGTTTATATTTAAATTCTTTCTTGAAAGTGTCCCATAATTGCAACTTACTTAATAACTAATTATATATATATATATATATATATATATATATATATATATATATATATATATATGTACATATTTACCAACCTCTCCGCTCGGGCAGGATATGACACAAGATCAATTTTTAAGTGGAGTTTAACAGGTTTGAATTCAGAGTTTTCTTTCTATTAGATTAGTTGCCTCACCAAGGCTGAAGAACCTAGTCTGCCTTACTACTGACCGATAGCTGGAGGGACAATAATTGGATTCATACCTTTCCCAAGAGTATTAGTACTATGTGAAATGCAATCAGTCTCGTCCAGGGTTTGAACTCTTGTCGCCGTGTCCATTTCTTACGACGATAACCATTACAACACGTTCACCTCCAATATATATATATAAATAGTGTGTGTGTGTATATAAATAAATATATGCGCATGCATATACATTTATATAAATAGATATATGTATAAGTAGATATAAATGTGGAAGTATATGACAGATTTTAAAAGCATGTATGTGTTTTTTAATGCCTTGAAGTTAAGGAATCGCATTGAACTTCATACTTATATATTTTGTATATTGTTTCTTAAGAGACTTTTTTTTTGCTGACGATCCTATTGAATACGAATCATTTTTAAACAGATCTATTTGACTTATAGATGACACTCTAATAGGTACAATGTGAACCTTTAAGTAATGGCAACGGAGGAGAACCACAGACTACCCAGAAATTCAGAACTGAAACCTCATGATCAGATGCAGTTTAGTTTCAAACCAAAAACACTGTTGGGCGGGGTCTAACCTCTCAGTAGGGGGATATAATTAGCATATTCTAAGCCATTCCTATTGGGCAAACTTTTCATATGGCGGGGATCATTACCGTCATATTTCTTTAAATGTCTTTTTACCGATGGCATTTTGTTAGGTTTCTTTCTTTTATAGCATATCAACCTTGGGTTATTATTGTGGTATGATCCCTCTTTTCGATACACAACGGACTCTTCCAATTAGGATTTAGTATTTGATTGTAATCCACTCATTGAGTAGGTAGCAAAAGTTACATTGGTGACATTGTATTACTTGTTTTATTGTAATATATAACCTTTATTCTTCTCTCTTGATATGTGTTTGTCTTATTTATTTTATGTCCTTTTCCAAGGACACAACGGTAATTTAAAGCCAAAATCCAGGTTTTTAGAACGGCAGTGAAACTAGTTGATCCATAGCAAGATAAGAGGGTACAATAACTTTGCCCAAAGTAATTTGTCTAAAAGTGAACGTAACAGGGCGACTGGAGTTCGAACTCGCTTACTTCGAAGTTGCAGTCCAGCAATTTAGCTATTATATCACGAGAATTCTCTCACCCCATGCTATTTATTTTTTGTTTAAATAAAAGAAAAATGTCCATTCCTCTATGTATAAATAAAACTTCAGTCTCTTTACTTTTTGAACAGAACTCGTATTCGAGATATAATCTGAAATATAGCATTTCCTTGACAAGGACTCGCAATCGATTCGTGTTTTGGCAGAAAATAATCAATCGGCATTATTGATAAAAAAATGTTATCTGAATAAAACAAAAGTTGAAATAAAGGAAGCAGACTTTTTTCTTGTGTAATAAGAGAATGAATTATTTTCTTCTTTTTTTTTGAATAAGAAAAATGAAGCCATTTTTTAAAAGAAATTTCTTACATTTACTTCCGCCTTCGGTATCGACTTTCAAAATCGGATTTGTGAAGACCATCGAATTAGTGGTTTTCATCTTGGAGTAAAAGTAGCGCCTAAATTCTTGCAGAAGTGTCAGTCTTTATCAATTTGTCCTTTGAAGTGTCTGTAACGCTAAAATTTCAGGGCTGATTGGAACATTTTTGAGTAGAATTTTACAAGCAATGTTCGCATTTGATTAAAAAAAAATGGTTCATTTTGATATTTAATCTGAAAAATATTTTTTTTAATTCACGCTGATATTGTAAACGTATTAAGAAAATTTTGTTGTCAATAGAATAGATACATTTATAAAAATGAGGCTTGACTCTCTCTCTCTCTCTTTCTCACACTCAATATCGATCTATGTAATCAATTACTTCCTTCCTTCGATCAATCTTATACAGTTCTAATCACTGCATAGATATCTATCACAGTCTGTGTGTGTGTATATATATATATATACATATATATATATATATATATATATATATATGTGGGGGGGGGTAGGAGTATGTATATTTAGGCAGCAGGTTCTCTTATAGACATATTTTAGTAAATATTACTAACAAAGATTTAATATTTAACTTTTTATTCGTCTCGTTTACCAGAAAGAAAAACGAGACACAAGTTAAATACTAAATCCATGTCTATTATTTTATATATATATATATATATATATATATATATATATATATATATATATATATATTTATATCATCATCATCATGTCGTGCTGGTAGCACGAATATCCCTGACCCTCTCTCGCTACTTTTCCCTATCGTTCATCGCCTCTGGCAGGTCTTCTGGACTACATCCCGTATCCTCACAGAGTTGCTGAATATATATATATATATATATGTATATATATATATGTCAACCAAGTCTGTATGTATACATAAGAGGTAGATACTGATTCCATCAAGAAAGTGAGCCAGTTTCTTTGTGTGTGTATATATATATATATATATACATATATAGGACTTGTCGATAATTGCTCACCTGATTATCAGCAACGTCAAACTACGAGTCATAAGTTTACATAGTTTTTTAAAATCCTTTTTCTACTTTATTGTCGAAAATATTGTTATATTGCTTTACAATATAATCCTATATATATATATATATATATATATATATATAACGCTGTTCTTACTTATGATATATATTTCTCTTCTTTAACAATCTCTTTAATTCAAATTTATTTTCCTGGATTGTTACCCAAGTAAGTATCTTCTTAATAAAGTGAATCCACCCTGCACACATGTGCACATATATACATACAAATAAGAGATAAGATGTTTGGGTTTTATGGCATATGATTCTTTGTCGGATATCTAATGCCAAATCTATTTTTATTCAAATAAGCAGTTCTATTTCAAACAATTCAGTTTAGTATATTAATCCACGGTTTAATTATCAAAACATTTCTATTTCAAGCTATTCAAATAAGTCAAATAGATCTAATTCAAACAATTCAGCTTAGTATAAATATAGTCTTTGTCCACACACAGTTAAATGTCAAAACAGTTCTATTTCAAACAATTCAGTTTAGCATTACTTCGCAGTTTACATGTCAAAACAGTTCTATTTCAAGTAATTCAGTTTAGCATAAGTACACATTTTAGTTCTATTTGAACCATAGAAAGGACCCTATCAAGTGCTAACACTCAGAGCCAAATTGGACCTGGGAGCGATGGCAATGAATGAGTACTCCGCATTCCCAAAAGCTCCTGTATTACTGGAGCCTCACCATCAGCTTTTTTAGTGTTATATCCAGGAGACTCGCTGGTGGGGAAGTTCGTCTGTCATTGAGCAATACTTTTCTAATTAGTTCCATAGAGTCTTTTTGTACAAAAAATCTTTGTTCTTAGAGAACAAAAAATACTTTTGCAGATATGTTGAGTATTTTTGAAAACACTGATTTATGAATCGAGTGTCCTTCTAGCGTACTGGTTCACGTGCTGGATTGTGACATTACAGTAAGCGAGTTCGAACTCCAGTCACGTTATCACGTTCCCTTTCAGACTAATACTCTTGGGAAAAGCATGAACTCTATCATTTCTCCAGCTATGGATTAAATGGTTCCACTATAGTGTCCTAAAAAGATGGTTTTGGATTTAAATAACCTACAACGATTAACGTGCCATTAAATAAAGATACTAAACGAAACCTTATTCATGAATAACCGACATACAGCTGAACATATAAAAAATGCCCGCGATCTAACCTCGTTGAACTGCTATATATGAAGTCAAAATCTTTTTGTATTTCAAATATCTCAGTAAAAATCTAAGCAATTGGTATCAGAGTTCGAATAAATACCATATTAAAAAAATAGAAAAAACAAAACAAAGAAAAATGAATTTGTAAAGATACGAATGATTTAGCACCCTGGATTGAAAACATAAAATAATCCTAGACAGGTTGGCATGCCGTTAAAATCAACCCATCAATCAATCAGTCGTTTTAATGCTTCGGTTTTCATACCACTGATTTTAATGCTGATTTTTCTTCCCACAGGGCATTAAATTCCATAATTTTCCTTTTACCTCTGAATCATTTTAAAGAAATCATCGGGGGTGTCCTCGTGGTGTAATGGTTAAAGCGATGGACTGCAGAATTGTAGTAAGCGAGTTCGTACTCCAGTCGCGCTATTACGTTCACTTTCGGACAAATATCCTTGGGAAAGGTATGAACCCCTTATCCTCCCAGTTATGGGTTAAATAGTACCACTACTGTTATTCTTGGAGAATGGCTTTGGCATTAAATAACCTACAAAGGTTGATATGCCATTAAACAAACAAACCAAACCAAACCAAAGAAATCATCAACCCAACAATAAACAAGAGATTAATTGAATAAAAATATTTTCGTGAACAACGAAGGAAACTATTACATTTTCAATGCTAAACTCTTGTCAGAAGCTGAAGACAGAAAACAAGCAAGTTATGTTGCTAAATAATTGTTGTATTTTGGCAAAATAAACAGTGAAAATATTAGATTTCACCAGTAGAAATACTAAAGGCCAAATATTTATTGGTTATCATTTTTTCTTTCTTATTTTATATTTCCTTTTTTTTATTTTGTCTTTGGAAATTAGGTTGGTAATAATATAAAAAAAAATGTTCACACATATAGATTAGCGAGGCGGAAGTGAGGATTAGGCGTTCTACGAGCTCCAATAAAAGAATGAGTTTTGTCACGATTCTCTCTCTTTTATTGGCTAGGGCACGAGGAAGCAAGTGTTGACATACACAGAGAGCAAAGAACAATACGGTAAGAGTCGATTCTTAATAGAAGGAAGAAGCTATCCCTCAACACTGTTGTCATTATCCATTTTCACTTACTTCTGAGCCGTATTCTCCGTCCATCAATGGGTAAATAGTAGATCAGACTGCGTTCGTTAGCCTTGGTATGGCAATCAGTCAAAGAGAAGGAAAACTCTAAATTCCAACCTATTAAATTCTGCTTGAAGAAAGTTGAACTTGTGTCGCATGCTTCTCGTGGTGGAGGGGTTGGCTACATATCTATTTCTCCAGCCTTTGAAACTGAACGAAGAGGATAAAGAAAAAAAGGTCCTAACACTTGAAGCGAGTTGTCTTTTTTCTTCACAATCCGATGATTAGCCTTAAATAACATTGCATTTGGTGATAATTACATCGCTCATTGGCCTAGTGGTTAGAGTGTTTGCCAATGGTCCGGGAGACCAGGGTTCAATCCCAGGTCGCGTCATATCAAAGACTTTAAAAATGGTACTTGATACCTCCTTGCTTAACACTCAGCAATATAAAGTACGTATCGAGGGCTACGGTCGCCAGCTTTACTTTTTACATCTCTATCTCACGAAATCTTTTCAAGAAAAGGTATACTTTTCCATCTGATGACCGCCAGTAGTCATAAAATATTAGCACAGTCCACTGGGGCTCTAGAATACTCCGACTCCATTTCTGCAGAAAAGTAAAACCTTTCTCAACGGGTGTCTTCGATATGACACTAAACAATCTGACGGTGGAGCTCCTGTCTTGGAGTTGTGGGGCATGAGAAGTACCCCTTTATTGCCATTATTCCCAGTTTCACTCTGACCCGGTGAGGTAGCACCTGATATGTCCCTATGCTGGGGTCAAATAGAAATGTTTAACTTTTAAACTTCATGTAAACAAGAGACCTACCTTAAATTGAATTGTTAGAAAGATAACTCTTTGCCCATTTGATGATGTGTAAACAAATAGATTTTTAATAGAATTGTTCGTGATGCATAGTAATACTTGGAATCATTTAACTGTGTGCAAACAAATGATTAAAAGTAAATAGAATTGTTCATATTAGATAGAAATACTTGAGCCAATTTAATTGTGTGCAAAAAATCTGCTCAGGCTCGTTTAAAAATAATATCTACAAAATGTGTTAACAAATCGTACACATTTCATATATATATATATATATATATATATAAACAGGAGTAGGCATTAAATAACATACAATGGTTAATATACCATAAAAACCAAACCAAATCTTAAAAGATTCCGGAAACCAATGCTGAATAAAATGATCGGCGATATAGCTCAAGTCAATCTGCATGCTAAAAAATCAGGTCACTGGGACGATCGCATTGAATGTGATTCTTGAAAAGGCAC
Organism: Sepioteuthis lessoniana; assembly: GCA_963585895.1. NCBI lineage: Eukaryota > Metazoa > Mollusca > Cephalopoda > Myopsida > Loliginidae > Sepioteuthis > Sepioteuthis lessoniana. The sequence continues at coordinate 98,626,765 of OY757909.1, read as the reverse complement.
ACATGCACAGATACACAGACGCTTGCACGCACTGGCACACAAATTTTGATATTGCAGTACAAATAATAAAAGCGCGCGAAAAATGCCAACGGAATGAGAGTTACAATAAAACGGGGACGCATGTACGGTAGCTGTTATAGTAAAAATTAGAATTGGGGATCCAAGTTAAAATTCTGGACAAGTCTGTGTGCGTTTCACTTAGCGCTAATTTCCTTTGAGAAAGGCATGGATGTATCTGTTTTCGCATCAGATAGGTGTAAATGGTACCACCGACTAGATCTTTAAGCCTTAGACAACCAGTATAGGAGATTGAGAACAATAAATTCAAACTAATTGTAATCCCCCAAAGAACTGAACTTGTGTCACATCCTGTCCGCGATAGGATGGTTTGGTTTGCTATGGTTTAATGGTATATCAACCATTGCTGGCGATTTAATGCCAAATTCTGTTTTTACATATATATTTTATATATGATTTTTAAACACATTTTAGATATATACACAGTTAAATAATCAAACAGTTGTGTACCTAACGCTTCAATTAGGCATAAGTCAACAAAGTTTTATGATTTCAAGTATTGCTATGACTAACTAATAATCCAATTAAACATCAGTCATTTGTTTACACTCAGATAAATCATCAAACAATTCAATTTTTAACTGTTCATTTTAGAATGTCATTAGTTTGCACTCAGTTTAAATGTCAAACACTTCTTTTTGACCCATAGATAGGACCCTTTATTGGTGTTACCACTCCCGGTCAGAGTGGACCTGGGAGCGATGGCAATGAAGCGGTACTCCGCATTCCCTTAAAGCTCCAGCTTTACTAAAGCATCGCCATCAGACTGTTTATTGTCATGACCAGGACACTCGTTGAGAAGGGGGTCTTACCTCACTGCAGAGATATAGTCAGTGTATTCTATGGACCCAGTCGATTGGCCGTGATTGCCCGATTTAGTAAATACATGCTATAAAAAGAAATGAAAATCCTATGAGTATATTTTACCAAAAGATTGTTTAAATCGAATTTTCGAATTTTAAAACTATTTCTACTTTTATCTTCTGGGGCAATTATTTCTGACATCTTATTGAATTTCGAAGATATATATATATATATTTTTTCTTTTCGTACACCGGTTGCCATACCAACGTTAAAGTGTCCAGGATGTTCTATTTGTTTTTCAATGGCTAGAAGGAGGATAGTCGGATGTACATCTTTTCCCTATATGATATTCAAAAAACCTCATCTAGAATTTGAACTTGGGTCGCCGTGTCTATTTCCTACGACAATATCCAATTCACCACGAGCGCCTCAATGTCGAAGATATGTGTGAGACGATGTATATCGGAAATAATTCTTTTTTCTTATGATCAAAATATTGATAACTATTGATAATGACCAATATATGATCAATACTTTTTGGCGTAAAGATCTATCAACAGTATCGATCCAATATTATTGAGTAGATACTCTGTTAAATGTCACTAACACCTGCGGTGCAGTTCAGTGTAATTATATCATTTTCTCCTTCCATTTCTGTGTAGAGGCATACTCACATGCGTAGCAGCAGTAGCAGACAGAAAAAAAAAGGAAGTTCTGTTCTACTAAAATCGATAACTTGTAAATTATTTGCTAAAATTAGCCCAGCAGCAATCAACTTTCTCTTTCTTTTTAATAATTCGTATCGTACCAGAAAGTTTTAACGAAAATATTGACAGCGATGTGTAGAAAATTTGCTATTTTTCTTTTTTAAATCCTTGTTAAATGAAGAAATATTTAATATTTAACACCTCAGTTATTTCAATATATAAATCTATTTTTGTCGTTCTTTATCTAACTAAATTTACATAAAAACAAAAGAAAAAACAAACCAAAAAACATACAAAAAAGCCAAAAAGCAAAATGAAAATAGAAAATAAAGTAACTTGTGTATTTGGCAGACTTGTGAGCACACATATACATATTACGAGGGCTGAGAATACGATAACTGGATACTCTACTGCGAGGTGACACCCCTTCCAAAAATGGTTTCGTTTTGTTTGGTTTTATGGCATATCAAACGTTGTAGGTTATTTCATGCAAAATCCAATCTATACATATATATAAAATATATATGATTTCTGAATATATGTCAAGAAGTTGAATAGTTCCAAGTATTGTTATGTATCACTAATAATTCAATTAAACATCAGTCATTTGTTTTAACACAATTAAATGATCAATGCACTATTTTAAGCAATTCAATTATCAGTTATTTGTTTGCACTCAGTTTAAGTGTCAAACATTTCTTTTTAACCCATAAATAGGAACCTAATAGGTACTGCCATTCCGGGCTAGAGAGGACCTAGGAGTGATGGCCATGAAGAGGTTCTCTGCATTCCCCAAAGCTCCAGCATTACTGAAGTCTCGCCATAAGATTGTTTAGAGTCATATACAGGACAATCTCTTACCCCTCTCCAGAAATGCAGTCTGTGTATGCTTTAGCTCTAGCCGACTAAACAAAAAAATATAGAGTATCCTTGGTATGAAATTAAACCACATCTGATAGCGAGGTTCAGGACATGTTGAGAGTGTGGAGTACTCTTTCATTGATATTATTCCCCATTCCACCTGTTAGGGTCCCATAAATAGATGAAATCAATCGGTTTAAAAACTATTTGAATTCGATAGGGCCGTGTGCAAAAAAAAGAACCTCTTAAGAAACAACAATACAAAAAATACACACACACAAACAAACACACATATATATATATATATATATATATATATATATAATCGTACCTTTAAAAACAATCAATCAATCATACATACATATGAAAGCGTTCGTGGCGTAACAGCTATGGTTTTAGGAATGGATCCGGTGACCGAGTTCAAATCAAAGCTGTTTGTATTTTACATCACGGTAATACGCTTGGTAAAGGTATGTCTCCCGGTATTCCAAGGAAGGGATAAAATAAATAATTGGGAGGATTTCTTTCTTTAGCTTTGGTTTGATAACCTATCCAGAAAAAGGAAAATTCTCAATTCAAACCAATTCTACTCTGCTTAAAATTGACCGTGTGTCACATCATTCTTATAGAAAAGGAATTGGATAAGTCATTCATGCATATAGAATAAATCCTTTCAATAAGAATGGTAAGGACATTTCCTGATGTCTGCGGCATGCATAACAACATTTGGAAGAAAGTCGTCAGATTTTGTCATCACACGTACATGCTTGCGTTATCCTATAATACAAATAATACGCTAATTGTTGTATGATTCCAAATAATGCAATCAAATACTAATACAGATATGGGTTCTAGTAATTATTTCTATCTAGCAATCATAATTTGTTTGCACATAGATATAAGGTTTAAAGTAGCTTATAAAATCGTTAGTGAACAATTATAGACTCAATTAACAATTCTTAATACAACTAATTTACTCTTATATGACATCAAGTATTCTTTTCGAATTAAATATTCTTAAACAGATATATTTGAACTGTCGATAGGTCCTCAACAGATACTCCACACTCACCAGATCTTCAGAACTGAAGCCTCACCGTCAGATAGAGTTATGTGATGATCAAGACACCTTCTTTTAAGAGGCTGCAAAATGCATGTCTTCTCCAAAAGGTCGGAGATTCAACTTAAAATCAACCTCGTTCCAAATACGTCCTCGTGAGTAGGCTGAACAATTAAATATCAGACGGGTGTGTTCTCAAACACACATGTGCAGTTAATATACTGAGATGGAAAGTAAGTTTTTATACATATATATAAATATAATTTTGTTGGCTGATAGCTAAGAGTTGCCTGAAACTCTCACCATCCGTTCCTAATGTCGATCGCGCGTCATGTTTTCTCGATTGCATCCAGTATCTACACAGAGCTGATGTATGTAAGTCCTCCTCTAGTCTACCTACAATACTGCGTCCATATGTTGGAGTCCGAAAGAGAATGCCGTTAATGAGTTCGTCCTTACTTCTTCAGAAGTGCCTTGCATGTCTTGTTCGTTTTGCTTGGATGATTTGTGAGATGAGAAGTAAGTGGCCTTAAAGCTGTTTCAAGTAGGTATTTACATGCGTGTTGACATATAGATTCGTCATACGCTACATTGATTTACATCTGAAAACTCTGCAAGAACAAAGAACATACAATAAAAAATGAAGTAGCACTTGTATTTTCCAAACACAGGTGCTTGTTATTTATGAACATCGCTTTAATCTTTAATATTTAATCTAATTTTGATATATGAATTTAACAACCCCTCCACACAAACAGAATGTGAGACAATGTCAATTTTTGAGCTAAATTTAACAGGTTTGAATTCATAGTTTTCCTTTTCCTTGGCTGGTTGTCATGCTAAAATTAAACATACCAGTTTGCCTCATTTTTTACCGTAGCTGGAGGAAGATTAGTTGCCCAAGGGTATTCACTAAGTGAAATACAAACAACCTAGTTTACTGTTTGAAATCGAGTCGACATATCCATTTCATTACGAGTACCTTTTTTATATAGCTTGTGCAGGACCAAAAATTCTGAGAAAAACTTAAGAAATCTAGTAGTCTTTGAAAAATAAGCTTATTTTCTGCATGTAGTATGTAGAAAATAGGCTTATTTTTCAGATGTTCCTTGATTTTTGTCTAAAGTTTGCACGACAAATATCGAAGCAGGCATGTGCTAAAGTCAATCCTAGTTGTCAACCTACTGGATCAGCGATTATAAAATACGAAAAGAGTTTCCACTTTAACTGGACAACAGTTAGATTATAATTGATTAGAGCTTAAGTTAAGCAATTGCCCTTTTGTCTTTTATTACAAAGAGCAACGATAGAATTTCTTGTTCTGTCCCGTAATTTTACAACTGAACTATCTATTTATCTGACACTTTAAGAACTCAACTAAAAAAATGTGCCGATAACGACCCGTGTGATTTGAACACGGATCTCAAGCCAACAAACACAAATGTTGAAATGGATTGTGCTACCGGAGTTCACATAACTAGAAGAGTTGGATATAAAAGTGGATCAGACAGAGATCCGACGCGATACGTGTGCGTATGCAGAGTCTCTGAGCGTCACTGGGCTGAGACACACTTCGGTCGGCTGTGTTCGTCGGTACACGGATCTGATCGGGTGTGTCCTGGTTCCGGTGGCAGTTGGTCGAAGCCGTCTGACATGGGTTCCGGGAAGCTGGCATTTATGTCGGGAGTACCAAGAACGGCATCTTCAAGCCTCCCCCTGGCTGTAACCCTCCTCCTCGGCACTTGGTTTATCACCCCTTTTTAGGGGTACGAGACAATTTTTGAACCGCCGGGTGTGTCTGGGCTGCGGCCCAGCGCCAGGACCTACCTAAAGAGGCTTTGTGCCACACTCATCTGGTCAGTGGGACGAATGACAACTACCGACACGTGTGTATGCAAAATAGAGGTGAAATATAACATTGCTAGTTAGAATTATTTAGTATTCCAGACTCAGTATTCGGCATTATACGAGAATGAAGAGATTAAGAATCAGCCAAAATTACCCCCTCGGGGCAAATTACAAGAGTGGCAAAGAGGAATAGTTCCGAACATTTTTACATTTTTTTACATCATGCCTTTTCTATTCGTGAGCAACAGCACAACCGGTGCAGTTTAGAGAGAACGCTGCCTCTCAAAGAGGCGCCGCTTATTTAGCAGAGAATTTGTTGTCATACAACCAATTCGCCCCATCGATTACCGACTGTATTTTTAAATTAATTTTTTTTTTAAAAATGCAATGCAACATTGAAAATAAAGTTGTTATAGGGTAAACGCGCTTTTGATTTAGTAGACAGGAAAATGTCGTCATTCTGCCACTTCGCTTTCTTTGATTATCGACCAGCTTTTTGATTTTCTGTTTGGCCAGCGACATTTTTCGCGGTCAAGTTCGGGGCGATGTTAACGAAAAGAAGACCAGCACAGATTTTGAGTGTCAGTTAAAGTTTCACCGAAAGACAGAGTTCTTTTATTCCTAATTTACTTGAAGTGTATGTCAACATAGAATATTAGTTGCAATGAAAGATTTAATAACTTTCTGATTGTTGTGATAAAAGGCAACCGAAATAAGATGAAAGAAATACAAGTCATAATAAAAAGATTATCAACTTCATATTCAGTATTGCAATGAAATTAAGAATACCCAACCGAATAGGTTTTGTAGTGACAAAAATAATAAGAGACGTAAAATGAAAGTGAGTTTGACAAAAAATGACTAATATCCTACTTAGTTTACTATGTTGCAATAAAAAGCAAGTGAAACAAGGTGGATAAAATTCTGGTAAGTAGATTAATAATCAATCGAAAACGTTACGTTGCGACTCAATAAGAGATATAAGATGAAAGTAACACTATCAAAAATTAATAATATCCGACCTAATTCGTTCTGATGCAACAGAAAGTAACAGTGATAAGATGAAAGAAATATAGCTAATGATTTATTAAAATCAACCCAATATGATAGGTTTTAATAAAGAGTAAGAAAAGTTAGATGAAATCAATACTATAAAAAGTTTATAATATTCAAGCCACAAGAAGGTGGTGCGATGAAAAAAAAAAAAAAGAAAGTAATGCAGTCAATAATTAGTAAAATACAATATAATATGTTTTGTTGCAATAAAAAAGCAACAGAAGTACGATGAAGTAAGTACTGGAATTTATAATAAACAATACAAAACGATGTGTTGCTATAAAAAGTAAGACGAAAGGAATATTATCAATAATGAATAATATTCAGTTGAGTATAATTATTGGGAGCGAGTGAAGCCCAAGCAAGAAGATTTTTCATAGGCTGAAATTAATGGAGGAAAAGAATATGTTTTATTAAATTAATATATATACCTATTTGTGAAGATTGTTCTTTTTCTTTGAAGATCTGTCACTAAACTACACACACACACACACATATATATATATATATATATATATATATATATATATATATATATATATATGAGAGTGTTGGTCGTCAGAAAATCACTATATGGTCACGTGTCGAATGTTTGAAGGAGGTACCTGTGGTGCAATTGATAACTTTGTAGGAAATGAACTCGGTGACCCGAGTTGAAATCCTGGAGGAGGCTGTTTGCGTTTCACATTGCACTAAAAGGTTTCCAGTACATTGGCAGAGAGGAGAAAGTGTTCGCTAATGGCTTAAAAGACCGGGATTCAATCCCAGGCCAAGTCGTTTCAAAGACTCAAAAAAAGGTACTTAATGCAGCATTGCTCAATGCTGAGCATTGAAAGGTACGGATCAAGGGTAAATTGGAGCAATACAGGGAATGGAATAGAGCCCTCCTCTATACCTTAGTGTAGTAGCTATTGAAAAGGGAATCTTCAAGTCGTCTTAGACTACAGCCGTCAACTTTACTTATATATATATGTAGAATAAACAAATCATTAAAAATGTTTTTCACGATTCAAAAAGTAATCAATACCTGCGAGTTGAGGGATAAAAACTAAAATGACAATGTTTATTATGCCCTTAGTGATATTGATATTATGGACAGATTCATGTACTTAAAAACACACAAACATTGAATATATATATATATATATATATATATACACACACGCATACACAAACATACCTATATATATATATATAAATAACCAAACAGCACCATATACACATTCATATATATGTATCAAGACATAAAAATATATGTAGACAAATGTGCACGTGTATATGCATGTATAAGCAATCATACATATATATAAAAACCCCAAAACATATATAGAAACATATATATATATATATATATATACACACTCACAAACATACATAGAAAAACACACACACACACATATATATTGATAGATAGATAAGTATATAAACACACACACACACACACACACGTATATATATATATATATATATATATATGTGTATATACATGCAAATATGAATGCACAAATATGTATATGTACGTAAAATATACTTGAATACATACATACACACAGATACACATTCAGATACATGTAGTAACACAAACATATACATAGGCAAATTGCATATATATATATATATATATATATATATATATATATATATATATACGCACACATATATACATATGCACACACGCGTATATATTTATAGGCAAGCATACATATATATATAACCCCAAAATATATATATATGTATAATCTCATATATACATTTACACAAACATACATAGAAAAACAAATATATGCATAGATAAGTATATAAACATACACACGAATACATATACATGTATTTACATGCAAACATGAACACATATATGCGTAAACATATATGTACGCAAAAAATACATATATACATACATGTAGATACATAACCAAAAAGGAAATTCACTTATGTGTACTAGAATTTCATTATTTGATCTTATACGCGTTATAGCATCAGACTGAAATCTGAGAATATTGGCTAATCATCTTCTGTGGGTGGGGCCAATATGCGTGATATAAAGTCACATTCAAATGATTAACAATTTAAACATATATTTTCATGCAAATAAAAGCACGCGTCCGCGCATATATATATATATATATATATATATATATATATATATATATATATATATATATATATAAAGATACACCTATATAGATAGAAAAATATGCACATATATATGCATATATACATCTACATACATATATATACATGAATATACACACACACACACACACATATATATATATATATATATACTCACATATATATAAACACATTCACTTACATATAAATGTATACCCCACACACACACATATATATATATGTATATATATATATAAATAAGCATATGCATACATATAAATTTACACATACGTACACATACACACACGCATATATACGGATATAGACGTGTATATAAATATATACATTAGTACACACATTCACCTATATAGACTTACCTGCATATACAAACATATATATATATATATGTATATATTTACTCACACATATATACCTATATATACACATATGTATATTTTACATATATATATATATATATATATATATGTATGTATATACCCACACAATCTTATATATATATATATATATATATACACACACACACACAGGGAAACGTACATAAAAATACACACATGAATTCTCTATCTATATATCTATGCATATGCACATATATCCGTGTACACGTATACGCATATATATTTCTCTCTCTCTCTACAATCATACATTCATATACGTTTAGATATATTTACTGAAACACATATTCACATACATTCGCACTCAGACACACAATCACATAGATGTTTATACGTTCTCTGTGTGAGTGTCACACGTATTTCGATCTTAACACGTGAGTATACACCACTCTATTATTACGATTCATTAATAACTTTTCTCACATTTTCTCTGACGATTTTGCGCACCACATGAAATTTGGAGTATCGGACTTTGCCAGTTCATAATTATAACATCTTTTTGGCATCATACCTGTTCTTCAGTAAGAACATTTCGCTTTCTTTTATGCAATTTCATCTTATTTGCATATATATATATATATATATATATATATATAGCCATTTGACCATAAGGAAATCATGCAGGTGTATAAATTGAATAGTTAAATAATTTACGGTACATGTGTTGTTGCTTATTTTCGTTTTCTGGGAGATCATTTTGTCTTCGCTAAGCGTCATTGCAGAAACAATCATTCGATTTATTTTCATTGATTTCGAAGTAATAATAGATGCTCCTATTTTTATTATTGATAAATCGATAATGTATATGTTCTGTCTGACTGCTACTCTTGTTAATATCATTTGAATCATTGCAATGTATTGTTGGAAGAGTTTACAATCACGCACACAAAGAAGAAATTGAGTCGAGAACGACTAGACCACCAGGAAATGATTAGCAAGCTCACCTTTGAAACTGTTTATGAAGCGATGTTAGTTTGGTCCGCACTGAGTGGCTCAGCGGAAAACCTGAGTGCAGTAAATAGCATTACTATTTGTATATAAAACGCACTCAAATATAACACGTACGAGGATCATTAAATAAGTTTCCAGACTTTTTCCGTATGGGCACTTTTATTGATAGTACACACATGAAACTCTAGACCTCTTCGAAGTAATCTCCTCCGGCTGCAATGCACTTGTTGTACCGTTCCAACAACTTCTAGAAGGCCCCATGGAAGTCCTCTTGTGTTAGCGTGTCAATGACCTTTGTCACAGCCTCTTTCATCTCCTCAATTGTCTCATAACGACAGTCTGTGAGCTTAGTGAATAACCAAAAGTCACAGGGAGCAAGGTCTGGACTAGAGGGAGGCTGAGGAATTGTCTTGATGCCCATCTTGGTTAAATAGTCTGTGACAAGGATGGAGTTGTGGACTGGTGTATTGTCCTGGTGGAAATGTTACTGACCCAATTTGAAGAGTGCTGGCCTCTTCCGACGGAATCTCTTCCTGACCTCCCTTAAAACCTCAACATAGTAACCCTAACCCTAACACTTTGGCCAATCAACTCTGGTGTATTGACTTCCTTACTCTTCCCATACCTCTCATCATCCCTCACAGATTCCTGGCCTTCCTTGAATCTCTTATGCCACTCAAAAACTGATGCTTGATTCATGCAAGATGTTCCAAAAGCAGTCTAAAGCATTCCATACGTTTCTGTGGTATTTTTTCCAAGTTTAAAACAGAATTTTATTGCATATCGTTTTCTAAAGTGTCCCCACGTCCAGATTGCATTTTTGAAATTCACTATCTGTGACAATCAGGGTTTAGTAGGGTGTATTCCAATTGCTGCTGTAGCTGTTTATTTGAACGTGAAATCATAAGATAAATAGCAATAAGATACTGAATTTTCAAGCGTCCATGACAATTTTAAATGCATGTACAAAAAAAAGCCTCTAGAAACTTATTGAGTGTATCATGTACCTCTAACTTTGGTCTGGAAAATTCTGGGAAAATGTTCATGCAGTATAACACGCACTGCCGTTTTAGAATTTGTAGTAGCTTAAGCTATCCATAACTTAGCATTTATTCAACTTTTTATCAGTTCTTACGAACAAAAAATAAGAATTTATAAGGTTTAGATTATGCCTTAAAATACACAATTTCCGCAATGTTTAGAGCTAACACTCGGACATGTTCACAAAAAAATCCAACACGCATGTCACATATTTTTATATAATTATTTCTTAAGAGGGTTTATTTTCTCTCATTCTTATTGAATACAAATAATTTTCAAACAGATCTATTCGATCCAACGATGGAAACCTTACAGGTACTCCTGCTTCGAATCAGGGTGGACCTTGAGATAAAGGCAATGAAAAGGTACTCTATACTCCCCAGATCTCCAGAACAGGAGCTTTTTCATCGGACACAGTTTAGTATCATACTCAGGACATCCCTTTTTGAGGCGGTCTTACTCCCCCTCTAGGGATACAGTCAGCTTATTCTAAGCTCTGCTGGTAGAGTATGCTATCTTATAATTTTTTTCGTATAAATTCATAGTATCATTATTGAGTTCCCGTTTTGTTTGCCCTTTTATAAATTCATTTAAAATGTGGAAAATTAAAATCCAGCCAATTGCAGTTGTTACTCAGTCGGGTTTTTGTTGTATCATGGAGAAAGAGATACACAGAGAAATACAATGTTAAATCCTTTATTGGATGAACAGTACAATCCAGAGTAGATACAATATTTACAGTCTATCACCGTCAGAGAGTGACGCCAGGTATCACTATTCAACACCTACAGACCGCTACGCGTGAGACGCCTTTTATATATCCGGGCTACCGGATGTCAAGGTGGCACGATCCATGTCACAACAGTTTCTTTGCCATATCAACACTTGTAAGTGATTTAATGCCAAATCCTGTTTATATATAAATATGATTTGTAAACGTACAGGTCATAGGTTACATTTTAAATAAGCCAGAACTCATTTTTATCCACACTAATGGTTTCAAGTATTGCTATCAAACACCAATGGTGTAATGGTTATCGTCGTAGGAAATGGACACGGTGAGACGAGTTCAAATCCTGGTCGAGGCTGATTAGACAGGATTAGACTCATTAGACAGGATTAGACTGTTCAAATTCCGTAAATCCTATCAAGTGTTAAGCTATCGGACACATGGCGCATAAAAACAATAATAAGGACTAACTATATCAAAGCAGCAAAAAGACATGACGCAACAAAACAGCAGATGTAAACTATATGGTGATAGAGACGAAATGATCAATCACGTAATAAAAATGCAGTAAATCTGTCCAGGAAAATGAGACGCTCTAAATTCTCTTAGATTTTGAGATACAAATGGATCATCTAATCTTGGCTAGAAGACCAGCTAGTGATAGTCAAAAAGAAAGAAAGAAAAAAAAAGAGAACCTGCCGAATAATGAACTTTGCTGTTCCGGCTGACCACAGGCTAAAACGGAAAGAAGGCGAAAAGGGAGATAAATACCTGGACCTTGGTTGAGACTTGAAAAAACTATGGAACATGAAGGTAACGGTGTTACTAAACGTGATTCGGGCGCTCGGTAGTTACCAAAGGATTGGTACAGGGATTGGAGGACTTGTAAATAAGAGGGCGAGTGGAGACCATCCAAACTATAGCATTGCTGAGATTAGCAAGAATACTAAGAAGAATCCTGGAGACTTGAGGACATTTGCTGACACTCAGACTCCAGTGGAATAACACCTGTTGACGCTGGTATGAAAAACTCTCAAATAAGTGAAATAATAAGAATTATATGGGATCTTAAAATACAAATGAATCTTGTAAAGCCGGCCACAAAACAAGATTTGGTGCTCATTTACAAAAATAAAAAAAAACAGAACTTGTCGTCTCATGGATTTTGCTTCTCCAAGTGAACCACAGAGAGAAAATAAAAGGAAGCTAAAAGATAGACAAACACTTGGACAATAACAGACAACAAGAAACTGTGGATCATGTGGGTGACGGTGAAGCCAATTGTACTTGGTGAACTTGGAACCGTCTCCAAAGGGCTGGAAAGGTGAATGGGACTATTGGAAATGAGAGGAAGAATCGTGGTATTGTTTAGATCGGCCAGAATACTTTGAAGAGTTCTGGAACCATGAGAAGATTTGCTGTCATCCAGACTACAGTGAAAGACCACTAGTTAACGCTAGATGGAAAATCTCTCAAGCGTTAAAATAATAAAAATAATTACCAAACAGATTTTGAAATAACTTTAAACTTTAAAATTTAATTTTTCAGTTATATTTAATAATCCTACCCCATGCACGCGCGCGTGAGAGAGAGTCTAAATTTTCTGATTATAAATAAAATAGATACATATCAACAACTTAGAAGCTACTTTTTTACAACGAATTAAACAGGGACGAACACAAATCAACAATTCAACTCGGACTAACTTCTTACTGATGAAATCGCAGCGGCCTTACTTTTATTATCATCGCCGGAAGAAGATAAAACGTTTCCTTAAAATCCCCAACTGCGCCCCTGCCCGCCAAAAAAACAAAAAAAACTGACCCCTCCTTTTATTTTTAAAAGCTTCTCTTTCAATGGCAGTGGAGTTAAGTACATATTTTTGCCAACGTTTTCTTTTTATTAGCGTCATTTCATTATAAAGACCATGTAATTCTTAATACACACATATGTCTGCATGTGTGTGCGCGTGCGTATTAAGGCTTGTTGTAACCGTTTGTTGCAGGCTGTATGCAATTGTCATGGTTCTACTCTTCATTGAGTTACTTTTGCCTGGAGCCTCGTGTTGCACAAATCAAGTGAATATCAGTTTTTGATAAATGCATGCAAAATTAAGGTTGCCATATTATCGATCTCAAATAGAGAAGTTTGGAAGCTATTGATTTGGGTAAATCCGGAAGCAACAAGTATCACGTATCAATCACCCTCATCACTTCAATAGGACAGGAAAAATATCCTCCCTACCCCCGCCCAAAGTTATTCATTCGATGACATATCCAGGTCAATCATTGAACAAAAATATTTTCGATGTCAAGAAGTAAAAAAAAAAAAAAAAATAATGATTAAATTTTAAGAAATACCGATTTATATTTGGTAAAATATATCTGGTTTCACCTTGAGTTTATAGTAATCTGAAAGAAACTCTGACCTGGTGACAGCACTACAGTCACGTGATCTATCATAGTACAAGAGGAAACGGGATAGTTTTGCAGGTGACTGTTCGTAAGTTCGATACTCAAGGGATGATTCATTATTCGTTGATATGTTGGTAGAAAATCTATAAAAATTGAACGAATCCTGTTTCATTACGAAGTCGAAATAAATACGAGAAGCACTACAAAAGTAATTCCACATTCATTTCATGAGTGAAAATGTGGAAAAGTATACTTTTGTAGTAGTAGTAATTTACTAAGCATTTTGCTTAGATGTGACACAGGGATCCCAGCGAGAATGGAAATCACTCGTCAAAGTTAGCGAGTATAGCTGGGGTGTCCAATAGACTTTTGCAGTAGAAAGCTTGCTATGCGACTTCATGATATAGTTTCCGTGGATATAAATGTGAAGGCTTCAATTTCAGAACTTCACTCATATAATGGGAGCACCCTATCCAACGAACGCAATGTATGCATTGACCTAACGCTTTCACAATGAGCTAGATGTGATACGAAGTCAATTTTAAAGGAGAGTGATTGATTTATTGATTTTGACGACATGTCAACCCGCCTCATTATTTGTACGTTTATATTTACACCGTATTTGTAGTTGTTTATTTAGGGTTGTTTTTTTGTATATGTTCAATTGAATACGAAGATCTTTTAAACATTCCGGGTCAGAGTCAATTTCAGGAGTAATGGCAATGATAGGGTTACTACACTTCCCCCAGATCTCCAGAACTGTAGCCTTATCATCAGATGCATATTTTTTTTGTAGTCAGGACATCACCTTTTTGCCGGGAAGTGTCAGTGGATATAACACCACAATCAATCACCTGACAAGCTATTTACTTGGTCTAATTGATGGTTCTTCTCAGTTTTCATTAATTTGATTTTATATAACGCGCTCTCTTTTTTAAATCAAAAAATGCCTTAAAAATTCTAATAGGAGGAACTATCTTGCAGGCTAATGTTTTCTAATACACTGCAGGCTACCAACACTTTCATCTAACCAAACTCTATATCTCCAAAGTAAACCTTGGAGATCAGTCTTATATGCCATCAAATTTTGTAGTTGGCAATAATGTTAGAGATCCTGATAAAGGGATATATTCAAGTTATTCTAAGCCCAACCGACAGGGGGATTTTTACAGTTCAGCTGGTTTGAATTCTGGGTTTTCTTTCACCTAGACTAAGCACAGCTCCTTTATGCAATGTATAGTATCAAATTAAACATTTCCATGTTTTCTGTATTTAGGTTTGGTTTAGTTTCTTTGTTTAATGGCATATCAACTCTTTTTAGGTTATTTAATGCCAAAGTCATTCTCTTAGAAGAACAGTAATGGTACTATTTAACCCATAGCTGGGAGGATAAGGGGGTTCATACCTTTCACAAGGTTATTTGCCCGAAAGTGAACATAATAGCACGACTGGAGAACGAACTTGCGTACTACGATTTCGCAGTCCATAGCTTTAACCATTACACCACAAGGACACCCCCTTCTGTATTTAATAAAAAATTCAACGGAAATAACTGAATCAGCTGGGATTTTAAAACTATTTTCTACAACATTATTAACTTTGTATCCAATGCCAAAAAAATAAGACCTGTATAAATTATTCTATTTAAAGCGAAACTATAATCTGATATAACATATAATCGTATACAATATATGTTTTTAAAGGTTTGCAGAACACATAAGGAGATATCGGGTCAAATACCGGAAGCGCAGGCCTCAAATTTAAATAAGTTTAAAACCATTCCTAGGATTGATTTGGAAACAATATGCAAATCATTACGATACGTATTTACATTTTGAGAGGACATAGGCGCCGCAAGCAATCACAAATATACTTATAAGAACATGAAAATGAAAAAATAGACGGGTGGATCGTATCAACAAATTTGGTACGAAATCTGTTTTTGCTATATTTTTCATTCATATTGTTGCCATGGAAACTAGTAGAGGGAATCTATATTTCTAACTTCGTACGGAGCAGATTCTTGAATTTACGCGTGATTTAGACTCAAAATTCATTTGACTAATGATAAGAGGAAATTTTCTTAACGATGATTTAGATACAGATGATACACATGTCACTATACATAATGAAAGTAAGTTTGGTTTCGTGGCATATCAACTATTGTAGGTTATTTAATGCCTAATCCGTTTTTTCATATCTATTAGATATATGTGATTTGTAAGCATAAGTCAACAAAGTTAAATAGTTCCAAGCAATGCTAGGTAGGACTAACATTAATCATTTGTTTACGCATAGTTCAATGATCCAACAATTTCATTTCAAACAATTCACTTTAGCATAGATCAAAGTTAAATGGTTCCAAATATTGCTTTGTATCATAAACAATTCAATTAAGTAAACAATCCAATTTAGCATGACTTTTGTTTATACTCAGTTTAAATGTGAAAAAGTTTTATTTGACCTTTAGATAGGACACTTGAGGTGTTACTACTCCGGCCATAGTTGACTTAGGAGCGATGGCAATGAAGGAGGTACTCCGCATTCCCCAAACCTCTAGCATCACTGGAACTTCCCCATCAGATTGTTTTGTGCTATATACAGGACGCTTGTTGAGGCGGGGGGAGGTCTTACACTTTTGCAGTGATGCAGAAGATATATACTACAACCTCAGCCGACTGTGCTCTGTATATAATGTAGGAAACAGACAAATTTCCTGAGTTTATTTTATGAAATACTATTTTAGCCCCAATTCATATTTACATTGGTTATCATGGCATTTTATTTTGAATTAAAGATTTTAACAAAACTTTTTATAAAACTGATAACCTAGCTGTAAGAGCGCCTGAAAGTTGAATATTTGATAACAATAGTATTTAACTTAATGTACGCCAAAATAGTTTGTCACCAAGTGAGAATCGCTGAGAATACATTGGTGAATTTGTTAACCCTCGTACGACTGTAGGTACGCTAATATTAGGATATATCAAAACTTCATTCTGATATTTGATTCCAACAAATAGTTCTGGGGGTTGAATATAAATATAGTGATTAAATAAGTAGAGATCTTTTGAGTTTATCAATTCTCTGTCCTAGCTCTTTTATTCTTTTCTATTTAGTCATTATTTGTTTGGATGAGAACTGAAGCAAAAATTATAAAAAGTAAATAGATATATAATGATCACCCAGGGTGACAGTGAGTAACGTGGCAATTTTATTCAAGGGAAATAAAGAAATGAGATGGATGGATTTTATAGCAAGTGATCCTGGGGGTCATGGCAGTGAAAGAGTACTCCCCGTTCCCCAAAGCTCTGAGTGGACCTGGTTATAATGGCAATATAGGTGTATTCCACTTTCCCCAAGGCTCTTAGTGGAGCAGAGAGTAATGACATTGAAAGAGTACTCCACATTCCCCAAAGCTCTGAGGTGACTTGGAAGTAATGGCCTTGAAGGAGTACTCTACGTTTCCCAAAGCTCTGAGTTGACCTGAGAGTAAGGACATTGACGGAGTACTCCACATTCCCCAAAGCTCTGAGTGGACCAGGGAGTAATGGCAAGGAAGGAGTACACACGTTCTCCAGAACTTGAGTCTCAGCATCAGATGGTTTTATATTATATCCAAGACACTCGTTGCCGTTGGGAGGTGGGGTCTGACTCCTCTGCGGAGATGCAGTCGGCGTATTCTGCCGCCTCAGCCAGAAATAAAGATTATAAAACAAATATGAAGTAAATAATCGAAACCATAGGATAGGATTGAATACTGAACTATTTTCTATTAAAATTTGGTTTCTTTGTTCAAAATGCATATCAACCTTCGTGGATTATTTAGTGCCTGCCAAAGCCATTCTCCTAGAAGAACAGTTGAGGTATTTTTTAACCTCTAGCTTGGAGCATAAGGGGGTATATACCTTTCCCAAGGGTATTTGTCTGAAAGTGAACGTAATAGCGCATCTGGAGTACGAACTCGCTTACTACGATTCTGTAGCCCATCGCTTTAACCATTACACCACAAGGACATGTCCTACTAAAATTTGAAAAAAATATTTCATCCTTAAAGATTACAGTTATTATAAAAAAAAACTTAAGATTTGCGATAAACTGACGGTAATTGGTCGGTCTGTTTGGTTGTTTCATGGCTTATAAATCTATGTTAGTCATTTACTCCCAAATCCACCCTCTCTCTCTCTCTCTCTCTATATATATATATATATATATATATATATACGAATTATGATTTGCAAACGAATAGTTTGTTAGTGACATTTTTAAACGAGTCAGAGCTCAGTTGTTTGTACACAGTTAAATCGTTTCAAGTATTGTGATTTAACAATGATAGTTTTGCTTGAACTAATATCCTTATTTGCTCACTGTTAAAGGGTTTGAATCATTGCTATTTAGCTCTAAGAATTCAGTTGAACATTATTCATTCATTTGCACACCATTAAATGGGTCTTAGCACTGCAATGTAATACTAATAATTCAAAATCATTCATTTGTTTACACACTAGTAAATGGTTTCAAGTAGAGAGTAGAATTAAATATTTCTATCTTACTCAGAGATAAGACGCTAACTGGTCAGAGTAGACCTGAGAGTGATGATTATAAAGAGGCACTCCACATTCCCCAAAATTCAAGACTAAAGCCACACCATCAGATGTAGTTTCACACTATGTCGTATCCATGACGTTCGTTCGTGGGGTCTTATCGCTCTGTAAAATGTAGTCAGTATAATCTACAGTTCCACCCGACTGGACTAATTGATTGTAATGAGGCAGTCACAGATGGTTTAGTACACTATATATATCTGTACACTGGTATTGAGCACTTTCCCCAAAGTTTTGTTTACACACACACACACACACACACACACATATATATATATATCGACCCATTAGCATAATGCTTTGAGTGTTCGCCAATGATCCGGGAGACTTAGATTCAATCCTAGGTCGAGTCATACCAAAGACTTAACTCTAAACATTATAAGGTATGGATCAACAGTATGTGGAGCAATCTATGGAAAAGAGTTACACCCTCTCGTATACCTCGGTGAAGTACCTATTGAAAAGGGAGTCTTCGGGTCACCCTCGTCTACGTTTAGCCAACTTAACAAATATAAATAAGATTTAATTTTAGAAAATATAAAAAAGATCTAATTTTTTTTGCAGCCTTTTCGGTAATAGTGTTCAATATCCAATGTATATTTAATGTTAATTACAACCATTAGCTTCACGTTTTCATGATCCTCATTCGGTATTAACAATTATATTTCACTTTCAGTTGTGATGCCGATATTGCAGGGATCTTTGCATTATGAAGCAGGTTTTCGAGGGTTAGGTGAATTTTGTTGGGAATTGTTCGTGACGAAATGTAGCTTAATATTTTAGCAGACGACTTTTCCGAGTGCTGTGATAAAAAGGCTAATGCTCAAATAAATAATAAATAAAACAAGCCAACAGCAAAAAAGAAAAATAGATAAAAGATTAAATAAATAACAGGAGATTGAGTTGAAACAGATGCTGTCGTTTTATGTATTAGTTCTGGTAATGAGCAATAATTTGCAAAATATGTTATTTTAGGATTCACTTTGTATGTGATCAGTGTACGTATATGGTTTCGTGTTATTTGGCGTGTCAGTCCTGAATTTCTTCGAAGAGAAAACTTAATTACCGTCGTGAAATTTTGGGACTGTTTTTTTTTTTTTTGGCGCGAGAATCTAAAAACTGTCTGTTTTGTAATGTTTCTGGCTTTTTGGAAAAGCTAGTTATAAAAAAGTCAAGTTGTTTCTTGAAATCATGACATACGTCAGTGTTTGTCTGTTTCTAGGTTAAGGACTCGTACAATGGCTTTACACACTCAAGAAAAATGCTCAAATTTATCTTGGTGATAAAATACCTATAGATAAAAACCTTAACAGACAGGTGGGCAAGTCTTAAACGGATTTGATAAAATTTGATAGAATTCCTTAAAATTTACGGCTTCTGCATTGAAGTGTCGCGTAATTGAAAAGAAGTAAATCTTCTTTGTGTAAAATTTGCTTACAGACACAGATCTTATAAGCCATACAGAAAAGCATATTGTAATTATATATACGTTAACAGCAGTTCAGACCACCCTCCAGCAGTCACAAAACAAATTCACTCGCTCGGGATTCCATTAATGTTCCGAGTTTCAACAAAATAAAATAAATCTAAAAACAAAAAAGTGGGGGAAAGGACATCTGTATGGTTACAACAAGTGATAAATTGAGAAAATTGCATAGGAGAGGACACAAATATGGTTAAGAAGAGGAAACCAAAAGAGATAACCGAATCTCTTTTTTGCGCGCAAAATAAAGAATAAATTATTGATAATACGCAAAATATCAAGTGTTTATAATTATCAACCTTCAAGTTTTCCTTCTCCTAAGATGGTTGCCATACAAGGGTTAAAGATCACATGTACTCATAGCTGGTGGGAGTATAGTTGGATTTATACCTTTCCTAAGGTTATTAGCACTCTCTGAAATGTAAAGAGCCGCTTCCAGGATGGAATTCGGCTCAGCACGTCCATTCCCTACGACGATAAGCAATACGCCACGAATAGCAAGAGTAGGTTATGTGGTGACCCAAACGTAACAGTTAAGTACAACAATAAGCAAATGTACCAATTAGCTGAAAAGGAAAAAAAAAAGGTTGGCCTGATTGGATGGGAAAAGTGATCCACTGAGAATTTTACTAGACACTAAACTCTGACAAAGCTCACAAATGATATAGGCTCAAAATAGAATATACCCTACAAAATGAGTCGTATACAATTCTCTGGAACGTTAAGATCCAATCCCGGCTAGAAGACTAGACCTTGTGTTTATCAAGAAGAAAAGAACTTGACGTCTTCTGGAATTTGCCGTTTCACCGAACCATTGATGAGAAATAAAAGAATGTGTTTATAAAAGAAAAAATGTCATACGTAACTCGGTTAGACTTACAAAATCGAGCGTGACCCTTAAAATTGCTAAATTGAAAATATCAAAAATTGGCACCGATTCGCCGAGATGTCTACTTAATTATCATAAGTTATAATAGATTGGTAAGATACATCATTGACATATAGTGTAGCATTCAAATGAAGTTATAAAATTTTAAACATGTGGAAAAACACCGTGGGTCACTCCGTATAGTTGAAAGCTATTGAACTCAAGGTCAATCAGAGACCACGGCTCTGACTGGATGGCCTCAGCCAGTTGAAAAAAACGATTCTTAAGTTAAGAAAATAGTTTGAACAATTAATTAGTTGCCGAGGACTGTTCGAAGGGAACGGTTGATTTCCACCATGCTTGTCATTTCCCCCCAAAAAAACTTGTGCGATTAAAATGGTTGCTGTAAAAATTTTAAAAAATATGCACATAAGAATGGCGTCCGTGTTGTTTATCATTCCAGCTAAGGAGAATTAAGACCGTTGGGATTACTGCAAGTAACAAGACCAGGGGAGAAGATACGAAGATGCGACAACAGAAAAAGTGGCGGTTGACCCTGGAAGACAAACCCAATGGCAAACGAAAGACGGAGACAATAAGATAGAAGATATAAGAGTAAAAAGGCGATGAGACCAACTGCCAATAGAGGAATTCCCCAATGCTTAGCAGCTAACGTATTGGACTGCAACATCGAAGTAAGCGAGTCCCAACTCCAGTCGTGTTAATACGTTCACTTTCGGTTCAATACGTTTGAGAAAGGTGAGAAGCCCCCTTATCCATCCAGCTATGGAATAAATTGTACCTCAACTATTCTTCTACAATGCGGTTGATGTACCATTACCATTAACAATGGCTAACAATATTTCTTGATTTAAATTTAAAACCTAAAAAAAGATTCAGTATCAATATTTTTTATATTATCATCGTCTTGTCATCGGGACTTAGACGGCGACGTTATACTCAGCAGAGGGATAAGACGTTCCTAAAAAGAAATATCCTGGGTATGACACTAAACCACTTGTAGTGGTGAGGCTCCTCTTTTAGAAATCTGGAGGGTTTGGAGTATATCTTCATTCCAGGTACTTTCTGACCCAGAGTGTTAGGGTTCTATCTGTGGGTCAAATCAATGTTTAAAATTTATTTGTCTCCGAAAGGACATTGTTCTAATAAACCTTTTTAAGAAACAACTACGAGAAAAATATTAAGAGAAACGTACAATAGGCCTAAAAATAACCCTAGATGGGTTGAAATGCCGTTAACATCCATGAAACAATCAAGTTTTTTAAAGTATAAAAAAGTAAATGTGGCGGCTGTAGTCGAGGGCGACCGGAAGGCTCCCTTTTCAATAGCTACTACACCGAAGTGTCGGGGAGGGCGCTACTCCTTTCCCAGGATTGCTCCACTTTACACTCGATACGTACCTAAGTGTTAAACAAGTAGGTATCAGGTACCATTTTTAAAGTCTTTGGTATGACGCGACCTGGGATTGAACCCAGGTCTGCAGGACCATTGGCGAACACTCTATTCTCTAGGTGAATGAGCAGGTCAAAGTATCATCATCATCATCATATATAAAAAGTGTATTTTTTTAGTTCAATCGAACAAAATCAAACGTATTGAATACTAGCTCACCAGAGTATTGATAATGTGAAACACTGAGACATAACGTTTTTTATCCTGTTTTATTATCATTTTATACTTGAGATATATATATATATAAATTTTACATCTAATCTATAATTCTGTTGGTGTGAAAAAAACAACAGATTGTCCAATTTGCCAGAGCAATCCTGAAGAGCCGTTTGGTAAAACCGAGGTAGACTTGCTCTTGGCCATGTTGGAATTATTTTAATCATAATATTTTATATATATATATAATAGAGAGAAGCAAAAAAGTTTATATCTAAGTCTATTATGTTATTTGTTTTACGATTGATGTGTCTGAGCACAGTGTTATTGAGAATAATGAACACAGAAATTTACTGATTATGTTTGAATAATTAAGAAAGCCTGGGTTTTTACCGCAGGGAACGAGACTCATAGAGATTAGTTTGATTTTGGCGGAATTCAAGGATGAATAATTTAAAATTGATAAAACAGAACAGAATAAATATAATTTTTTTTTCTTCTGAACTCCATTCATTCAAAAATGTCTCTGTATTGTAATTATTCTATGGTAGATTGAAACAGAATAGGAGTCAGTGGTTACTGTGGATTTTATCACTTCAGAAACAGTGTGGTAGTACCGGTGGCGCAGTTGGTGCCGGCGGCAATGATAGTGGTGGTTGATGGTGAAAAACTGTGTAGACATTTTTATATTGGGTTAAATCTAACAGATTTAAGATACCTTCAAAAATTCTTTGGCAGGTGGTCTTATGATATTACTGTATTGCATGTGGGAATCCTAAAACCAGTTCTAGAGAGAACAGCAGCAAACAATTATGTATCGAGTGTCCGTTCCCAATTCTGAACTGTTGAATTCTAATAAACCAAACCTTATCTCTCTCTCTCTCGCGCGCGCGTACTACTACTACTACTACACACACACATAACCAAACATTTCTTCTCTGTCTCTTTATATACATATATATATATATATATACACACACACACACGTGTGTGTGTGTGGTGGGGACAAAGGTGTAAATGATTGAATAAAACGCCGATCTACAAATCGATTGATTTCTATTTATTTAAATTGAATGACTAGTTTGTTGTAATACTGAGTTTGAAAAGTCTTTTCTGGTAAGAAAAGATAACATTAGTGCGCAAATATTTCAAGAGAGAAAGTGAAGATTCATGCATGAAATGTAGCAGTTTTTGATAGCATAAATCTCAATGGAAGTATTTTTGTGCATAAATGATCTGTGTACGAGAGAATGTGACTATGTAGAGAGAAAATATATTTATGCGTTAACATATATAGTGTTACAGCTGAAATTTTCATCAGCAGGCGGATAGTTTTCTAATCGCAGTACTAATAGATCTTCGTAAACAATAAGATAGTCGTTCGTTTTAAGATATTAGTGAAGTTGGAAATAAATGGATGTTTGAAGAAAAAAATGTTGATTTTTGCTAAAAAAAAAACCTAAAGTTGTTGAATAAGTACAGAATAAATCCGTACTAACTCGAGAAATATTTATTTCTTTGTTGTATGTAAAAATGATAAAGTCTCCCCGAAATTAGATATAATGTTAATGATTTTTCAATGATTCTAATTGGTCAAAAATGTATCTTTAGCAATTTTGGCGCGAAAAAGTTTATTAATTTATTTAGGGTTTTGATCCTTAAAATTTTTGCGGCAAGTCAAATATAGTCGGATTCGAAATTTAATTTTAGAAGGAGCGCGAATGTTCTGATTGATTAATAAGTGCTCAAATACAGATTAAAAAATTATTGCATCTCGTTGTAATTTTTTGCACAAAAATTAAGATTATTTTTATAATAGAAATCAGTTGATTTCACATACATATACACCCCCCCCCACACATATATATATATATATATATATATATATATATATATATATATCATAGTCATAGTAGAATTATCATTGTCATGATAATTCTATGATATCAAATCCTCCATTTAAAAATTATATATAATTATCCTTACACAAGAATGTTGCGTGCAATCCTGAACAAGTCCTGGCAGCAGCACCCCACAAGACACCAACTGTACGGCCACCTGCCCTCTATCACGAAAACTATTCAAGTTAGACGAACCAGACATGCAGGACACTGCTGGAGAAGCAGAGATGAACTCATAAGAGATGTACTCTTATGGATCCCCACACATGGCCGCGCAAAAGCAGGACGACCAGCTCGAACGTACATTCAGCAGCTATGTGAGGATACAGGCTGTTGTCCTGAAGACCTACCTAGGGCGATGAACGATAGGGAGGAGTGGCGAGAGAGGGTCAGGGATATCCGTGCTACCAGCGCGAGATGATGATGATGATGATTATCCTGCCCATGTGGCTTATGTTATGAAGATTCGTAACTCCGACTTGGGAAGACGGAGTCCCGGAGGTGGCCGTGTCCTCTGTAAGAGGAATACGTACCCTTCGAGATACATTAGATCAAGTGGTCGCGTAATTTACCATGACTTGTTAATTCGGCATCGCTTATAAGTGGCATGAACCGGTGGCAGAGTTTCGGTTTCTGCATACTGTGGTTGTTGGTTCGATCTCCACTGGTGGAGATCACGGTGTGCACTGCTGATGAGACCCAATAAGGTCTAAACAGCTGTTCAGTGCTCCGTATGTCGCATAGGTAGGTGTTTGCTGGATTTTCTTGTCATGGTAATTCTATAATAATATCAATTCCTCCATTTAAAAATTATATATATATATATATATATATATATGTGTGTGTGTGTGTGCGATTGCTCATTCTTCACAGATGACTGCCATCTCTTGATTCTCATAAAAGAAAAAAAAGAAACATTTGTACATCAGTAAAGTGGTAAACGCTTGTACAACACGAGTACCACTCTATGAGTTGTTATGACTGTATTCCAATAACAAGCCGAGGTTTCTATAACTAGTAATAAAAAAGCGGATGACATAATGAGTTTTCTTTCTCACTTCGATACTCTCATAACTTTAGTGGTTGTGCTCTCCGGTTGACATCAAAATATTCCTCCATGAGGCCACAATACTCTTTTGTCATATGATCGTTCTGTTGGCATATACCGTTAGAGTTAATTCTACCCATCGAATGTCAATAATTTTTTATCCGAGTTCACTCCTCTTGTCCGATGTTTTGTATTCAGAATTGTTCTCTCTCCAAGACTGGTTGTCCTACCGAAGGAAGAAAGTCCGGTCTTTCTGCTTTTTAACGCATAACTGGGGTATATCTCTTTAGAATAATGATTTGAGTGTTCGCAAATGGTTCCGGTGACCAAGGTTCAATTCCAGCTCGAGTCATACCAAAATTTTGCATAACAAAACGCGGATCAACGGTAAGTGGACCAGTCAAGGGAAAGATGTAGCGCCTTTCTCTATACTTCAGTCTAGTGGCGATTGAAAAGGGGAGCCTTCGGGTCGCTCTTAACAACGTTCGGCCAAATTATATATATATATATATATATATATATATCACTATTCATAAGCGATGTACTCCTGTGGACCCCCACTCATGGATGTGCAAGAGTGGGACGACCAGCACGAACTTACATACAGCAGCTATGTGAGGACACGGGTTGTAATCCTGAAGACCTGCCGGAGGCGATGAATGATAGGGAGAAATGGCGAGAGACGGTCAGGGATATCCGCGCAGGCGGCGCGACATGATGATGATGATATATCACCAAGAAACTTCATTTGGATAATTCCATTTAAGCATATATATAGAAGCAACTTGTATTATATATATATATACCAACGTCTCCGCATTAGCAGGATGCGTCACAAGGTCAAGTTTTTAAGCGGAGATTAACTGGTTTATATTCAGTTCTCGTTTTCTTAAACCGGTTGCCATGGCCAGATTAAGGAGCTCAGTATGCCCTATTCTTTATCCATAGTTATAGAGAGAATAATTTGTTACATAACGCCAATATCCTTAGAAACGCTCTGTGAAATGCAAATGACTGTCCAGAATTTGAAGTCAGGTCACCGTATTCAGTTTCAATGACGATAACCACTACAACCCAAACGCCTCTTTTGTCTGTGTGGTGTGTGTGCGTACGTGCGAGTGAAACAGATTGATATGCACGCCAAAAACTAATATCTTCATTCAGAAGTAGTGATCACAGTATTTAAGGGTACGCTCAGTTTGTTTGGTTGGTTGGTTGGGTTTTATGGCATTTGTTGGTTATTTAACGCCAAATCCATTTTTATACAAATAATCAATTCTTTTAAAAACAATTCAGTTTAGCATAAGTACAGTTTAATTGTCAAAAACATTTCTAATACAAACAATTTAGTTTAGTATCAGTATAGTTTTTGTCCACTCACAGTTAATGTCGAAACAGTTCTATTTCAAACAATTTCGTTTAGTATAAGTACGCAGTTTAAATGTCAAAACAGTTCTATTTAAAACAATTCAGTATAGCATAAATATGAATTTTAGAGCTATTTGACCCATAGATAGGACCCTGTCAGGTGCAACCAATCCAGCCAGAGTGGACCTAAGAGCGGTAGCAATGAAGGGGTATTGTGCATTCCCCAAAGTTCCCGCATAACTGGAACCTCACCATCAGATTCTTTAGTGTCATATCCAGGACACTCGTTGTGGGGAGGCGTCTTACCCTCTGCAGAAGTGCAGTCGGTGTATTCTGCAGCCCCGGTCGACTGAACAAGGGTGCTCTCTGGAATAACTCACATTTCGTATGGGCGTGTATTTACCAAACTGGCAAGGATGCCGTGGATAATTATTCTCAGTTACTCAGTCGAAAAATCAGGGCCTCAAATGCATTGAAGCGTGGAGAAATGCACATTGAAACTGGAAATATAAACGAATTTAGAATCTCGTCCAATTCCTTTAGAATGGTAAGATCTCTGCAGACAACACAGAGATGAATCAGAATGTCTTCAAGGTCGAAACTTCCTGTCAAGGTATCCTAAAATGGAAACAGTATCATGTAACTAAATTTCTAAATCTTCGGATTTCTCATTATCTTTGTTGAGTGTCTAAGTGTAATAGAAATCTATGGTTACAAAGAATTTATTTTCTTCAGCTTGATAAATTGATGGATTCCTCGTGTAGTTCAATAGTTAGCAAACTAATCTCTCAGATCAACGGTCGTGAGTTTGAGTCTTAATGTGCAGCATATATCAGAAATAAACTCAGTGAAGACGAGTCCCTGTGACGTAATGGATAGCATGTTGGAATGCGACATTGTAGTGAGTTCGATCTCCAGCCCCGCTGGCACGTTCACTTTCATTCTAATACCATTGGGAAAGGTGTGAAACTCTTTATGTGTTAAACAGCCTCACTACTCTTCTTTTACAAAAATGTTTTAGCACTGAATAACCCACAAAGTTTGATATGTCATGAAACAACGAAACTGAAACCGAAGGATAGTGAAGGATTATCTTAAGTGATCATTGTTCGCGTATTTGCTAGCTTGATTTTTTTAAATGGCAGATTTATTTTAACGATATTTCAAACCGTCTAGAGTTATTCTAAACTTAGAGATTAGGGAATCAAATACATTCCACGTTTGAATTATGATTTTATATCTGTTCCCAAGGAGTGTTTTGCACACTATATGATATCAAGTAATCTCATAAGAATAATTTACACACAGTTGCATGGATTCAAGTATTCCTGTCGGGTACTAATAAAGTTGGTGACTATAGTTGAGGGCATCCCAAACGCTCCCTTTTCATTAGCAACTACACGGAGGTGTTGGGGGGCGCTACGCCTTTTCTTGGATCGTTCCAATTTACCTTTGATACCTAACTTATAATGTTGTGTGTTGAGCAAGGGAGCATCAAGTACCATTTTTTGAGTCTTTGGTATGACTCGTTCTTGGATTGAACTCCGGTCTCCTGGGCCATTGGCAAACACTCCCACTAGATCAATGGAACATTACCTAATACAAATATTTATACACAATTCTACGTTTTCAAGTAACTAATGATATTAATCCTTAGCAAACGGTTACAATTTCCAGCAGTTATTCTTTACACAAAAAAAAATTGCTGTTATCAGGTATTCTATCTAATAGGAATATTTTCTAAACAGGTTTAATTTACCCGGAGATGACACCATACCAGGTAATACCACTTTGGTTTAGAGTGGACCTGGGAGTAATGACAATAAACGAGTACTCCTCTCTCTCAAGATCTTTCGAACTGTAGATTCTTTATCAGATGCAGTTTAGCGTCGTACTGAAGAAGACGCATTTTCGTATTTTTTTTTTATCTAGAGTCTTACTTTTCTGCAGAATATAAAGTCAAGGTATTCTCAACATTCCCAACAGAACAGTGGCTTATTAAATTTTCAAAATTTTGTTTGTGCTGCAAATAATTCTGCTTTTATTTACAATATTCAAATCGATTTCAGGACTTTTCACGAACAGGATATCAATTATTTCTAAAAAAGATGATATCATTTATTTATACGAGGGTCATTCAATAAATAAAATGATTTTTTCTAATTCAGAATCTTTTCCATGAATATAAACACTGCATTCTTTGAAATTGATTTATGGCAAAAATTGTAATCAATCACACAAAATTATTTGTTTTGAGGCAATTCAAATTGGTGGTAAATCGAAAAGAGTTCTCCAGGCTTAAACAGAGATCTGTCACCAAACTTTCGGTGGCTGAAAAGTGTACACCGTATGAAATTTGCTGAAGAATGTTTTAGTCGAAAAAATTTTTACAAATGTGCTAGGCTTGGATTTGACCATATAAACCCGTAAAAAGACAGTCCATAGAGAGAAAACACACCGACTCTCCGATACAGTAAAAGTTCCCGGCGCAGATGTCAGTAAAAAGTATAATGCTGACAGTCATGTGGGACATGAAAGCACCGAACATTATTGATTTCCTTGAAAAGGATGTAACTATAAAGACTGCTTCCTATGGCCGTCTCCTTGGGCAAAATTCACACTATTTATTGAATAAACCTCGTATATATCCCTACATTCTTAACATATGTTTACTCCGCCCTGGGCTTAAACAATCCAGACAAATGAACATTATTGGAATATTTTGGTACATCAATTGGTGCAGGCAAACTCTTAAGGCAGTTACAATGCGGGTGTTAACAACGGATGTTGCCTTTTTCCTCATATTTTTTAATAAATTCACTATATCGCCAGAATGAAGAACTGTTCAAAGCCATTCGAATTAGTCACTTATGCATAGAATCACCTGGTTATTTTGTCATTAACAGTTGTTTGTCTACATCTATTGTCTTGAGCTGTGGTTCCTAAGGTAAAGCGTAATTTGATTTTTTAGGGTGAGTAGCAATTTGAGAAATGATTTATTAAGAATGATTTTTTTCTTTTTGTTAGTGGGAATATGATATTATTTGGGAGGTGTTTTATGGCATATCAACCATTGTAGGCTGTTAAATACCGAATATATATATATATATATATATATATATATATATATACACGTGGTAATTCAATAAGTTTCGAGACTTTTTTGTATAGGCATTTAAAATTGTCTTAGACTCTTGAAAATTCAGTATCTTATTGCTATACATGTTATGAGATGACTGACCAATTATGATTTTAGGTTTGAATGAACTGCTACAGCAGGAATTGGAATACATCCTACTAAAGCCTCGTTGTCACTGCTGGTGAATTTCAAAAATGCAATTTGGACGTGAGGACACTTTAGAAGAACGATATGCAATAAAATTCTGTTTTAAACTTGGAAAAAATACCGCGGAAACGTATGGAATGTTTTAGACTGCTTTTCGACCATCTTGCATAAATCGAGCATCAGTTTTTGAGTGGCATGAGAGATTCAAGGAACCCAGGGAGTCTGTGAGGGATGATGACAGGTGTGGCAGGAGTAAGAAAGTCAATAGATCAGAGTTGATTGGCCAAAGGGTTAGGGGTAGGGTTACTATGTTGAGATTTTAAGGGAGTTCAGGAAGAGAATCTGTCGGAAGAGGCTAGCACTCTTCAAATCGGGTCAGTGACATTTCCACCAGGACAATACACCAGTCCACATCTTCATCCTTGTCACAGAATATTTGACCAAGATGGGCATCAAGACACTTCCTCAGTCTTCCTACAGTCCAGACCTTGCTCCCTGTGACTTTTGGTTATTCCCTAAGCTCAGAAGCTGTCGTTATGAAAAAAATTGAGGAGCTAAAAGAGTGTGTGACGAAGGTCATTGACACGCTCACGCAAGAGTACTTCCATGGAGCCTGACAGAAGTTGTTGGAACGATACAACAAGTGCATGTATATTTTGGCAATTCCACCCGAATACGATAAAAGTAATACGGGAATTCGAACGTATCCAGAAGAAAATATGTAGACATAAAATGTCTATTATTTTAATGAAATTTGTATTAACGAAGAAATGCTGCCAAAATATGTATATTTTAAACTCCATGATCCTGCAGCTCATAAATATAACAGCACTTTGGAATACAGACGTGATCTCGTGAAGAGACAAATTACACTCTGTAATAGATCCTCCCCTGATGATGGCTCAAAGTCAGGCAGAAAGTATTAGGGATATATACAACTATGGACAATACATAAATCAATTCCCACCGAATACGATAAAAGTAATACGGGAATTCGAACAGATCCAGAAGAAAATATGTAGACATAAAAATATCTATTATGTTAAATGAAATTTGTATTAACGAAGTAATGCTGCTAAAATATACATATTTTAAACGTATGTATATTTAGACAAACACATATGTATACACATACGTATAAATATATACATACGCACCCATATATATATGTACACATCAAAACATGCCCATATATAAAAAACACTCTCACTCCCCCCACATATATATACACACATTCACACACACATATCTTTGCACACATAAAACACACACATATAAACTCGTACACAAACACACTCACCCTACACACACACACACACACACACACACACACATATATATATATATATATAATGAAATGAACAAACTTTTTGCTCGGAAAGTATGATTTATCTGAGAAAATATAAAAACAAATGTAAGTAAATTTAGTTTAATATTACCTATATCCATTTTTGTATATCTGTTTCCTTGCTCATGAGATTATGATCACGCTGGTGTGTATCTCCAAGTTGAGAGGACATGGTCCTGGAAGAGACCGTGTCCTCTCTAAGAGTACGGATGTAACTACAAGACATGCCAGGTTAAGTGCTTGTGCGTTTACCATGACTAGTTAGATATTATCACTCATAATGTAATCACCTTCCTTTTCAGCAACAACAGCCCCCCTCGAGAATTGACAAGATCATTAAGCTTGGCGATTATTCCCAATCCTCCATACACAGAAAATTTAGCACTGAAATTTCATTTGCTTTGATCGCTTGAACATTTTTAGGAACAAAAAAACGTTAAAAACTTTTTTCCGAGGATGATCCTAGATTTCTTTAAACATTGAATCAAAATTTATTTTTTCTGGTTGACTGCAATTGTTGAAAATGCAAGTGATGATATTTTGTATGAATAGAATTTACATTTATTTTTATATCCACAATAATAAAACCTTATTATATTCCATATATATATATATATATATATATATATATATATATATATATATATACACAACTAACCAAAAACAGTTTTTCATAGCAAAATATGTACCTGAGCAATGTATTAAAAATTCTCTCACTTAGATAATAAAGCAATTTCTAATACAATTTCTAACTAAATGATAATTTTAAACGCTCTACTGGAATTACCCATATTTTCAACCTGATCGTGATAACTATGAAATATTAATTATTATCTCCCTCTCTGCCTTAAATAGAATCGTCGATATCATCATTGGCGTCTGTTTGAACGAAAATGCAACGGATTGGTGGTCAACTAGAATAGTCATGAGAATGTGAATTTTAACATGGTTAATAGGTCTTACCGGTAAAATTGCAATTTAATCAGCTTTAACTTGTATGGTTTAGTTTGATTTCTTTGTTTAATAGCTTATCGATATTAGAGGGGTGCTTATTTAGTGCCAAAGCCATCTTTCTAGATAAATAGTAGTGAAACAATTTAAACAATAGCCAGGTGGAATAAGGGGGTTCATGCCTTTTCCAAAGGTACTGGCCCAAAAGTGAAGGCAATAGCGAGACTGGAGCTCGAACTCGTATACTTCACTTAACCTATAAGAGAAACTTGAATAATAAAATAGAATTTATATCTAAATATTAGGTTTGAAAGGAGTATGGTAAAATTCAAATCAGTTGAAAACGAGTTGTTTGGTTGTTTTATGGCATATCCACCTTTGTAGGTTATTTAAAGCCAAACCATATATATATATATTTATATATATATATATATATATATATATGTATATATATAACGAAAGCTACTACATAATGCCTTTATAATTCCCGAGCTGACGTGGTTCGCTTGCAGGCAGAGCGGTATGATACTAAGTCTAACGTAAAGTTAGGCGGGTTTCGATCCCAGCTTTAAGCGTCCTACGTGTTTAGCCACACTGAAGAGTTCTGATACAACGAAACAGTCTGTCCGTGGATGACAATATATATATATATATATATATACGTATTGAACTTCAAAATTAGTAATTCTGTTCATCACATATTCCTATACAATTTGATAATAATTATTTGTTTCAATTAGAGTAAATGATTAAATAGTTCTATTTGATCCATAGACGGAACCCTAATAAGTGCTGGCACTTTAGGTCAGGGTGGACCCGGGAGTAATGTCAATGATAAAGTAATCCACATTAATCAAAACTGTAGGACTGAATCCTCACTATCAGATGATTTAGTGTCATACCCAGGACATGTGTTGGTGGGGTCTTACCCCTCTGCAGAGATGCAGTCGGCGTATTCTTCAATTCCAGCCGACTGAGTTGTAGGAAAAAAAAAAGAAGGAAAATCTGAAAACTTACCAATATAGGTTCAAGTTCTAGTAATACAAATTTACCCATGTTCCTATAATTTGCGATATCCCTATAAATGTGATTACGTATCTGTTTCATAAATTATTCAGTGATTTACATTATTATATAAATATTTTAGTGGCCAGGAATTTTGGAAAGCTTTTCTCGAATTTAAACAAAAAGATAATGTGAATGGTTACATTAATCAAACAGGTGACATTTCCACACTAGACGGAACCTCTCTGAAAATGGTTGACAAATTCACCTACCTAGGAAGCAGCGTCTCATCAACCGAAAAAAAAAACATCGACACACGGCTAACGAAGGCATGGACAGCTATCGATAGGCTTTCGATGATATGGAAATCAAACCTGACCGATAAAATAAAACGCAGTTTCTTCCAGGCAGCGATCGTGTCGATACTGCTATATGGATGCACTACTTAGACGCTAATTAAACGGCTGGAGAAGAAGCTGGACGGCAACTACACAAGAATGTTGCGAGCAATATTGAATAAGTTCTGGTGGCAACACCCCACAAGGCACCAACTATACGGCCACCTACCTCCCATCACGAAAACTATCCAAGCTAGACGAACCAGACATGCAGGACACTGCTGGAGAAGCAAGGACGAGCACATAAGTGATGTACTCGTATGAACCCCCGCATATGGCCAAGCAAAAACAGGACGACCAGCTCGAACATACATACAGCAGCGATGTGAGGATACAGGATGTAGCCCTGAAGACCTGCTAGAGGCGATGACTGATAGGGAGAAGTGGCGAGAAAGGGTCAGGGATATCCGTGCTAGCGGCACGACATGATGATATGGTTTTATTATCATAGAATTATTATTATCATATATATCTATAATTATAAGACTATTAACAAGCTCATTAGCCCAGTGGGTAGAGTGTTTGCCAATGACATGGGTTCAATCCCAGGTCACGACATACCAAAGACTTTTAAAATGGTACTTGATACCTGCTTGCTTAACACTCAGCAATATAAGGTACGTATCGACGGTAAAGTGGAGCAATCCAGGGAAAGGAGTAGCGCCCTCCCCTACACTCGGTGTTGTAGTTATTGTCGCCGACTATAAGACCATTATTTTATGGTTTTATTATAGAATAATTATTGTATGGTTTTATGATAGAATTATCATTATATGATTTATTATAGAACGATAAAACTGATTTTAATAAAACTATTTGTACATTTTTTTTACTTGAAAACTGTTTTATTATAAAAAAAAAAAAAATGATTTTCAGAATACAGAAATTCAGCCAAGTGTTATTGACACGTTATATGTAATGTTTTAAATACAAAAATAGTTTTGAGTCAAGAACAAGAAAATGTTATTGACAGTTTCTTAAATCGAGAAAGCGGATCCCAGAGAAAAAGAGATTGGTGTGTAACCTTGCTTTATGAGCTAAATTTACATCTAGATTTATAGACGCCGGATATTCAGTGGATGAATTCCAGTTTCAGAAACTTTAAACGTCTGAGAAACTAGCAATGTTGGTGCTCAATTTCCTTCGTATTTAAAATAGATCTTCAGGTGTTTGATTTCGGAACAGAGAGTAGTGAACATCGTAATAAAGAACGAACAGGTTTCAGACACACACACACTCACACACACTAAAACTTAATTCGCAACGTTGAATCTAACTGTTAAAATCAACACCCCTCGCATAGAAAAAAAAAAAAAACCTGACACGTTTGATATGTCTGTCTGTATGAATTATGAATAAGTTTGTTATTACCAAAACAAAAAGAATCTAAAAAAGCCGCCTGGGTCGATAGTATTTCTGAATTTTTAAAGAAATCTTCAGGCAACTACACACCTTTTTTTCGTTCACATGATGTTTCGACCAGTACACTTTCTGGAATTCTTTTGGTGTAATATGCACCATAATAAGAAAAGAGACCCCTAATCTGTTTTCTCCATTTGCAGAGTAAAAAACAAAACAAAATAACAAACAATGGTATCAAACAGGCTGTAATCAAGAAAGGAAAAAAGGCGAAGAATACTTTGTGAAATGGAATCTGTAAAAAATACTTCTTTGAAACCTCCTCTCACTAAAGCAAATATTTTAGAGTGTTAAAACTGGGACAAGCAAGACATAGAAACTGACTTTTCAAAATTAATTTTCAAGAACGAATCTTGAGTGACATTTGATGGACCTGATGGATGGGTCAAAGGATGCATTTTATCCAAATCAGACGTTCCTGTGGCTAAAAGAAAGCAACAATAGGCAGTTGTGTGATAATACGGACTGGATGTTTTTTATGTAATTTTTCTCATATATTTCCACAGAACTTGATGTCACACCTCCAGTTTCTAATGCGAATTGAAATCCGTGCAAGAACGACTTATGCATATCACTGACATTATGATATGTTCAGCTTTTTAAATATTTTTCTCTTTCTAAAACTGGAAGATAAAAATTTGTTTGAAATGTTGTCGGTTTTAAACTACAAATGACATAATATATTTTTTCTCTATTCAGGTTTAAAGTCAGATCACATTAAACACACTGGTTCTCGTTCTGACTATTATTAATTCCCATGATATCTATCTATCTATCTATCTATCTATCTATCTATCTATCTATCTATCTATCTATCAATCTATCTATCTCCCGCTAACTCCTATCAGTCTTATAACGATAATTGTTGGTTGATTAGTTATTTTACGGCATATCAAACCTTGTTTATATATATATTTATATAAAATATATGATTTGTAAACGAATAGTTTGTAGATAATAGTTCTTAAACGAGTAAGATCTAATCTGTTTGCACAGTTAGATGTTTCAAGTATTTTTATCAAACATTAATAATATTATTTGCAGACTGTTAAATGTTTCAAGTATTCCTATTTAACACTAGTAATTCTATACAACATTATTCATTCGTTTGCACACAGTTAAATTGTTCCAAGTATTGTTATTTAATACAAATAATTCAATTTAAAAGTAATTTGTTTGCACACTGTTTAATCTTTTCTAATATAGAAAAATATTAAGCATTTCTATTTGACTGATAGTTAAGGTCCTAATAGGTCCTATCACTCTGGTTTAGAGTGGACCTGGGAGTAATGGCAATGAAGAGGTACTCCACATTTTTCAAAGTTCCAAGACTGTAACTTCACCATCAGATAGTTTATTTTCATATCTAGGATATTTGTTCAAGGAGGGATCTTACTCCTCAACAGAAATGCAGTCAATGTATTCTCCAGCCCTAGTGTACCGAGCTTTATAATGGGGAATTTGATGCATAGGGAAGAATGAAACGAGCGTCATCAGAAGATTTCATTTTTTCACAATGACATATTTATCCTAATTATAAAATTGATATGAGAAGGTGAGAAAACTATCTATTTTACGTTTTATGATGCTCAACTGTCCAGCATTTGAGAACTATTTTGATTTAGAAAAATATTTCTAAAACGATATATATATATATATATATATATATATATATATATATCGATTTAGAAATATATGTGTGTGTGTGGGTATGTGTCTATATCTATTTAGCTATTTCCCACCCTCTCTCTCATATATATATATATATATATATATTGGTGTTCGAAAGTAATTACATTTTACAAGAGAAAATATAGAGCCAAAACTAAATTTGATTTTTTAAAATGTTATCCAGAATATAATCATCCAGAATGTAATCACCTTCATTTTCAATGTCTGCAGTCCAACAAACACAAGGAAATATAAAAACGTTAGGATGGGAAGTTCTTCCACCTCCTCAATACTCAGCAAATTTACTCAAAAGAAAAAAAATCTGTCTCTCTGTATCAATTAGGAAAAAATTGGTTATTGCCATCAGTAAAACAGGAAGAACCTATAAAAGCCGTTTGGGTCAATAGTGTTTCTGAGCGTGACGCTTAAAATGGAATATGAGCTCAGTCAACCATCGTTTGTCTGATCTTAAAATGAAGTTCCATTACTAGATGAAGACTGGACGACCTTAAGACTCATTGGGGTTTCGTTCTGACGGCAGATTATAATGATAGTGATGCTTTAATTTGAGAAATAGTGAAAGATTTTAATCAGCAATTAATATCTATGTCTGTTATATCGAAAATCGAGTTGATTGAATAAGTAATATTGAGTGTGGATGAAATAATAATTCATTTAATTGAACTGAAAATTGCTTTATTCTCTAGGAATAATTCAAAAGCATTGTTCTTATAATAGATCCTGCCTAGATGAATTGATACATAGATACATGAACAGCGAGATGAACCGATTGTATAAAAAGATCAAAATATTTAAAAAAAATAATAACACTTACATTTACGTAATATTCATCAATCTATAATGTATTAAAATATGATTGGATGTGATATTGATCTTTGCAGCAGAAAGGAAACCTTGGTTTACTTTTATAGAAAGAAATGATGGTACGTACCTGGAAAGAGAAAGAAAAAATTAAGTGAAAAAAAAAAAAAAAAAAAATGATTATTAGTCTTAAAAATGTAGGCAAATACATACGTAGTGCATTCAATAAGTTTCCAGATTTTTTTGGTACAGGCATTTAAAATTGGTGTAGACTTTTAAAAGTTCAGTATGTTATTGCTATATATCTTATGAGATGACTGACCAATTTTTATGATTTTAGGTTCAAATGAACAGCTACAGCAGGAATTGGAATACACCCTACTAAAGCCTGATTGTCAAAGCTGGTGAATTTCGAAAATGCAATCTGTCAATACACCAGAGTTGGTTGGCCAAAGTGTTAGGGTTAAGGTTACTATGTTGAGGTTTTAAGGGAGTTCAGGAAGAGATTCCTCGGGAAGAGGCCAGCACTCTTCAAATCGGGTCAGTAGCATTTCCACCAGGACAATGCACCAGTCCACAACTCCATCCTTGTCACAGACTATTTAACCAAGATGGTTCCTCACCCTCCCTATAGCGCAGACCTTGCTTCCTGTGACTTTTGGTTATTTCTTAAGCTCAGAGCCTGTCGTTATGAGACAATTGAGATGAAAGAGGTTGTGACGAAGGTCATTGACACGCTTACACAAGAGGACTTCCATGGGGCCTTCCAGAATTTGTTGGAACAGCCCAACAAGTACATTGCAGGCGGAGGAGGTTACTTCGAAGGGGACTAGAGTTTCATGTGTGTAATATCAATAAAAGTGCTCATACGAAAAAAGTCTGGAAACTTATTAATGATCCTCGTAAATGGATATAAATGAGTCGGAAATCATATGATTTTTAAACAATTTAAATTTGGGAATTCAGCAGCCTGTGTATTTTTGTTTGAACACTGTTTTACTGAATGCATTCAAAGATTATTTAAATGCAAAAGCCTTAGAATTGTTGTGATACTATTTAACTCAAGGGATTGGAGGAGAAGCTTATAAGGGGATTCAATACCTCTCACAAGAGTATGAGTACGAAAAAAGAACGTATTATTCAGCAGTTAGGCACTATGACCATTATGTTACGGAGACTCCCTTTGATATTTCAGGTTAGGCACAATAAAGACACTCGAAAAAAACGAACAAAAAACAACAAACAAACAAGAAAACAAACACACTTCTCATCCCTCCCCACACATACAAACATAGATAATAAAAAATGACGATGGTCATTACCTCTTTGTGATGCAGAGGATCTGAGCCCGTCAGATATGTTAGCATGGTCAGTAGCAAATAGTGTGAAGTTGCTAAATCTACACTCTGTGGTTTGAAATTTGAGATTTTCCTTCTTCTAGGTCGGTTTGTCCATTAGAAAGTCTGGACTGCACCACGATTAATCCATACCTAATGCTTTTTATGGCATATTAACCCTTGTGGGTGGTTTAATGCCAACACCTGTTTATATTATATGAGTCAATGCAATGTAAATACCGAAAGTTTTATTCATTATGGAAATAAAAACAAAGAAAGCAAAAATAAAAAAACGGGGGTCAAAAAAATAATGACAACCTAGCTGACCGGTTTCGCTCCTCGTTCAATAGAGCTAAAATCGACGAGAATATCTTCTAAAACAAACAAAAAACAGAACAAAAGAAAGATAAGGGAAATATTTGGGTGGAGAAAAAATTACTGTATAGGAGCCTATATCGAAATTATACTAAGTCTTAGCAGACAATCTCTCTGTTTACAAAGAGACGGTTTGCCGGACAAAATATGGATTGTCTCCAATTCTTTTAGATGGAAGGAAGAGTGGAAGGAAGCTTAGGATAGTGAACAAGTCCACACTTAAATTCTCAGCACAGTCACCATAAGGTCTTCCTCAATATAAAACCCAAATGTATTCTATATTATCTCTCTCTCTCTCTGTATATATATATATATATATATAGAGAGAGAGAGATGTTACATATTGACCCCGGCCAAGCTGTCAAAAGAAGAAATGCACCTGTGTAAATAACAGGTGCATCCGGTCGAAGATATCAGGGGATCAGGGAATAACCTTGACTGTCGAAGGGTTGAATTGAGTACAAATGTGACGCTCGCAAGAAGTCGGTGGGTGTCAAATTATTTTATAACCCCGGCGACAGGAAGTTCAGATTAGTTGGAGAGAAGATGCTGGAATGAGAACCATGTCCAAGCAGAGGCTGGGCCCCCGGTAGAGCAGCCCAGGAGAACGGCAAAGAAAGGCTGTGATAGCCAGAATAGTTGGGGGGGGGTCAATATGTTTCAGTCTTTGTTCGGTCTCCGACTCCCTCTCACACACAACCCTTTCAATTAAGTGAGAGGTATATTTTTTTAAAGAACTGTGTCCGCTCGTCTTTATTGTGTTGTATGTTTCTGCATGCCTATGTATTATGAGGCTATACAACACAGAGAGAGAGAGAGAGAGAGAGAGAGAGAGAGAGAGAGAGAGAAAATTGTAAGCGAACAGTTTATAGGAAACACTTTTAAATGGGTTAAAACTCATTTGTTTGCTTACAGCTAAATTGTTAAGTTGTAATTTACTAAGCCTTTTTTTTCTTAGATGTGACACGAAGCAATATGAATGGGTTGCCCAATGAGACGCGAACTCACTTGAACGAAATTGTTAAGTATTGCAATCTAACACAAATATATCTATTTGAAGACATTTCAATGGTGGTCAATTATTCCTATCTAGGTCAATTCTATTAAATATCAATCATTTGTTTGCATACAGTATAAATGGTTTCAAGTTTTGCTATCTCAGTGCAAGTAACCCTAAAACACACCTATTTTGCAACTTTC
Source organism: Sepioteuthis lessoniana (assembly GCA_963585895.1). NCBI lineage: Eukaryota > Metazoa > Mollusca > Cephalopoda > Myopsida > Loliginidae > Sepioteuthis > Sepioteuthis lessoniana. The sequence continues at coordinate 98,585,977 of OY757909.1, read as the reverse complement.
AGATAAAATAGGGTTGGATACTTGCTTGCCACGATAGCAATTTGAACAATAAGGTGGAGACAGTCATAAATGTAATAGAGCTTGACATAACCGGTCGCGCCTTTAGCCCAGGGGGATGTTTCACGTCACATGGCTTTCATTTGCCTGGTCACAAACTGCGCAGCCATCAGGATTCCATCCGTGAGTAATATGAATCACCACCCACCGATAACGGGTAGCTTCGTTGTGGGGGTTTATTCTTCTTGTTGTATAACCGTAATACAACAAATACGTATACATATACAAATATATCCAGAAACATAATCAAACATAATATGCGAACTTCAATGAACGAACGATTACATTCTTTATAAAAATATATCTCTCACACTTTATTCTTGAAAGGGTTGATGTTGGTTGTGTGTGAGAGATGAGCTGGAGACTGGGATAGACTGCTATATTGACCCAGCAGTACTTCTTTCTCATCTTGGCTGGGTTGCTCAACTGTGGGTTACTGAGGGCACAAAGCCCTCTGTCTGCCGCTGGGTCTCAATTCGGCATCTTGTCTCCAACTGACTCAATCTGGCTCGAATCGCCTCGGGCACCTGGTTATATAATTGTCTCACACACACCTGCTTCCGCTGTTCTTCCGCTTATTTACACTGGTGCATCTCTTGATTGACGGCTCGGTCGAGGGTCAATATGTTAAATTCTGCATAGGTGCAGAAGGCGTATTCTACAGCTCTAGCCAAGGAAAAAATATGTATTGATGTCTTTCCGTAGGACATTAACAGCTACGTGAAACACTAACAACTTCGTTGATGATTGGAACTCTGCTTGTCGTGCTATTTTTCTTTGACAATTCCCATTCCGCTCTTGTAATTACCCAGAAAAGATACAGTTCAATAAAATGTTTGGTTTGGTTTTATTACATATCAGCCATTATAAGGTATTTAATACCGAATCCATTTTTATACATATAAACTGTTCTATTTAACAATTCTGTTTAGCAAAAGTACGCAGTTTGAATGTCAAAAACAGTTCTATTTCAAGCTATTCAGTTTAGTCAACAAAGTTAAATGATTCCAAGTATTGCTATGTATCCCTAACAGTTCAATTTAATATCAGTCGTTTATTTACACACTGTTAAATGTAAAAACAATTCTATTTCAAACAGTTCGGGTTAGTATAAGTTCACAGTTTAGTTCTATATACCCTATCAGTTGCTACCACTCCTGGCCAGAGTGAACCTGGGAGCGATGGTTATAAAGAGACACTCCGCATTCCCCAAAGCTCCAGCATTACTGGAGCCTCACCATGAGATTTTTTAGTGACATATCCAAGACACTCATTGGGAAAGACTTACCCGTCTGAAGAGATACAGTCGGTGTATTCTTCATCCCCATCCAACTGGGCCATCAATTAAAAGAATGAAGAGAAAAAATGACTGAAGATGTGGACAAAATATATTAGACGACGACAGTGATTGAAGCAAAAGAAGAAAAAGAAAGAAAGAAAAATAAAATGAATAATTCCACAAGCAGCCTGGTATTTTGGAGCAGACGGTGAAGAACTCCCCATGTTTTTGTCTCCTCTGTTTCATTCTAATAGAAAAAGCCGAATATAGGTTTCTCGCTTGGAGCATTCTTTTAACGCGATCTCGATCTACCATCTTGGATAGGTGCTTTCCGCTGTCGACAGGCGTTTCGTAAAATGCTGCAAGAATATCGTGACGAAAACGGCTTCCATCGCTGCCGTTGCTGACTGAGATGGTCACACCCCAACTCAACACAAAGAAGCCTTTGTCCACCTTCATATACAGAGGTCACTCCCGCATCAAATGTCCGCTTGGTAATGTTGAGTGGTTTCTGTCAGTCCACTTTTGACCTTTGTACGACCAGCAGTTTCAGGATGAATGTTTTCATCTTTGTATTAATAGAACTACAAGTTCATTACAGTTAATGCCACTGTAACACTTACTCAAGAAACTAAATAAAAAAAAACAAAACAGCACAGTACTTTACGAAAAAAACAAAACAAAAAAAAACATGCAAATACGCAGGTACAGATGTACAATTGAGTATTGGCTAAGATTGTTGTACTTTTAGAATAACTGCAATCATCTAATATCACAAAACCTAGTATTATTCATATTCTATTTACCCAACCCCTCCGCTCGGCCAGGATATGACACAGGGTCAATTTTTAAGTGGAGTTTAACAGGTTTGAATTCAGAGTTTTCTTTCTCCTAGACTAGTTGCCTAACCAAGGCTGAAGAACCCAGTCTGTCCTACTATTTACCCATAGCTGGAGGGAGAATAATTGGATTCATACCTTTCCCAAGGGTATTAGTGCTATGTGAAATGCAATCAGTCTCGTATAGGATTTGAACTCGTGTCGCCGTGTCCATTTCCTACGACGATAACGACTACACCACGGGCACCTCATATTGAACGGTGGAGAATTGCAGAGATTTACTCTGACATGATATTCTGAGACCGCTTCGTCGAAGAGATGAAGAACTCACTTACTGTATCTCCTACAGATATAAGAAAAAAAATCCCCCAAAGAAACATCGGGGGTGGGTACTTAATCTGAAAACTGTATTTGATGGTGAGGCTCGAGCTCTAGAGAATGTAGAGTACCCCCTTATTGCCATTACTTCCAGGTACATTTCGATTCGGAATGAAAATACTAGTTAGAGCTCTATCTCTCGGTCAGCTAAATGTTTGAAAAATTTTTGTATTAGATTAAAATAACTGATATAATACAACTTTGGGCAAATGTTCAACATTAGGAATACTTGAAATCATATAACTGTGTACAAATACATTAAAAGAGGAAAATTTCAAATCATACAACTGAGTACAAATTATTACTTTTTGATCGGGAACCTTAAAGCAATTTAAAAACATTCGTATTAAGAATATTAATTTTAAGCTATAATTATTTACAAAGGATTGCAACGATTTGTTTTTTGGAACGATATATTTGCTTGAAATACATGGAATTTTTAATTGTTTGGAAAATGTTAATACTTGATTAATGGAACTTGGAAAATTTTAAGAAGTTATGATTATAACCATTTATATATGAATCAAATTCTGGTAATTGATAATCCATAAGAGGTTACAATGCTGTTAAGCAAATTCTATTCAGTGAAAGCCAGCAGTTATAAATAATTTCAAGATTCACTGGAAACATTGATATTCGCCCGATCACTTAAGTAGGTTTTCAAATTATACGAAATAATGGTTATAATTTCCAGAACATTTTGCTTCGGACAAGTGAAAAACATTTGCACCAGAACTACCAAATTAAACATAAGAACATTCACAACTAAAGATATTTTTAAATTAGATGATGAACAAAATATATTCACATTTGTAAAATTAAATTACATGTTAAATTTTTTTAATTATGTTGAATTAGATGATAAACAAAAATATTAAATTTTATCATTAAGATCGAAAACAATCAAAACTACTAAAATGCAAGCAAACACTACAAATAGCCACATTTAACGTAAGAACCTTAAATAGAATAGGACAACTACCAGAGCTAATCGCATCGGCCGAAGAACATAAGATTGACATAATATGCATACAAGAACACAGATACACGCACACCGAAGATATCAAATATCACGAAACTAGCAATGGGTGGTCGCTCGTCACCGTATCCGCATGGAAAAACTCTGTCAACGCTGCAGTAGGAGGGGTAGGATTACTTATAGGACCAAGAGCATTAAAAACGATAAATAGCGTTGAGAAAATACAACCTAGAATGATGGCAGCTACTTTTAACGGCAACCCCAGAGCAACAATCATCTCATGCTACAGCCCCACCAATGTTAGTGAAGAAAATGAACTAGTCACCTTCTACGATGAGCTATCCTCATTAGTGCGTAGCATCCCGAAACACAACATGTTAGTCATTGGCGGAGACATGAATGCCCAAATCGGGAAAAACGGAAACAACAAATACAGCCCCCACAACACGTCAAATAAGAATGGGCAACATCTAACAGATTTCATGATAGAAAATAGATTAGCATGCCTCACTACATACAAACAAAAAAGGGAGGGAAAACTATGGACATACACGTACGCAAACAATACTAAAGCTCAGATAGACTACGTCCTTATAAACAAGAAATGGAAGAATAGTGCATTGAATTGCGAGTCATACTCCTCTTTTGAGGGTGTGTCCACTGATCACCGAATAGTCACGGCGAAAATACGGTTAAGCCTACGAAAAAACGCCAAACGAACAGCGACCACCAAACACTATGACTGGGCCCTATTGAACAACAGAGATATAAGAGATAAATACGTATTAGAATTAAGAAACAGATTCGAAACACTACAAGAAAAGACGGAAAAAAGTACACCAAACGACGAATATGAAAATTTCGTCAATGCACACCTCGAGGCAGCAGCGAAATAAATTCCAACAAAACTCAAAACTAAATATAGAGTCCCTTGGGAAACATTAGCGGTGAGAGAAAAACGTGCACTAGTGAAAACAGCCTCCAAAAACTATCGAAAAAAACCAACAGACACAAAAGCCTTAAAACTAAAAACGGCACAATATCAATTAGGAGGCGTATATATAAAGGAACAGACAGAATACATTCAAAATCAGATAGATAAGATTAGAGACTCGGTGGAAGATAGACAATCTAGGATAGCCTGGCAAACAATAAACGAAGTGAGTAGAAGAAAGAACACAACCAAAGCAAAACTGAAAGCAGCAAACCAACAAGAAAGAATAAAACTGTGGAAACAGCACATCGAAAACTTACTAGGAAACCCACCGAAAATAACACATGAACCAATCACCAGAATAATTAGCAAACAACTAGACATTAAACTAGGACCGTTCACACAAGAAGAACTCGACTCGGTTCTCAGAAAAATTAAAAATAGGAAAGCTGCAGGGCTGGACTAAATCCCCCCGGAAGTATGGAAGACCAGACAATTCGACGACATACTGCTCCGACACTGCAACGTAGTATACAATCAAAATCCGATAGATAGATGGATGAAGGGATGCATACTCCTCTTCCCTAAAAAGGGGGACCTCGGATTAGCCAAAAACTACCGAGGCATAACACTTACATCCATAGCAGCCAAAATCTACAATGCCCTACTACGAAACGGCATAGAAACCGAAATCGACAACATACTTAGAAAAAACCAAAATGGCTTCCGAAGAAATAGATCCACGACCTCACAAATATTAACCATCCGTAGAATCCTTGAAGGTGTACGGGCAAAAAACCTACAAGCGACATTAATATTTGTCGACTTTACCAAGTCTTTCGATTCCATTCACAGAGGAAAGATGGAACAAATCCTACTAGTGTACGGCATACCTAAAGAAACCGTAGCGGCAATAACGATTCTCTATAGAAACACTAAAGTAAAAGTTCGATCACCAGATGGAGACACAGAATATTCGACATTGTAGCAGGAGTACTACAAGGGGACACGCTGGCTCCGTACCTCTTTATCATTTGTCTAGACTACGTACTTAGAACATCGATTGACAAAATCAAAGAGAATGGCTTCGAACTCACGAAGAAAAGAAGCAGAAGGTACCCCGCAACAACAATTACCGACGCCGACTACGCCGATGACATAGCGATACTGGCAAATACACCCATCCAAGCCGAAACACTACTGCATAGTCTGGAACGAGCAGCAGCAAACATAGGCCTCTATGTTAATGCACACAAAACGGAATATATGTGCTATAACCAAACGGGGGACATCTCCACTCTAGAAGGAATCCCTCTTAAACTAGTAGACAAATTCACTTACCTAGGAAGCAGCGTCGAATCAACCGAAAAGGACATCGAAACGAGGTTAGCGAAAGCATGGACAGCTATCAATAGGTTATCGATTATTTGGAAATCAGACCTAACCGATCAAATGAAACGCAGTTTCTTCCAGGCAGCGGTCACATCGATACTGCTATATGGCTGCACTACATGGACGCTAACAAAACGGCTGGAGAAGAAGCTAGACGGCAATTACACAAGAATGCTACGTGCAATCTTAAACAAGTCCTGGCGGCAACACCCCACAAGACACCAACTGTACGGCCACCTACCACCTATCACGAAAACTATTCAAGTTAGACGAGCCAGACATGCAGGACACTGCTGGAGAAGCAGGGAAGAACTCATAAGTGATGTACTCTTATGGCCCCCCACACATGGCCGTGCAAAAGCAGGACGACCAGCACGAACATACATTCAGCAGCTATGTGAGGATACGGGATGTTGTCCTGAAGACCTACCTAGGGCGATGAACGATGGGGAGGAGTGGCGAGAGAGGGTCAGGGATATCCGTGCTACCAGCGCGATATGATGATGATGATGATAGTTACTTTTGATTATTTGCATTTTGATTTTCATAAAATTTATTTTGCAATAAAATAAATTGACCTTTTCTTGATTAAAAAGGGGCAGACATCTGTACACTATCTGGATCTATATATATATATATATATATATGTATAAAATGGTAATTTTCGGGCTCGAAAACATATTTGAATTGTTTAAAAAAACTCATTGTTCTCACAAGAGAGATTCTCAATTAAAAAAAAAAAAAAAAAAAAAAAAAAAGGTAAAAACTAAACAGATGAATGTGATTCTGATGAACATGCTCATCGCCAATTGATAATAAATTACCGACATCATAAATACGTATTCGGTGAAGATTATGAAAATACACCTTGTCAACACTGATTCATATATATATATATATATATATATATATATATTTAAGATCTATCGGATGCAATTTCATCTAGATAGTTTCCAGTCTAACATTCTGGTAAGAAAATGATCAACAGTGTCTGCTTTGGGCTAGAGGTCACTCTTCTTTTGCAAATTTAAGTCATCTTAGGGCACATCAATCGTAGTAGATTGTTATCACTAAGAATAGATGTTGGTTGCATTCGAAATCAAGCGGGTATATATATATATATATATATATATATATATATATATGATTTTTCGTTTTTATCTTTCATTCATCTTCATCTTGATTATATTGTTACTTTGGCTGCTATTATACTTATTCTTTTATTATATTTGTGTGGTCTTCAACTCCCTTGGTATTAGAGTCAACTCAATCCTCAATAGCAGTTTGCGCTCCCGGTCTGTCAGTCTGTCTCTAAGTTAAATTTTATCGACCTAATCCCTTAGATACCAGGCTTTATACATTGTCATCAACTTCCTTGTTTTGTAATTCATGTTTTTTTTATCCATTATTATTATTATCATTATTATTCATAAAAAGGAATTGTATTTATTGATACCTTTTGTATTTGTGACCATTATAGCAATGATATTGTAGACTGACTGGCGTTCTCTTTATATATTGATTGTCATGTCTTGTTTCTCGGTCTGTTTCAGTGTTTGTTAAATTCAAGCAATAATTTTAATTGAATTAAACCTGAAAGAAATTTTTTCAATGTAATATAGGACTGTCTTTCGGCTCTTAAATCTTTTTTTAAATAGATTAATTTCGTCTAATTTTATATTGAGTGAAAAAATATCATGCACGCGCACATACACGCACAAAAGTGAAGAAAACCTGGGGCTCCAAAATAAGTTTGCTTTGTTCAAAGGAAACCCATTGTTCTCAAAAGAGATATTCTCAATTAACCGCCCCCCAAAACAAACAAAACAAAACAAAAACGGAATAAACATAAGAAAGTAAAAAACTGAAGATATTTTACTAATATCAGATGATAAACAAAAATATTAAATATATCATTAAGATTAAATTATGGTTACTTTGATTATTTGCGTTTTAATCTTTATAAAATTATTTATTTTGCTATAAAATAAATTGGCATTTCCTGATTAAAAAGGGGAAAACACCTGTACACTCTCTGGATATATATATATATATATATATATATATATAGTACAATTTGATGGAGACTCTAACTCGTTTAAGTCGTCATAATAAATTCATTTCGGCAGAGACTATTACTATCTCTCCGTCTCGTCAGATGACTATGTACATGCTTCTCATTCCCCGCCGAAATAAATTTATGATGACGACTTAACCGAGTTTGAGTCTCCATCAAATTGTACTATATATGCTCTGAATGTGAATTTTGTTATACCCCAGCGAATAAATAAGGAACTAACAATAGCCATACATTGAGCACTCTCATAGATTTATATGATTTTCTTCATATATTCTACGTAAAGAATAATCCACACCTACTGTCCTTGGACACTGACTGGATATATATATATATGGGAATTTTAGGGCTTTAAAATAGATTTGCTTTGTTCAAGGAAGCCAATAGTTCTCCAGGAGTGATTCTTAATTTAAAAGCAATGAAAACAAGACGGATAAATGTGATTCTGATGAACATGCTTATCGTTAATTGATAACCAATTACCGAAATTATAAAGACATTTTAGATTGGAGATAATGAAAATATTGGTTGTTTACAGTGATTGTTTTAAGCAGACAGACACTCAGCGTTAGGAGGATTCGTGCAGTAAAACTATTTTATCAAATTTTTCGGAAAATAATTTTCGATTTTAGAATAAACTTTTACTCCTAAATAAATGAATTTAAACTGTTTTTTAATCAGTGAAATCCCGAAACGTCTATGCATTTCTGTAATCAATTAATAAGATTGTTTATGCCACGATGATAAAAGTTCAAAGGTTATATTGCCCAAACATCTTTAGATGCAGTTTCTATTTGTCTTTTGCAACGGAATGTTTTTAAACGCAAAAAAGTGTCCAGATGCTTTGAAAAAAATGATAGCAGGTGGGTAAGAGATAAGGAGAATGTGGTGGGTACGGCAAAGCTTCATATTACAAGTTGACGAGCGTCTGCAGTGCCATCCTAGCAACATGCGGTCGAGCACTGAGCTTGAACTCTTTAAAATAAAAGTAAATGCATCATTCCGAATTCTGACAGAAGTCTTTAAGAACACTTTAATCGTGAGGAATTGGAAATTATACAACTTCTATTAAAATAAAATATTAGAACAGAATCAGTTTATTCTAAAATGTGTCAGAAATTTCCAAACAATCTTATATATCCATTCCCCACTTTTTTTCTCTCTTCGTCAAAATCAGGGAAAATCTAGAATTTCGAGAGAGCTTATTGTCTTTTCATCTCTATAGAGAGCCACGAAGCATTTCAGATGTAAGAATTCTACGTTTATTTCCATGATATTTTAAAAAGATCTTTGACACAGGGAAGACAAAGACATTCAATAGTTTTCATATAATACCATTGACAAAACCAGGAATCTTACTATCCTTTCCTTCCAGCTTTTGGTAAATAGTAGGGCAGACTGATCTTTAACCTTGGTCTCGAACCTGGTCTCGGAGAAGGAAAATACCGAATTCAAACCTGTTAAATTCCGCTTATAAGTTGTCCCTCTATCTCATCCTGCTCGTAGCAGAGGGTTTAGGGAAATACTTATATATAGATTTCATTAAAAAGAAAAAAAAAACCCAACAAAAAACAGTGATATATGAGAGAATGAAAAATACCCGGGTGCAGTGAATCAGTTCAAATCCTAGAAATGATTTTAGCAAGATTAAAAAGAGTGAATGCGATTTTCTTTATACTGACAAGATCAACCAATGTTAAAAAATGGACCTTTGAAAGCGTTCATTATAGCGGATCAATACTGTAGAGACTTAGCAAAAGGTCGTATGCATAATATTCAGTACGAACGTCAAATTGTCAAGAAAATTTTAAAAAGTAAATTTTGTTTTTTCGTGAACTCATTTCATATGAACACTTCTCCGTCACTCGAAAAAAAATTTAGAATGTTTTGAAACTCTCTGACACTCAATCTTTATTTTTGTTTAATAGCATATTAACCTTTCAATGCGAAAGCCATCATTTTAGAAGAACTTTAATCCATAGCTGGAGGGTATAAGGTTGTTCATACCTTTCCTAAGGGTATTTGTCTAAAAGTCAATGTAATAGCTCGACTGGTGTTACTACGATCCCCAGCACGTCAGCCAAACACTACGGAAATCCCCCACCAAATACTTTGACTTTTCGGTAACTTCTTGATCACTGTGGCTTGCTGGGTATTTTATATATTCGCTCCAGATTAAAACCTCATTAGCCTTAATTGTACCTAGTTTTCCTTAACCGAAATTTTACTGAAAGTGAATAATATATCCGGTATTTTAACAATAAATAGATAAATAAATAAATAAGAATAAAATAAAACGTGTACTTGGAATTTATGTCACGTGACAAGATGACGCGTTTTGTCATCATTCGACCACTTGTAACATTGTAGAATCCTTTTGAACGTCTTTTGGAACTTCCAAATTTGCAGACCAAAAATTAAAACCAGTCTTTTCTTAACCAAAAATGTTTAGTATATTATGAATTTTAACCACAAACTTAATATATATCTTAGAGAAAAAAAAATTGTAGGCTTCACGTGCACTTTTAAATTATAAGACGAGATTGGCTACTTTGTCACCATCCCGCCACTTGCTCAGTTAGCTGAAGTCGGAGAATACACCGACTTCATTTTAGCATGGGGTTGGTTGGTTGTTTGGGTTTTACGGTATATCAACCACTATGGGTTATTTAATGCTAAATCCAGATCACATATATTAGATAGTTATGATCTGCAAACGCATATATTGTAGAGAACATACCTTGAAAAAAGAAAAGAAAAGCTCATTTACTCGAACATTAGTAAATGGTGCCTGTGGTGTAATGGTTATCGTCATCGGAAATGGACACGGTGACACGAGTTCAAATCCTGGACGAGACTGATTGCATTTCACATAGCACTAATACCCTTGGGAAAGGTATGAATCCAATTATTCTCCCTTCAGCTATGGGTAAATAGTAGGACAGACTGGGTTCTTCAGACTTGGTGAGGCAACTAGTCTAGGAGAAGGAAAACTGAATGTAAACCTGTTAAACTCCGCTTAAAAACTGACCTTGTGTCATATCCTGCCCGAGCAGGGGGTGGGTAAATATGGAACACTAGTAAATGGTCTTAAGTATTTCTATTTAACATGAGGTAGTTTATTTGATATACTTTGTTTGCACAGCCAAGTCGTTGTTATTATTTCTCACTACAATTTTACTCACAGAGATTTAATGGCTTCAAGTATTGCTATTCAACAATAATTTATTTGTACTTAGTTGATTGGTAAGTTCGATGGCTGAATTTTTCAGAATTGGAGAAAAGCGTTATATTTTTAGGTATAAACCTGTATTTCAAGGAAGGGAGAACATCATCCATGTGGACGTCCTCAAGGATATTTCGTATTATCTGTTTTAAAATGCCGCTTTCTTGTGATAACTAGAGCTCTGCCTGCCACTAGCACATGTTAAATGGTGTAAGGTATCTGACATGTCAAACATTGTGGTGGCTGTACCTGCTTGGGTATAAAAGAATGAGTGAGACTTGTGTGGCCAGTCTGCAATCGAGATATAGTGACTTGTTCCTTTTTTGATTTTCTGAAGGCTGGTCTCCATTCTTCCAAAGTGGGCTTTTTAAAAAAAAGTTTGTGGTTAATGTTATTTCAGCGTTGTTGCAATTTTGTAAGAAAGAATTTATTGATTTGGGGGTTTCAAGTCAGTATACGGAATGGAGGTATTGTCGGAGGTCGGATCTAAGGCCGATTTGGCTGCCGAGTCAGCTCTTTCATTTCTGCTCTCTCCGATGTAGATAGGGATCCAAGACATAATTATTTCTTTATGACTAGATAGGTAGGATGCTTTTATGTACATTTTTAACAGAAATTGCGGATTATTGGAGAATAGGCTCCATTCGAAATCCAAAAGGTTTGATTTCTTTTCTTTTTGTTCAAATTGTTATTTGTGTTTAGGGTTGAAGATGCCGTCGTTACCTGGGTTGGATGGGCAGGATTTCAATTTTGTGTAATACTGCTGAGCCAGTTTTTCACATCTGAGTTGTAGGGGTGCCTCATGTGCTTCGGTGTATAAATAGACTACAGGAGAAATTCTGAAGACTCCCAAGACTAGTCTTAGGCCTTCGTGGTGGATTGGATCGCGCTTTTTACGATAGGACTTTCTTGCAGATCTATTGATAAATATACCATAATCTAACTTGGAACTGACAAGAGCTCTGTATAACTTAAGGAGTACTTGATTGTCAGCTACCTATTTTGAATGGGCGACTACTCGTAAAAATTGTTGTAGGAGTAATTTATATTCGTTATCGACATGTATTTCTGTGTCTTCTAGTTTTATGAGTGGGTTATTGTACATTTTCTCAATTGACAAAAATCCATGCATCTCGTTTTGCTTTTGGATATCTTGAATCTGTTTGTGTTTGCCCAATGTGTTATTTTATTGAGGCATTGTTGCAGTTGGCGCTCTGTAGTTTTCATATATTTTAATCTGGAAGTGATACAGAAGTTGTCAACGTAAAGATAACCATCAGTTCCAGGAGTAAGACACCTTGTGATAATATTAATTTTCATATTAAACAGTGTCACTGACAGAATACTCCTTTGAGGGACTCCCTCTTGTTTGTAGAGTTTAGTAAACACTGATCCGATTCGGACTCGGAACTGCATGTCCGAGAAAAAACTCTTAATGAAGTTCGGCAATCTTTCTCGCAGTCCAAGGCTATGGAGATCTTTCATTATTCCGAACTTCCAAGTGGTCTCATAAGCCTTCTCCAGATCAAAGAAGACTGCTATTAGATGCTGTTTCTGAATATAGGCCTCTCTTATGGAGGTTTCCAATTTGACCACATGATCCAGTGTTGATCGGTGTTTTCGGAAGCCACATTGAGAGTTTATTGGATAAGTTTATTGGATTCAAGATGCGTTGCATTGGGGTAAGTCCCTATAACAAATGGATGTTCTGGATATGTCACCAAACTATCTGATGGTGAGGCTCCAGCCCTGGAGCTTCGGGAGAACGTGGAGTACTTCTTTATTGCAATTAATCCTTAGTCGTCTTTAACTGGGTTTGATTGTATCTATTTTGGTCTCATTTATGGGCCAAAAAGAACTGTTTAATCAATTACGATACTTGAAACTATTTAACCGTTTACGAACACATCATTCGTCTTAAATTGAATAATTAGTATTAGCAATGCTAGAAACAAACTGTGTGCAAGCAATAAATAGCAATACTTGAAACCATTTAACTGTTGGTTGGTTGGGTGGGTTTTATGGCATATCAACCTTTGTAGGTTATTTAACGTCAAATCCATTTTTATGTAAATAATTAGTTCTATTTCAAATAATTCAGTTTAGCACAATCACGCAGTTTAATTGTAAATACAGTTTAATTGTGAAAAATATTTCTATTTCAAGCTATTCAGTTTAGTCAAGCAGTTCTAATTCAGCTAATTCAGTTTAGTATAAGTAGGGATTTTGTTTACTCACAGTTAAATGTCAAAACAGTTCTATATTAAACTAATCAGTTTAGGTTAAGTACAGTTTCAATGTCAAAAAACAGTTCTATTTCAAATGGTTCAGTTTAGTATAAGCACGCAGTTTAAATATAAATACGGTTTGTCAAAAACTTTTCTTTTTCAAGCTATTCAGTTTAGTCAAACAATTTAGTTTAGCATAAGTATGTAGATAGTTCTATTTAACCCATAGGGCCCTATCAGGTGCTACCATGCCGGGCTAGAGTGGACCTGGGAGCAATGGCAATGAACAGGTGCTCCGCATTCCCCAAAGCCCCAGCATTACTGGAACCTCACCATCAGATTGTTTAGAGTCATATCAAGGTCACTCATTGGTAGAGGGTGCTGAGGTGCAGTCAGTGTATTCTACAGCCCCAGCCGACTGGGCAACCATTTAACTGTGTGCAAACAAATTGCTAAACTTGAAACTATTTAACTATGTGCAAATAAATGAACTCTGGTTTGTCTAAAAATAATGTTACCTACAAACGAATTAAAAAATCATATAGTAAATGTATGATCATGAATTGGCATTAAATAACCAACAAGGGTCGATATGCCGTTAAATCAAATGACCTTGCCAACTAATCCAGGCATATGTAACATTAACGTGTTCTATTGAATATATTTCCCGAACCTTCTGTGGAGTGCTGGCCAGAAATTAAAGCCTGTATTTTGTTCGACGCAATTTTACAAGAGATGAGAAATATATACTACACATTAACAATGAATTAACAGAGAAAATCTGTTTTTCATTCTGCCACATCGATTCCGGTACTGAAATTAGGACAGAAGATTTTGCTGTCTACCTAATGACGCGTGACGTATCATCTTTATTAGTTTCTGGATACAAAAGAAACAAATGCTAAAGTCACATCTTGTCAGTGGGGCTCAGAATATGCTGATTGTATCCCCACTCCCCCCCAAAAAGGGTTGGGATATTCCCAAAGAGGTTGTCATGGTTATGACTGATGGTGAGGCTTCAATTCTGGAAATCTGAAGTATCCTTCATTGCAATTACTCTCACGTTCACTCTGGCAGGAGTAGCAGTATCAGTTGGGCCTTGTGTACGGATTAGATATGTTTAAAAATGATTCGTATTGTTACTTGAAGCTCCGTATACAAAAGATTATTATAAATTATCTAAAAACATAACTAGGCACAAGTAAGTAACTACAAGGATGACTTAAGCATTTAATAACCCGCAAAGATTAATAAGTCATTAATAACAAACCAATCCAAACATATGACTAAGTGAATAGAAATATTACTTGAAACCATATAATTATTAGTATTAGATAGGGATACTTGAAACCATATAATTATGAACCCAAATTATTTATATTAGATAGGAATACTTGAAACCATATAACTATGTATCTAAATTATTTGTATTACAATACTTAAAAACCATGCAACTGTATGCAAATTATGTGCAACTCTTCAGAAACAACAACGTAAAACTGTAAATATGAACATACAATGAAAGCGATTCCCTAACCTCTAGGCATAAAATAACCCTAAATAGGTTTCATGAAAACCTATTTTATGTCACGTATTTCATTTATTGAGTTTTTTGAGTGATTGATCGATTGATTTTAACGGCATGTTAACCCATCTAGGTTTATTCTTTGCCTAGAGGTTAGGGAATCGCATACAATTATATTTTTGCGATTTCTGACACTGAAATAGTGCGTTAATCTAACCTGATATTAGTCAGTCCATTATAGAAAATATAACCAATCTGCTTCCATCAGGATTCGAAACCGAAAAGCTATATTAACCAGTCTTAAATTTTTGCGTATGAGGAGTAATGGAAGCAGGGAAAATTGTACTGTCGGCAAATTCTCCTCGTTGTTGCGTTCTTTAAAATCGATGTGTTTCTACCCTAAGCAGTAAACTTACCCATTTTTCGTTTACAAGAGCAGTTACCTTGGTGATATTGCCTGTGGAGAATGATAAAGAGGTTAGTAGTCGGAGAGTAGAGTAGTAGTTGTAACAGTAGTAGTAATAGCGTTGTCCATCGCTGACGTAATCAGTGTTGAGGAAAACGCCAGAAGCGATCGTATAACAACACCCGGAAAATAAAAGGAAGGACTCATTTGAACAAATAGAAAATTTACCAGTGGCATTCTCACCAATTCTTCTTTTATTACTAACTCTCCACTCGTTTTTTTTCTTTCTTTTTTTCCGCTTTTCCTTGCCATTCTTAAGAGCAAGCGTGTAAAGGATAGGTTTGGAAATATCAAGGTCGCAATGGGGGAGAAAAAAAAAACAAAAAACAAAAAAAAAAAAAACAACAAAAAACAAAACAATGGCCGTTTCTCTGCTTGGATCGATCGACAATTCCCGCCTTTTCCGTTTTAGTCTTTATTTTAAACTTTCTTTTCTATTGTACTCTTGACGGATCCCATAATCAAAGAAACAATAATGATGATATTTTTCGTAAAAAACGTTAAGAAAATGTACCAAATAATCGATGGAGATGTTGAGAGAGAGAGAAAGAGAGAGAATTTGGCTAAATACCAGGATCTTATCAGACAACTGTAATACACACACACACACACACACATATATATGTATATATAATTGAAAAGTGAAGGTGATCATTAGGGTTTAAGAAATAGTTCAAAGGGTCCTTGAAAAATATATGTAATAATTCGAACATTCACAAATTAGGCGATGTTGTGATATTATCATTATTATTATCTTATTTCTCATATTTTTACGTCAGTTTTAACTGGGGGTCTCTCACGGGAGTTTGAGTGATAGCAAGTTCTTTCAGGTCTCCAGGACTCTTCTGAATATTCAAGTTAATCTTAATAACGCTGTTGTCTGTATGGTCTCTAGTCTCCATCTGATTTCCAATTCGTTCAGTCTTTTTTTTCAAGACTTAGGGATCGTTCCAAACGATTCTACTCTAATTAGTAACATCGCCTCTTTCATATGCCACAGCTTTTTCAGCTCTTTGCTAAGATCAAACGATTTGTCCATCATTTCGCTTTCTTTTATATACTCTGGGATCCGCTGGAACTGCAAAATCTGCTAGATGACAATTTTTTCCTTGTTAACTCAAGGTTCGATTGTGTTTGGGTGATCCGTTTGTATCAGAAATTCCCAGTGAATTTTAAGGAATCTCATTTCCTAGGAAAGATTCTGGTTTGTCAGAACGCTCAAGTTTTAATCCCTAGAACAATTCCCAGAGAATATCTTTTCCTACTCAGTCATGCCTAGTTCGTATTTTTTGTGCTAGGTTGCTGCATTACTATTATTATAATTATTATTATTACTATTATTCTCCTTGAGAGCTTTTCAAATTAGCTGAAGGTTTTCCACTGGAGTTTGAGTGACAGCAAGTCTCCTCAAGTCTCCAGGACTCTTATTATTCTGGCCGATCTCAATAATGCTGTAGTTTGGACAGTCTCCATCCGTCCCGTTATTTCCATGTACTCCAGTCCTTGTACCGATCCTTTGGTGACGGTACCAGTATCACCAATTACAATTGTCATAATCGTCACTTTCATGTTACACAGTTTTTTTTCAATTCCCTAGCAATGCCACAAGTTCGCTCCTATTTGTTGATTATTATAAGGTCTAACAAAAAAGAGAGAACTTGCAGGATTGTGGACGTTGCTGTCCCGTCTGACCTCTGAGTAAAATTAAAAGAATGTGAAAAGAGTGATAAATACTTTGACCTTGCTAGAGAATTGAAAAAACTGAAACATCAAAGTGACGATTATACTAATTGTAATTGGTGCTCTTGGTACAGTCACCAAAGGATTGGTACAAGGACTGGAGGACTTGGAAATTATTTTACGCTTTTGAGTGTTTTTCGCACCAGCATTAGCTGACGGTTCCTTTATTTTTTCAGTTCTCTAGCAAGGTACAGGGACTTACCGCTCTGCTCGCTTTCTTTCAGTTATATCTTGTGGTCAGTCGAAACGGCAAAGGTTATCTTTTTTGGCTGACAATACGTAGGTCTGGTCGTCTGGCCGAGATTTGATGACCCGTTTGTATTTAATTATCCGTTTATTTTTTTAATTGCTATTAGCAGTTGTATACTCCTTGTAAGTTTTTTACATCATCAGCTGGTGATATTTCATTGGAGCTTGAGTGACAGCAAGTCTCCTGAGGTCTCTAGTAGTCTAGTCAATCTTAATGATGTGATCTGGATGTTCTCGGTTCTTCCTCATGTACAATTCCAACAGTCTTTTTTATAGGCCTTTGTGGACTGTTCTAAGCCCATCAATTTTAAATGGTATTACCGCTACTCATGTTCTACTGTTTTTTTTTAGTTCTCTGGCAAGGTCCAAGTAGTTTTACCTCTTTCGCTTTCAGCTAAATTCACTCGAACACAAGTTCATTTTTTTGTTTATTATTATACTACTCTTTGTGAGCTTTTCACACCAGCATTAGCTAATTGTCTTTCACTTGGGTTTGAGTGAAAGCTAATCTGCTCAGTAATCTGGCCGATCATAATGCTGTGATTCCGATGTTTTCAGCTCTTCCTATAATTTCTAACTGTTCCAGTCCCCTACCAAGCCTGAGGACCGTTCCAAGCACAAAAATTAGAAATGAAAACACTCTCACCTTCATATTCCATAGCTTTTTTAGTTTTCCATCAAGGTCTAAGTACGTATCCCTCTTTTTGTTTTCTTTAATTTTCACTTTATGGTCCGCTGGGACATAAAAACCTATTCTTTTTTAAATTATCACCAAGTCTTGTCATCTGACCTGGCATCAAGGATCTGTTTCTATCTCAAATTTTCAGATAATTTTGTGCGTCTCATTCTCCAGTATGGATTCAGGTTTGTTAATATAACATTTGGTAGTATGGTCAAATTTCAGTTTCTTACACCATTCTCGATGGATCATCTTTCCCATACAGTCATGTCTCGTTGTATACTGCTTTTGCGCAAGTATACTGCATACACTTATTATGTGATTAATCGTTTCATTTCGATTATCACATAACCTACACTTGCCCAGTCGGTAGAGGCTATAGAATACACTGACTGCTTCTATGCTTTGGGGTAAGACACCAAAAATAGTGTCCTGTAAAAGATACTGAACAATCTGATGGTGAGGTTCCAGTATTACTGGAGCTTTGGGAAATGCAGAGTAGCCCTTCATTGCCATCGCTCCCAGGTCTACTGTGGCTCGGAGTGGTAGCACCTGAAATGGTCCTATGTATGGGTCAAATAGAACTAAACAGTGTACTTATGCTAAACTGAATTGCTTAAAATAGGACTGTTTTGACATTTAAACAGCGTACTTATTCTATATAGAACTGTTTGACTAACCTGAATAGTTTGAAATATAAATGTTTTTGGCTATTAAACTGTATACTTATGCTAAACTGAATTGTTAGAAATAGAACTATTTATTGTATAAAATAGATTTGGCATTAAACAACCAAGAAAGGTTGATATGCCATAAAAAAACAAACATAACCTACACTTGCATATCTCTTCATGATTTTTTCACACCAGCAGTAAATGGTGATTTTTATTTAACCCTAAGTGACAGCAAGTCTTTTCAGTGCTCTAGAACTCTTTTATATATTCTTGGCGAAAGCAGCAGTATTGGAAATTTACTAAGCTTTTTGCTTAGATGTGGCACAAGGCCATATGAAAGGGGCACCCAATGAGACTCGAACTCACTCATGTAGATTTGCTAGTCGAGCTTGCTAACCATTACACTACCAGAGGCGCCTCGAAAGCAGCAGTATTGTGCTAAGGGCGATGACAATTTTCCATCAGATCTCCAATTTCATCAATCTTTTCTCCACTTTCTTCGGAATTGTT
The DNA here is from genome assembly GCA_963585895.1 of Sepioteuthis lessoniana. NCBI lineage: Eukaryota > Metazoa > Mollusca > Cephalopoda > Myopsida > Loliginidae > Sepioteuthis > Sepioteuthis lessoniana. The sequence continues at coordinate 98,566,745 of OY757909.1, read as the reverse complement.
CTGCGGAATCTAACAGTTGATATCTATGTCATAAAAATTCCCATAACTTGTTCTCCTCTCTAGTCATCATCATCATGTCGCGCTGCGAGTACGGATATGCGACTCTCTCCATCACCCGTCTTCAGCGTCTATCGCTCCCGGTAGGTCTTCAAGGCTACATTTTGTATCGGCACAGAGCTGTTGTATATAGGTTCTAGCTAGTCGTCCTGCCTTTGCTCATCCATGTAAAGGGGTCCACAGGAATACGTCGTTTTTGAGTTCGTCCCTACTTCTCCAGCAGTGTCCTTCATGTCTGGTTCTTCTAACTTGGATAGTTTTTGTGATGGGTCGTTGGTGGCCGTACAGCTTTGTGGGATGCTGCCTCCTCGTAAGATCTTGGTATTTTCCCCGTTTTTCTCTTTCTGTTACTTTTATTCCGTGATCGGCAAGAATAATGAAGTCTACTATTTGACATGTTTTTGTTAAACAAAACGAGATATGGCTTGGTCTTCTAGATACAGTGATCCGTTTGTATCTGAAAATCACAGATTATTTTTTTTTCATTTTATTTCGTTAATATTCTAAACTCTGATTTTTTGCATAAATCCATACGCATCTGTAATATATTCATGCGTCCCACTAGCCAGGATTTGACAAAAGGTCTTTTCCTAGTGGGGATTTAGGAGAGGGAAGGGAGGGAAGGGTGAGATCTGGCTCATGCGCGGTTGGTCAATGCTGGTCATAGGTTCAATGTTAACTATGCTACCCTTTTCTTAGTCTCCCGGCTCGTATACCAGGTGACCTTGTTGGTCAAAGCTTTACTAAACCCGAATGTTCAGTTCTATTATCGATCCTTCGCCCACCTGAAGGTGGCTCGATCAGAGCCAAGGGCCACTCGGCTTCAAAGTGATAATTTACCTGGCTTACGTGACAGGTGACCCAGCCGAAGTCAGGGGAGTATTTATGGGTACAGAGTGAAGATCAAACTGACGACAATAGGCTTTAGAATTAGCTTGTTAAACAATACACGTGAGAGGGCAGATTTCCTTTTCGCTTTATAATGATCAGCATGATCATCTCACTGATCACTTACTACAGACAAGTGATTTCAGTTCACAGCGGGAGCTTTATACTTATAACCTTGTGCCAAACCTAAGCTTCGCTAAGTGAACAACTACAACTGAAGAGCAATTTGACCCTCTCTTATACTTAGGATTTGTTTCAAATGTAAATTTCGCTTCGTTTTTTTTTTCTTGTTTTTTTTTTTTAAAAAATCGGCGTTACATGCGGTATAATGTTTAACAAGCTAAGCTGGCAGTCTATTAGAAATGATCTCGATTCTTACAGGGTTCTCCATATTCCTGACGTTGTGTAAAGACTAAAATAACCTTAGTTTTTTTCTTATAGGATAAGAAGTATGAAATACAGCGAAAATTAAACTAATTAGCAACTGTTTATCAGCTTCGTTTCCTAACCACTTCTTTAAATGAAGAAATGCAATCTTGTTTATCTTGCTTTTCATCGCAACAGGCAGATCGTTACTATGCAGCTGATAAGTAAGCAGCAATGGGAGTTGTGTAAACATTGGCGATTGGGATATGGAACCATATTGCAGGAGTTATAATATTGATTATAAGGAGAGTTATCGGTTTAAAAAATGGAATCGGTGATCCAAGTTCAAATTTCAGCCGAGGCTGTGCTCACTTCCCACTAATCAACGATATATATGTGTGTGTAAAAGGTGATTAAAAATCTCAACACTCTTATGAAAGTACCTTCATGATAGAATTTCAAACATTCTCCACATGTTCACAGAATGGTAGCACCTGATAGGGTCCTATCTATAGGTCAAATAGAACTTAACTGTGGACTTATGCTAAACTGAATTGTTTGAAAGAACTATTTTTAATATTGAAACTGCGTACTTATGCTAAACTGAACTGTTTGAAATAGAATTGTTTTTGAATAGAACTAAACTCAGTACCTATGCTAAACTGAATTGTTTGAAATAAAACTGTTTTGTCATTGAAACTGTGTACTTATGCTAAACTGAATTGCTTGAAATAGAACTGTTTTGACATTTAACTGTTTGCAAATAAAAAACGATACTTATACTATACTGAATTGTTTAAAATTCAATTCGGCGTTAAATGACACGAAAAGGGTTGATAAACCGTAATCCCCCCCCCAAAAAAACACAACAACTACTAATGAACCAACCTCACTGGGTACCCTCATAATTCTGGTTTTCTGTCCTATCAAAGTAAATAACAATCGGTCGATGCATGCCCAATGCAGGGCACGGCTTTGCACATTTCTTAAAGGATATCTTTGCGAAGTGAACATAATGAACATCCTAGATTCGAAGTAATATCGCCATTTTTCTTTCGTTTCTGATAACCGCTACTTTCATGTTCCACAGTTTTTTTTTAATTCCTTAACAAAGTCCAGATATTTATCCTTCTTTTCACTTTCTTTCAATTTTACTCTGATCACCCGGGACAGCAACGTGCAAATTTCGGCAAGTTCTTATTTATTTATTTATTATTATTAATAGGTCTGGTCGTCTGGCCGAGATTATGTGATCCGTTTGTATCTCAAAATCTCAGAGGAGTCCGTATGTCTCATTCCTTTGGATAGATTCTGGGTTGTGGATACACCATTTGTTCGCATAGTCAAAGCTCAATTTCTTGCTTAATTTTCAATAGATTACCTCGCCCACCCAGTCGTGTCGAGTCTTATACTCTTTCTGTGCTAATTCGCTTATTATGTGATTGATCGATTCGTCACTATAACCACATAACCTACATCTGTTTTGTTGAGTCTATCTATCTATCGTCATTATTATTAATTCATTTATTTTACTTTTATTATTTTCCTTGTTATGCCTCGTTAGGTATATTCGCTACTGTTCACATGATTAGTAAAAAAAAGTTCCACAGAACGTATACTCTAATTCTACACGCAGATCATATTCTATTAATTTGCCCAATAATTCTCCAAAATACCCTTTTAACTTCTTTTTCTTTGAATTTTGGTGAAATCATCCAATTTAATATAAATTTTTTTTACATTATTGAAACTTTTTTTTTATCTGATAAGGCAGTTTGTTCCAAAAATATATTACGTAAAAAGTTGGTTAGAAGACTTAATTTTTGAAATCTGTCTTGACCGTTAATTTCCAGTTCAAAAAAAAAAAAAAAAAAAAATTTGAAAAATGTTTACCATAAATAGAAATTCCATTAAGTATTTTAAGTTTCAATTAGATCACCTCTCTTCCTTCTTTCTAGGTAAGTGCTTTATCTTAATTCCTCTAATCTCTCCCTATAACTGTAATAATTTAAAAAAAATTATTTTTGTCACTCTTCTCTGGATACCTCTGATCTAAATATCACAGTCCAATTTCCCTAGTTTTGACACCGGAACCCAGGCCTGAGTTGAATATTTAATAAGAGGACTTATTAGGGTTTTATATATTTTTGAAATAATATTTGCCTCCATTGCGACCAAATTTTTAAGCATCCACCCAATCCTTCCATTCGCTGTCGAGACAAGAAACAACATTTGATTTTCGGCTATAAATGTATCATCAAAGCCAAACCCTAAATCAAATTTCTCATTTACTTTTTGATTTCCCTGCTGCTTAAGTTATATTCAACTGTAAAGTTTTGTTTTTTTTTAGTTTGGGATGGATCGATGTTTTCCGAAAATCTAATAAAATTAATTCATTTCTTTAGCATCAAAAGAGAATGACGTCATACACCACTTGATCGTAATATGCAAGTGCGGAGGAATATATATATATACGTAAACTGTTATAAACTTGCATTGATAGTTTCTAGCTTTTGCAAAATATATATTGATATGTGTTACTGTGCGAAATAAGATTTTATGTGAAAGTTATAAAAATGAACTCGATGAGATCATCAAAACCTGGCAGATTATGTATGAGAAAATATTACGTGATCTAATATATGATACAAGATACCTAATGTAGTCAATTCAATCCATGTCTGTTTTATTATTACAATATCTATCGATTCACAGCATTTTCTTTTTATTGCATTTGTTCAGATCTCTTTGTTTACCTATACCAACTTTTACGAATCTCTCAATGGCATACACTCTTTCTTTTTGCCTTTCTTTCAGATCTGTTAATTTACCAATATCAGACTGTACAAATCAATCAATCTATCGATGGCATGTCCTTTGTCTTTCTTTTTTCCTTTATAATGCCTTTGTTCTGATCTGTTTATTTTTCTATATGAATTTGTTCCTATCTATGTAAGATATTGTATTAAAGTCCTCTTTGTTCGAGGCATTTCATATATCTGATTAATTCGTTTTATCTATATGCTAAAATAGACAAATAAAATTAATATTATTTCATTTAGTATATACTTAACTGCTTTCCTAAATATCAGGTGCAAAACATTAAGGTGCGCTAATATCAGTTTACTTGATCAACTTACAAGAAACACCTTTGAAAATAAACTCTTTTGTCAGTAAATCGAAATGAAATATTAAATGAAATAAATGGTATTTCTGGATTTTTTCCAGATTATATATTTAACACAAGGAAGTATCAAACTAGATAACGCTTTCATTATTGGTAAAAGTGTTGGCTTTTTTAATCGAAAATTTTAGTGTCAGTCTATGTAGACAAATCCATCTATCTGCACACACACATATATGTGTATATATAAACGGTTCTACGATTTCACACACGCACATAAATATATATGTTTGGGGAGGTGCTCATGTTGTAATGGGTATTGTTGAAGGAAATGGACACGGTGACCCGGTCTTAAATCCAAGATGAGGCTGTTCGCATTCCTGATAGCGTTAATGAACGTGGGAAAGGTATAAATCCAGCTATTCTCCCTCCAGCTATGGATAAAATAGTAGGACAGACAAGGTTCTTTAGCAATGGTAGTATCACAGGCCTAGGAAAAAGAAAATTCCAAAAATGAAACATCCTCATTAAAAAAAATTGACTGTGTTGCATCCTACTCATGTGGTGGGGTTATATATATATATATATATATATATATATATATATATATATATATATATGTTTTATTAAATAAGATAGAAACATTTATTCTGCCTATTTCGTAATTGATCCGTTCAAGTTTTCGAATGACTTATTTGACAATTGGACGAATTGAATTCAAAAAGGTGCTTATTTCTCGTAAGCACTTTCGGCCCAACCTGGAGCCATCTACAGGGGATCGAATATTTGAAATGACAAGCACAATAATGAATCAAGTACATTTACTTAAAGAGCTGGAGAAAGAACTTGTGGATGGGGAATTTATGAAAGAGAATACCTTTACAGGAAGTAGGAGGAAGAATTGGCGGGAAAAATGTTAGAGACATTTGAGAACGCGACCGCAAAAATTCAGTCTTTTTAGGGAAGGTTTGTTAATTGCTATGCATAGAGCTGGGAAAGAAAGTAGAATTTTAAAATTAATTCCATCCAGATGGGAAACGAGTCACACAAAGACGAAAATGGAGCTATCGTAAGTAAGGGAAACGCAACGTCTTCTGTCCTGTCTTTCAAAAATGTAAAAATGAGAAAATGCTGTATATATAAGTTATCTTGGCCGACCAGAGTAATTACTGCCTTCCAAAAAATCCAACCTTGATCGCCCTTCGGGGCCCGTGGCGCAGCGGATAGAGGTGTTGAGTCTCTACGGTTCCAGGTGAGCATTGTCAGAAGATAGCCGTTTCAATTCCTACCCAAGCCGGCCAGAAGTTTACCTGGTCAAAAACGCGGTGCGATAGACAACTATGGAAGGCAGTAATTACTGGGGATACGGTTACAAGACTTAGCATTCCTATTCGAGGTCGCGGTTAATCACCTGAAGAAGGCCAGAGGTGAAATTTGGCCGAAACGTAGTGAAGAAGAAACACAAAAACTACTAAGATGAGGACAAAAAGTCCGCAATAAATTAAAAAAAAAATTAGTTCTCACTAATAATTCTAGTCAACATTTCTCATTCGAATGATTCTATATATCACGAATAAGTCAATAAAACATCAGTCATTTGTTTAGACACATCTAAATGATCAAACAGTTCTATTTCAAACAATTTGATTTAGCATAAGTCATTTGTTTGCACAATCTAAATGTCAAACAGGTCAATTTGACGCATAGGTAGGACCCTTTCTGGTTCTACCACTCCGAGTCAGAGTGAACATGGGATCAATGGCAATGAATGCGTACTCCGCATTCTCCAAAGCTCCAGCATTAGTGGAGGTTCACTATCAGATTGTTTAGTGTCATATCCAGGACACCTGTTAGATGGAGGGTCTTACCCATTTGCAAAGATGCATTCAGGGTATTCTAAAGCCCCAGCTGACTTGGATATAGGGTAGACCGGTTTTTTTTAGTCTTTTTTAGGCAACCAGTAGGAGAAGAAACTATAAAAACAAACCAGAATTATTCTGTTAAACACGGAAATTGTCTGGAAAAAATGTATACATAACTAAAAGTCTATTTTTGAAGATAAACGACTATAATTTGCCATAATAGATCTGATTATGATTGGTGGGACTATTTTGGTTTTCTCTCTGTGTTCATTAACGTGCATTTTTATAGCAGCGCTATTACATCAATGCTATATATATATATATATATATATATATATATATAGTTATTCCCTTACCTATTTGGGTCGGATCGGAGTCTTCAAGTCATAGCGGTTAACGTACTATATTGTGGTATCATAGTAACCAATTTCGAACTCCAGAGACGCCATTACGTTCACTTTCGAACTAATACCCTTGGGAAGAGTATGAACTCCTTATCCTCCTGCTATGGATTAAATAATAACACGGCTGTTCTTTTAAAAGGTTAGTTTTGACGTTAAATAAGCCACGAAGATTGATATGCCATTAAACAAAGAAACCAAATCAAACCCTTTGTGTCTTGCTATTTTTTGTAAAAATACTACTAATTTGAGATTCCATTGTAGACCTTTTTCATATGGAGTTAAAAAAAATAAATAAGATGAATAAAATAAATGAAAGGAAAATCATGCAAACTTTGCTCTTCAACGCAAACCTTTTTCAGACGATTGGGCAAGAAATCTGCTTATTGATATAAATAAAACCCAGCAACATATTGGCGATTTTGAGAAATTGATGGAAATATTCAAAATTGATAGGTGTACGAATAATTTCGTCGTTGACTGTTCTTATATCATGATATATAAAATATATCATCATCATCAAGTCACCCTTACAGCCCGTATTTCCCTCACTTTTTCTCTACATCCATACTTATCGTCTATTTCTCCTAGCATATCTTCCCAGAAACATCCAGTGTAACCACAGAGCTGATGTAAGTATAATTTTTCAGGTCGGATAACACTGGTTCGTCCATGCGCAGGAGTCCATAAAAGAATGTCACTTTTGAGTTCATCTTTTCTTCGCTCAAAGGGACCCGCATGTCTTGTTCGACTTACTTGAATGGTTTTAGAGATTGTAGGTAAGTGGCTGTTCCGCAGCTGTTTTGTGGGGTGTTGCTTCGAGGATCGGTTAAAACAGCTTTTGGCATTGTTGCGTCGTTCTCATCCAACTTTTTCTCCATACATTTCCTTAGTGTCTATGTAGTGGATCTATACAGCAGTACTTCCACTGTGACAGCTAAAGAGAAATCCCACTTGGCTTTATCGGACAGCTCAGATTTTAATAAAATCGATTAGATTTATAATATATTATATATGCAAATACAACACATAATATATACCTATGTAATATATACATAGACAATATTTACAAATAACTTGTATAATATATACATACGTAATAGATAAAAATAATATATATATGATATATACATATGTAATATAAATAACATTCAAATAATATATATATTTGTTTATAATATAAACAAATAACATATATATAATGTATACAGATATATCCAAATAATATATATATAACATATGCTTATATGATATATACAAACAACGTATATATATATATATATATATATATATATAAATGTATTTAATATATACAAATAACAAACACACACACACACGTATATGATGTAATATATCAAATAATAATACAGATATTAGTATCAAGAAATCAGGATTAAATCGTTGTTATAAATTCAAACTCATTTAATTTTTGCTTTGTGCCTACTAAACAAATCTTGCTAAATTGTACTTTCTTGTATCTGACGCTTTTCATTTTTATCCTACCGGCGCAAAGGAAGGAAGTAGCATTTCAAATATTGATTTTCACAGCAGATAACCACCCTACTACGTCAGTGTGAAGACTGAAGCCTTGTACCAGATTAACTTAGGCTTAGTATATATCAACAATCAAAAGATTATTACAATGTCGTTATACATAAGAAAGAATTATTCGTTTAATGGGTTATTATGAATAGAAACAAATTCATTTAAAACGAGTAATGATTGTATCTTAATATTAAAAACATACTCGGCAAAGAATATTGAATGAAATAAAATTTAAGGCAGAGAAAAAAGAACGAGGAGAAAATGACTATTTACTGAAATGAATTCAAAAAGAAATCGAAGGAAAATACACTAAGATATAAAAAGGTATTTAAAAAAAAAAACCCAAAATCAAAACGTTATAGGAAAAAAAATGGAGTGAAACGATAAAACAAAAAAGAATGTTACATTATTAAAAAATGACAAACACTGGCGTAGAAGAAAGAGAAAAGGATTATTTTGGTCGTGTTTTGTTTTAAGGCATATCAATCATTTTAGGTTATTTAATGCCAAATCCACATTATATATATATATATATATATAAGTTCTATTTCAAACTCTTCAGTTTTGCCTTAGTACACAGTTTTTTGTTTACACACAGTTAAATGTGAAACTGTTCTATTTCAAGCAATTCAGTTTAGCATAAGTCGAGTTCAGTTCTATTTGACCCATAGATAAGATCGTATCAGTTGCTACCAATCCGGGCCAAAGTGAACCTGGGAGCGATGGCAATATTGGGGTACTCCAAAACCTCAGCATTAGTGGAGCCTCACCATCAGATTGTTTAGCGTCACTTCTAGGACAATCATTGAGGGGAGTCTTACCCCTCTGCAGATATGCAATCTGTTTATTCTGCAGTCTCAGTCGACTAGGTCAGGAAGAAAAGGAATAATAAATAGGTGAGGAAAATGAAATTAGGACATGGAATGATTAAAATATAAGAACAAAAAAAAAAAAGAAAGAAATAGAAAATTTAAGAGAAAAAGTTATGAAAACTAAAGAGAAAAAACATCTAGAAAAATATATGGTATATCAAAAATCAGAGCTAATACTGTATATATTCGTATTTAGGTTGAATCCTCAAGGCAAGAACGGTGCTCTTAGCACTAATAGTATTTAAATTTGTGAATTCGACGCGCATATCAGGGCTTTGTGCTAGAACTTGCAAGTGGTTTCTTCGCTTTGCTACTGGCTCGCTACCCTCAATGACTTGGCCGCTGAAGAAGGATTTACTGTGCTCCCAATCTTTCAATACAGTATTTGAAATATCGTCATATAATCTCATCGACATTGTCTCCTCACAAAATGAGAAAAGACATATCCAGTACTTTAGCCTAGAAAAATTTTTTTCCCCTTTTCTAATTCCTTACAGCTTTGGATTTTTCTCTAATCTTGCTTCTCTTAAAACTTTTTATCGACAACTTGTTTATTTGGTTCTCGTTTGCCAGATTTTACCTGAAATCCATTATCCATCTTTTTCGTTAGAGCACTTAGACCTTACATCTTGGATATTACTTAGTAATAAAAGACGAACAAGACAAACCCTTAACGTACGCTTTGACTTGGTTTGCTTTGGTTTTATGGTACATCAACTATTGTTATTTTCATGCCAAATCTTGTGTATATATATCAACATCATAATGTCGTGCCGCTAGCACGGATATCCTTGACCCTCTCTCGCCACTTCTCCCTATCGTTCATCACCTCTGGCAGGACTTCAGGGCTACATCACTTATGAGCTCGTTTAATATATATATATATATATATATATATATATATATATATATATAATATATATATATATATATATATATATATATATATATATATATATATATATATATATATATATTGTATGATTTGTAAGGTGGTGTAATGGTTAAAGCGATAGACTGTGGAATCGTAGAACGCGAGTTCGCACTCCAGTTGCACTATTACATTCACTTTCGGGCAAATACCCTTGGGAAAGGTATGAACCCCCTTATCCCCCCAGCTATGGGTTAAATAGTACCACTACTGTTCTTCGAAGAGAATAGCTTTGGCATTGAATAACCTACAAAAGGTTGATATGCCATTAAACAAAGAAACCAAACCAGATGATTTGTCGACACATTTTGTAGATATAATAAAAATGATCAAACGGTGCAATTTCTTACTATTTAATCTAGCAAACGTCAACAAATTTAAGTGGTTCCATGTATTGCTGTGTGTGACTAACAATTCAATTAAACATCAGTCGTTTGTTTCGATACAATCGTTTGATATAGATGTGTTTGATCATTTGACAAAAGATCAAACTTCGCTTTGAAGCAATTCAACTGAACATAAGTCAATTGTTTGCACTCAGTTTAAATATCAAACTGTTCTATTTGAGCTACCGAGACAGAGTGGGCCTGGGAGTCTTGCTAATGAAAGGGAACTCCGTATTTCTCAAAGTTCCAGCTTTAGTGGAGCCTCACCATCAGCTTGTTTAGAGTCAAATCTTGGACACTCGTTGGAGGTGTCTTACCTTTCTGCAGATATTCAGCCGGTATATTCTACAGCTGCAGCCGACTGGATTAACGTAAGCTTTATTCAAAGTAACTGTAACACAGTTAAGATAAAGATTCTTTAGAATTTTTTAGTGAACTGATCCAGAGGTAAACGACTATGCTTGAATTTATCACACTAAGTATAGCTTTATCAAATATTTGAATGATTAATTGCGCCATAAATATTACTTCTAATAACTTATCTATTATCGTTTATTACTTGTTATCTTGTACTTTTTAAATTAGTAACTGATATTTTTGAAGATGGGGGTGTCCTCGTGGTGTAACGGTTAAAGCGATGTAATCAGAATTTTAGTTAGCGAGTTCAAACTCCAGTCACGTTATTACGATCACTTTCGGACAAATAAACTTGGGAAAGGTATGAACCCCTTTATCCTCCTAGCTATGTGTTAAATAGCATCACTGCTGTTATTCTTGAAGGATGGATTTGGCATTAAATAACCCACAAAGGTTGATATGCCATTAGGTAAAGAAACCAAGTCAAAGCTTATGAATATTGCCCTTTAACTTTGATCTAGTAAATTTGGATAGAGTTAGCCACAGTGGCGAAATGGATAACATGCTAGACTACCGCCTCGAAGTTAGTGAGTTCAAACTCTCTTCACGCTAGTATGTTTACTTTCACTCCAATACCCTTGGGAAATGTATGAACCCCCCTATCCCCCAGCTATGGGTTAAACATTATCAATGCTGATCAACAATTATGGCGTTTACATTGAATTAACCACGAAGAATGATATGCCATTAAACAAAGAAATCAAAACTGAATTTTTCGCTTTTTTATTAATTCATTTTCTGTATATGACGGGACCATAAAGAGAAAGTATTTTCCAAGTTTCTTCTGACTAAGCAAACCACTTTATATATAGATTTCAATCTACACACTTATTATTCATGGAAGGTCGACACTAATTTTTAGTCTAAGAATTAGAGTCGGCCTTTCCATCAATAATAATTGAACAAGACTGATATTTTACCGTAATGGGAATTATTAAGAGAAACCCTTTGGCTTCAAAAATGAATTCAGTAAATTAATCATTTCTTGATCCTAAATCAAGGCTCAACTAATAGACGTGATCAACTTAGCAGCGACAAATATTCGATGAGAAGATGAAAGAATAATGCTTAAAATTCAAATAAAAATGAAAGACAAACAAGAAATAAAAAGAAATAAGTGTTAAATAGAAATTATAAAAGCTTAAAAATAAAAATAGATAAATCAATAAAGGAGGAAATGAAAAAAAAAGGAAAGGAAGAGTTAAACAAAGCAAGAATAAAATAAAGAAAGGAATAAAGAAATTAGGATATAAAGTAAAAAGAAATAAGAAAAAAAGAAAGGAAGGAAGAAAGACCGAGAAAAAAACCCAAAGAAATTGGAAACATGAATGAAAAAGGTAGACAAAACGGTATCAAAGAAAGAAAAAAGGTAAGAAAATGAAAATTAGAAAAATGAAAGCATACAAATGGAAAGGGAAGGAAAAAGAAAAGTAAAATAGAAGCCATAAAGACAAAAATATAAACAAGGAAAAGACTACAGGATTGTAATGATATAAAAGAAGGAACGGGAAAAAAAAATGGAAAATAGACAAAGAAAAAAAGAGAGTGAAAGAAGGAAAGAAAAAATAAAAGGTTATGAAAATCAAAAGAAGAGAAAAAAAACTAAACGAGAAAGACAGAAAATCTAAAAATATTAAAAATAAAGGGGAAAAAGAAACGTATAAACTAAAATGAGTAAAACAGGAATGAGAGAAAGAAAGGAAGACATTAAATTAATGGTACTTGAATGAAAAAAGATTAAATTATAAACACTTAAATCATGACAGAAAGAATGAAATTAAAATTAGTTTCAAAGAAGAAAAGAAAGAATGGCGAAATAAATTAAATCAAAGAAGCTTGAAAGAAGAAAAACAAAGAAAGAATCTGTGAATGAAATAGACTTTAAATAAGAAAAAAAAATGAATAAATGAAATCAAAAAGAATTCTGTCAAGCAATAAATAAATGAAAGATAGCAAAAAAGTTTCGAAAGAAATATGAACTGAGTTAAAGCAGAATTGAAATAAATTTACCAAGCAGTGTAGATTAATAGACGAATGTTCGAAAGGTAATTAAGTTTTACTAAGTGCTATCCCTAAATGAGACTTACCTTGGCTATTTTTATATTTTTCTTTACTTTCTGGCGTTCCTTGATTTAATTAAATTCAAAATTAGTCGGAAAATAAACCTCGTTTCAAACAGAAAAAAAGAAAAACCAAAAAAGATCGAAAGAAAAAAAATACGAAAAGAAAAAAAGAAAATTATCCTACCATCTTAAGAAACAGAGCCAGACAGACATTTGTAACTTTTTTCAATTTCCCAGCCTCAAGTGGGAAGATATTTTTTCTAACAGCCGGGAGGAAGAATTCCGATTGGAAAAAGGCGGGAATTTTAATGCATTCACGAAATATTGTGCTGGAGGTTAAAGAATGGCGGTGAAAAAACTATTTATATCCCTAGAATTCTTTTCTGTTGTGTCCTCGTAAATCAGTCGAAGCAAAAACTGTTCAAATCGTGCGCTTCTGAAAATCATCAACAGCAGGAGTTAGAATTTTCACTGTTACTGAGTACACGTCTCACAAGCCGATTTTTTTTTTGAATTGGTAAAATTTGAACTGGTCCGTAACAAATCTTAGTTGATTTTTGTCGAGTCAATGTTCCATTAAATCTAACTGTTTGCGCATTTTTTTTAATATGGTCATTCTTTTTATATTGTGAATTTTTTCTCCGTAAGAATTGATTTAGAATCTACACTACCAGGAGAATGCGACACAAGGTCAATTTTAAAATTGAGTACAAATACTTTAAATTCTGAGTTTTTCTTCTCCTAGACTGGTTGAGCTTAGTCCGCCTTATTATTTATCAAATTCTGGTAGAGACTAGAGTTAGATTCACTACTTTCCCAGGGTATCTTCTAAAATGACCACGCTTTTTTAAAATTTGTAACCTTTGTTTCTTGCTATGTATTTACCCAAACCCTCTGCTATGGGCAAGATGCGACACAAAGTCAAATTCTAAACGGAGTATAACTGGCTTGAAATCAAAGTCTTCCTTCTAGTCTGGTTGCCCACCTGAGACATAAAAGACCACTCATTATTTACCATAGCTAGGGGAAAAAAGAGATAGTTTCATGCCTTTCCCTTTTCTTTAGTACGAAATGAAACGTAAACAGTGCCCGTGGTGTTGTGGCTAACGTACTGTCCTTCGGTATTTTAGCAAGTGAGTTCGAACTCTAGTCACGCAACACCGATCACTTTCGGACGAATTCCTTTGAGAAATGTATACCCCCCTTATCATTGCTGTCATGGATTACATAACACAACAACTATTTTTCTACATGGATGACTTTGGCATTAAATAAGCCACAAAGGTTGATATGCCATTAACTAAATCAAGCTAATACACTGCTACAAACGTATTGGATGTTTATTGTCATAAAACTCTTCAAAAAATAGATTATTACTTATAAAAGCAATGATTATTGACAGTGATTATTGGTGTATAGCACAAAATTCTCCACCTCATTTTAAAGACTAAAAGTTGTGTTCGTATTATACAAAAAAGGAAATATTTTTTTTTTTCTCCGGCTACCAACATCATCATATTCAGGATGTTATGACTAAATCTAAGTTATTGCACTAATTCATACTAATTAATGTGTATCAAACATTTCGTTTTTATACCGCTACAGAGAAATAGTCATTGGAATGTGTTTATTTATAATTTCCTTTTTCTTTGTATAAGCTTATTCTTAACAGAAATGAGTTGCATTTTTGTGTTAACTTGTCCGTTTGTATTTACTCTTGATACTGTATAAATATTTTGTGTGATAACATGAGTAAACTGTATAAATTTTAGTCTATATGAACCGCATGAAAAGTTGAATAAATGTTAAATTTCGCAAGTAAAAATTCGAAAAAGTCAGTGTATAAATATACAAGATTCCTTTTTTTATAAGAATTTCCTTGTCTAAATTTTTGCCCAGCCAGCTGGGGCTGTAGAATACACTGACTGCACCTATGCAGAGGGGTAAGACCCCCCACTAACGTGTGTCCTGGA
>OY757909.1:98511860-98546860 GCA_963585895.1 Sepioteuthis lessoniana | reverse complement strand
AATTCAGTTTAGCATAATTATGCAGTTTATTTCTATTTAACCCATACATAGGGTCTATCAGGTGCTACCATTCCCGGCCAGAGTGAACCTTAGAGCAATGGCAATGAAAGGGTTCTCCACATTCCACAAAGCTTCAACATCACTGGAATCTCACCATCAAATTGTTTAGTTCCATATCCAGGACACTCATTGAGAGGGGTCTTACCCCTCTGCAGAGGTGCAGTCGGTGTATTCTACAGTCCCACCCGACTGGGCAACATAATGAAAAGATAAACAAATAATGAATATATTGGATAAATAGATCAATTTGAATAAATAGATAAATCGCTGCTTTCCTATTCAAGAAAACTTCGCTCTATGAGAGCTTAGATAATGTCCGTATTCTCTGAAGATCAAGCTTCTTACTTAGTTTCTTCCCGTAGAAATCATGGCGTTACCTTGCAATTAGTTAACGTTTTATTAGCATAAGTAATTTCATTTTAGGGATTAAAGAAATAAGATAGTCTTGGTTAAATATAGTTTAAAATCACTTCGAGGTTTCCACTAAAAATTTCCACGTCCTATCGTCGGAGTTTAAAATACGCTGACTGTATCCCTTGCAGATTTAGTAAGGCCCCTACCCCCTACAAAACAGTGTTCTGGGAATGCAACAAAACTTCATCGGACAGTGAAGCACCAAATCTGGGGATCTGGAGAATGATTAGTACATTTTCTTGCGAAGGGCTAAAGTATCTGTTAGTCTCATTGTATCATAGCCATGATATTGCTATGTGTGAAACGGACATCGAATGTCCATAAAGATAGAATATAGGAATCTCGAATTACGAAAAACACTTACGACTTTGTTTAGGTCCGAAACTTTTTTATTACCTTTGAGTTTAAAGGTTCTTCGACATAAGGAGAGAGAGGCACAATATTTCTACGCTGGCTTTTTCATCTCCACCCCCCCATCTCGTGCGGCACCCGCTACAAGGCCTTCGCGAGGCTAACTAGTCCTCGTCCAGTGTCTAGTCTCAACTCTACTAACTTTCTTCAAATTCCCAAAATCCTCCGTGCGCTTCCGGTGCGTGACGTCATTCGCACTTGCTAGCCCTGTTTCCCATCTCAGGCTATTGTGACATCTCTGAGTGACTCGTTCGTTCCCCCCGCGCGCGCACGAACACCTGTGTTAATGTTGCACCTAAGTAACCCATGCACTAAGCCGAAAGGTTCTCAGCCTAACTAAACCCAAAGGCATAAACCGAAACCCCTCGGCCATTATATTACATCATGAATGGGTCAAATAGATCTGTTTAAAAGTATTTCTTTTCCTAGGAATACACCATAGCATATAACTGCGTGTAAATCATTAGAATTAAAGGTTGCTTAAAGGTACAACTGTTTTCTTGGCACTTAAAACTCTAATTGTGTGCAAACAAATAACTGTTATTAAAAAGAAATAGTAAACGTGTCAGGCTTTGGCTTGTTTAGTAAACCTTGTCGGGTTCTACAATGATACATGTATAGGAAAAAATTCTAAATAAGTTCAACTTTGTAGATTTTAATTAAAGGAATTTTATTATAAATTGAATTAACTTGAACTGAAAATCTGTATTCTGTGAGAGTACGGACGTAACTATAAAAAACATCGGTTTAATTTGCTGCGCATTCACCTTCACTCTGTAAGAGTACAGGTGTAACTATAAGACACATCGGGTTTAATGGGTTGTACATTTACCTTGACTCAGTGAGAGTGCGGACGTAACTACAAAACACATCAGGTTTAATTGGCTACGCATTTACCTTGCCTCTGTAAGAGTACAGACGTAACAACAAAACACATCAGGTTTAATTGGCTGCGCATTTACCTTGACTCTGAGAGTGTGGACGTAACTACAAAACACATCAGTTTAATTGGCCGCACATTTACCTTGACTCTGTGAGGGCATAGATGTAACTGCAAGACGTCCGGTAAATTACCCAAGCATTTACCCTGGCTAGTTAATTTAGCATTGCTTGTGTACGATGAGAACCACTAGCCCGATGGTAGAGTTTCGGCTCTGAATTCTGTGGTCAACAGTAAAGTATGCCCCCATTGTCAATACTCCTAGATTCGCTCTGCATGTTAGTAACTATTAAAGTCCCTTCTACGAGTCAAATAGATCAGTTTAAAAACTATTGGTATTCGATAGGATCCTGTGCAAAAAAAGAAAAAAATCTAATAACTACACGAAATAAAAAAACTAAGAAAAATACCACGAACATGATTTTCTAATCACAAGGCATAAAATACCTGTAGACGGGTTGACATGCCGTTAAATTTGACAAATCAGTCAGTAATAAAGATGCAGTAACAATGGTGTCACTTCTTTCACTCCGAAGTTTGCCAATTTCTTGAGTCTTTTTTTTTTACTTGTTGGAAGCTTTAGGAAATGAAAAATCGAGTTATATTTGTCGCTTCATTTATTTTTGTCATAAGATTCAAGGCAGGTGTAACCTGATGTGAAATAAAATTCACCAAGAAAAAAGGAAAACAACAACAACAACAAAATGTCCCTTTTTTTGTGTATTCTAACATTCATTATTTAGCCGTTTCTTTTTTTTTTTTCCCCTTCTTTTTGGGTTATGGATGTACAGAAACAACATCTGTCAAAATTCAGCATCATTCTGGCCAGAACACATTTTCGTCTTTCAGCTCACAGGCAGAGGCAAAGGAAGGGTGATTCCTTTGCTAGAGATATTTTGTTAGCCAATAATAATAGCCAGAACAACGTCCTATCAACCAGTTCAAAATACAAAACAACAGAGGGATGTCAGTCTCAGCTATTTAATAATATGCTATAACTAATGTTAAGAACATTGACAAGTGTTAAAAAAAAGAAAAGAAAAAAGAAAAAGAAGCAAAGAGAAGCACAATCAAACACAGATCGGGAATTCATACCGGCTTCCTGATTTAGTAGGAGTAAATCCTTTATTATTCTTGTTTTCAGCAATTTCAATCGGATCATCACTCCCTTTGCAGAATCTACCGGTAGCAATTATTGAGCAATGGTTGGCCTTGAAAAATCAAAGGAAAGAGCTGCATGAAAAATGCGCCCCCTAGCCACGGAAACGCTATTTCAGAGCTGGGCAAGATGAAACCCTCTTCTTTTTTTTGCGACAGGTAAATTTGCCTAATTAGGAGGAACGAACATCTGCGCATATTTTTGAAACCTTGAACGATTATCCCAAAAGAAAAAGAATAGAACAAAAAAAATAAAAAAAGAATGAAGGCAAAGAACGAAAGAAGGAAAAGAAAACAGTATAGAAAAGAAAAGAAGAAAAGAAAGAAAAGAAAAAGTAAGGGAAACTAGAAGAAATGCAAAGAAAAAGAGATAAAAGGGGAAAAAATCAAAGAAAGAAGCAGAAATAGAAAAGAAAATATATAAAAGGAAAGAGAGAAACAAAAAGAAAAGAGAGATAGAAAAAAAGAAAGAATAAAAAGGAAATAGAAAAGAAAATAAAGAAAAGGAAGAAAAAGAAAATTGAATGAAGGAAAAAAGAGAGAACAAGAAAGAAAGAAAAAAAAGAAAAATGGAGAGACGAAAAAATAAAGAAAAGAGAAATGATTAGAAGGAAAAGAGGGAGGAAAGAAGAAAAAGAAAAAGAGGAACGAGAATAAGTAAATGAAATAGAAGAAAGAAATATGAAAGGAAATAAAAGTAGTAGAAAGGGAAAGAAAAAAAAACAAACAAAAAAAACAGAGCAATGAAGGAAAGAAAATGAGAGAACGTAAAAAAGGACGAACGAAAGACAAACAAAGAAAGAAACGGAGGAGAAATGAAAGAATAGATGAATGGAAACAGGAAAGAAAAATACAAAGGAAAAGCAATAAAGAAATTAAGGAAGTAAAATAGGAAAAAAAGAAAAGAAAATAAGGATTGAAAGAAGTGATGCTAAATTGAAAGAAGGAAAGGAAGAAAGAAAAAATGAGAGAAAGAAGAATGTGAAGAAAGAAAGGCATAAGAGATAATCAGGAAATAAATAGAGGAAAGTGGAAGAAAAAGACAGGATAATTGGAGAACAAGTGAGAAATGAAAAAAAAATGTAAAGAAATTTACAACTGGAAAGAAGGAAAGGTAGTAAGAAAATGTAAGGATACAAAATTAGGAAATGAAAAAAGAAGGAAAAAATAAAGTGAGTGAAGAGAAAGGTAGAAAGAGGGAAGAAATGAATTTGCAAAGAAAATATCATGAAAGAAAGAAAGAAAGAAAGAAAGAAAGAGACAAAAGAAAAGGAAAAGAAATAGAAAGAGCAAAAGATAGAGTGAAAAGACATAAAATAACCAAAGAAAGAAGGAAAGAGACGAAAGAAAAGAATTTGCAAAGAAAAGCGGAAAAATATGAGAAGTGGAAGTAAAAGAAGAAGGAAAAGAAAACATGTAAGAATGTAAGGAAATAAGCAGAGTGAAAAAGAGAAAAAGAGGGAATGAAAGAAAGGGAAAAACGTAACGTAAATTTAAAAAAAAGGAAAGAAGGACAAAGATTGAAGAGAGAGAAGTAAGAAAAAGATGGAGGAAAGAAAAAAAAACCGAAAAAGATGAAGAAAAGTGATGAACAAAAAAATGGATTAAAAGGAGGATAACAAATGGAGGAAAAGTAAGAACACAAAAGATGGATGAAAGAGAGGAACAAAAAAGATGAGGGAAAGAGAAAAAGAAAAAAGATGGAGGAAAGAGAAGAATAAAAAAGATGGAGAAAAGAGAATAAAAAGGATGGAAAAAAAGAGAAGAACAAAATGATGGAGGAAAGGGAAAAACAAAAAGATGGTGGAAAATGAAGAAAAAGATGAAGGAAAGAGAAGAATAAAAAAGATGGAGAAAAGAGAATAAAAAAGGATGGAAGAAAGAGAAGAACAAAATGATGGAGGAAAGGGAAAAACAAAAAGATGGTGGAAAATGAAGAAAAAGATGGAGGAAAGAGACTAACGAAAAAGATGGAGGAAAGATATAAACGAAAAATATGAAGGAAAGAGAAAAAAAGAAAAGAAAAAAAACAGTTAAATAAAAATCTAAGAGTAGTATGAATTGAAATATTAAAGCAAACCTGCAAATGGAATGAAACAGGTTGAAGCCAAAATCAAAGAAGCAATAAAAAAATTAAACCAGAAGAAAACAACGTGTAAAATAAAAGTCATAACCTCGCACGCTTTCCAAGTTCGATGTAGTTCATTTGCAAAACAGTTGGGATGAAGATCAAAAGGTCATTGTTTATTCACCCTTGATGTAAGGGTCGATGCTAATCTCCATGTGTGCTTGGTATTTTATTAAATTGCTCGCTTAATTCATTCAATGTTTGTAGTTTAAATAAACAAACATAATTATCCCTCATTTTGTCATCAGTTGCAATAGCTGAACAGCAAAAACCTAATATCAAAGCCCTGCGTTTCAAAACGAGGCATCGAATCGCATTTTGTCTAAGAGATATTCTAGCCAGTTTCACCAATTTCAAAATTATCTCTGCACCGACGGAATATAACTCATACAAGTCAAGGCTATTCAATAATGAGATTTATCAAGTAAAGTTTTTCAAAATTATCAACATATTTACAAATTCCGCATGGTCGACAGTTCACAATACGCTGACTTTATCCCCTAGTGAGGATTAAGACATCTTCCCCAATAAAGAGGGTGTCTTGAATATGTCACTAAACTGCATTTGGCGTTGAGGCTTTAGTTCTGGAGCTCTTGAGAGTGTGGAGTAGCCTTGTATTGCCATTACTCCCAGGTACACTTTGACCAACAATGGTAAACCTGTTAGGGTGCCATCTGTAGGTCAAATAGATCTATTTGTAAATTATTTTTATTATGTAGGAATACTTGATAGGATATAACCATATGTAAAAAAAAAACCCACAAAAATGTAAATATATACGTACAATGCAATTAACTAAGCTCAAGGAATAAAATAATCCAAGACAGATTGACATGCCGTTAAGCTCAGTTGAGTATTTACAAATCTTGAAAATAATTCTTTTTGGAAGACACACAGTGACAAAGACATTATTCCTACCGCTGAAAACAATACTGGAATGGACACGGTATTTTAACTGTTCCCAAATGGCGACCACAATGTTCGGCTTTTATTTTTGGAAAAGGAATCAGATCAAGGAGTCAGAGGAAGGACCATTGAGTTATTGTTTCAGTTAAAAAATCATCCTCAAAGAGTGAATCTCGAAGGTCATCAGAGTTTTTAATTGATCGTTAAGTTTGGCAACCCCGATTAAAAATTAACTGATCAATTTTAATTCATCATCAACCAGCCTCACTGTTAAAAAATCTGATGAGTCAACTAGTTCATTAGAATGGAAATTATATTCCAGAATCTCTGGGCCATCAAAAAGTACCTTCTGATACCTCAAAACACCTGCATAGAAGGTAAGTGTGTTAAATTTTTAATTGTTTCTGTTGGATTGTCCTGGGATAGAGAATTTGATCGACATTTTACTCAATGGAGTGTGGTTTCTGTTGGATTGTCCTGTGGTACAGAATTTGATCAGGACATTTTAATTAAGTGACCTTAGTTTCGATTGAAGATAAGACAACTGATCTAGGAGAAGGAAAAGTCTTTACAGGTTAGTGGCAATCGTAAAATGATAATCTGGACGTAGTGATAAAAAGCAAATGAAATAGGATGAGATACTTCATCGTAGTGATTTCAATAAAGGTACGAGGTGCACACGATAAGTTTCCAGACTTTTTGCGTATGGGCACTTTCATTGATAGTACACACATGAAACTCTAGTCCTCTCCGAAGTAATATTCTCCGACTGCAATGCACTTGTCGTACCGTATCCACAACTTCTGGTAGGCCCCATGGAAGTCTGCTTGAGTGAGCATGTCAATGACCTTCGTCACAGCCTCTTTTATCTCCTCAATTGTCTCATAGCAACAACCTCTGAGGGAATAACCAAAAGTCACAGGGAGCAAGGTCTGGACTATAGGGAGAGTGAGGAACTGTCTTGATGCCCATCTTGGTCAAATAGTCTGTGACAAGGATGGAGTTGTGGACTGGTGCATTGTCCAAGTGGAAATGCCACTGACCCGATTTGAAGAGTGCTGGCCTCTTCCCTAGGAATCTCTTCCTGACCTCCCTTAAAACCTCAACATAGTAACCCTAACCCTAACGCTTTGGCCAATCAACTGTGGTATATTGACTTCCTTACTCCTCCCACACTTCTCATCATCCCTCACAGACTCTCTGCCTTCCTTGAATCTCTTATGCCACTCTAAACTGATGCTCGATTCATGCAAGATGCTCCAAAAGCAGTCTGAAGCATTCCTTACGTTTCTGTGGCATTTTTTCCAAGTTTAAAACACAATTTTATTGTATATCTTTCTTCTAAAGTGTCAGATTGCATTTTTGAAATTCCGCAGCTGTGACAATCAGGCCTTAGTAGGGTGTCTTCCAATTCCTGCTGTAGCTGTTCATTTGAAAGTGAAATCATAAAAATTAGTCAGTCATCTCAAAAGATGTATGGCAATAACATACTGAATTTTCAAGAGTCTACGACAATTTTAAATGTCCATAAGAAAAAAGTCTGGAAACCTATCGTATGCTCCTCGTACATATAATTACATCTTGGGTTTGAATTACTTTTAATAGCGTCACTAAGCTTGAGAAACTGGCATGTAAAATACAAAAATGTTTTGAGGCTAATTTGGTTTGCCATCGCTAGAAAAGGAGTTTCTGGTCTGGCTTTGACTCATCAAAACAATTTGTATAGTAATACATGTTTCAATTTTCTGCTCGGAAAATCGCTATTTTTGTTGTTGTTGTTGTTGTTGTTGTTGAAGCACGAGGCTTTTATCCTTAAAGAAAAAAAAGAAAGGAAGAAGCCGTTTGTGTTTTTAGTATCAAATGTGAATGTGGGTATTTTGAAACGAGGGCATTTTGTAATGAATGACTTAATTGAATATGCATCTCGTAACAGCGGTTTTTAATAAAACATTGAGCATTTTGTCAAGTATCTTTTAGAATCTACAATTGTTGGTTGGTGAGATTTTCAAGGCAGGCTTCTCTCTACATATCAGATTTCCGTTATTCAACGTTATATCTACTTCTACAAATTCATTCTTGTGTTGAATGAATCGAAAAATATGCTCACTTTCGAAATTCTTAAAATATTGTGATCCCTTTATGATGGTTGTTGAAAGGCTCTTGCGTTGCCGATTCTAAAAGAAAGTTGCCGGAGACAGAGATAAGATGAAGAGATGACGGCAAATTCACAAAAGTCAGACATGTGGTCGCGGAGAAAATTCCACTCACTTTATAACTGTGTTTCAACATCCCACTAGATTGGTTTTATATCAAGAAGCGGTATTTTTGAATCAATGAAGGAACTTTTAAATCGTAGCCTACATCCTAGGTGGGGGCGATTTTGCAAGATCCGAAATTTCAGTGGTTTCTTGTCATCTGCTGGCTGATAACTGACTTTAAAAAATGTCCAACTGTTTTCCGAACGAACCGCTTGAGTTCTCGTGGTTGACTCTTTGTTATCAGTCACACAGATGACTACTTGGTTCAGTTGTGGTGAACCCGAACCAAATAATTTGTAGAAAGTCAGTTTTTTTTACCATTACTTACTAGCTCATCAGAATGCCACGCCAAGTTATCTCCCTTTGTTACATCTCTTTGGTCAAGGGGGTTATTTGGTAATATTCCCCACCCAAAATAACGTGCAACAGGTTGTACTGGGTTAGATGCTACGAGTGACGTAACCTATTATCGAACAAGAGAAATGTTGTTTTTTTCCAAGGCGAAACAGCTTCAACTGCGCTGCTGTTTACCTATAGCAAAGGAAGAAGTAGATTCCTGTCTTTCGCAAAGACATTAGGGCAAATTTAATGCAATCTCAGCTGGATTGTGAACTCGTTTTTCCCATTCCACTTTCTTTGCCGTCAACCGTTAGGCGAGTTACACTTCAGACAAAGTCAAAAGTAATTACTTTTGCTTTACACTGGAAACCAAAATAGATACAAACAACAAACCAAAGGCATTTTCTCTTATTCCGAAAGAGAAATCATTGTCTGTATATTTATCTAAAACCCCTTATTGGCAGAAACTGCTTTATAGTGGGAATAATCAGCCATTTCCTCCAAATATCAATAACAACATCAAAGTAAAATCGAAGATTTCGAATCTTGATTTTTCCCTTTTAGAAAACTGGCATAACAAAAACTTGCCGTCTTTTTCCTTTTCTCGAGTTAGCGCTTGGGCATTCGTTTGGTTTCTTTGATCAATAGCATATTAACCTTTGTGACTTATCTAATACCAAAGGGATCCTTGTAGATTAACAGTAGTGGTTCTATTAACCCATAGCTGGGAGAGATAAGGGGATTTATGCCTTTTTCAAGGATATTCGTCCGAAAGTGAACCTAATAACACAACTGGAGTTTTTACTCGTTTACTATTTAGATTTAAAATTCTCAGTGTATACAGACCCCACCTCAACAAAGCGTTCTGGGTATGACATTAAGTTACATTTCGTGGTGAGGCTCCAGTTCTATAGGAACGGAGAAGATTGTGTGTTTTGTTGGTGGCCAATAATCACTTTTGATTATTTTCGTTTTATATTTGCCGGGAATGATTTGGTTGGGTTTCCTGGCGGCAACACCCCACAAGACACCAGCTGTACGGCCACTTGCCTCCCATCACGAAAACTATACAAGTTAGACGAGCCAGACACGCAGGACACTGCTGGAGAAGCAAGGACGAACTCATCAGTGATGTACTCCTATGGACCCCCGCATATGGCTATGCAAAAGCAGGATGACCAGCTCGAACATACATACAGCAGCTAGGTGAGGATACGGGATGTAGCCCTGAAGACCTGCCAAAAGCGATGAATGATTGGGAGAAGTGGCGAGAGGGGGTCAGGGATATCCATGCTAGTGGCACGACGTGATGATGATGATGATGATGATGGCATATTAACCATCGCAGGTTAAATAAATGCTAAATCCTGTTTATACATATATATTAAACATATAAGATTTAGTTTGGTTTGGTTTAATAACATATTAACCATGGTAGGTTATTTAATACCAAATCCCTTTTATGCATATATATGAAACATATATGATTTGATTTTGTTTTGTTTTATGGCATATCAACCACTAGATGCCATTTAAAGGCAAATACTCTTCATACATATATATTAAACATATATATGATTTAGTTTGGCTCGGTTTTATGGCATATCAACCATCGTGTGTTATTTAATGCTAAATCATCTTTATACATATATATTGAATATATATGAGTTGTAAACACATTTTTTCGATAACATTTTTAAACGAGCCTGAGGTCTTTTTTGTGCTCAGTTAAATCGTTTCAAGTATTGCTATATCACTGTCTCTATTTAACATCACACATTTGTTTGCATACATTTTTTTCTATTTGACCCATAGATAAAACCCTGTCAAGAACGACAACTCTCAGTCAGAGTGCACCTGAGAACAATGGCAAGAAAGAGGTACTCCACATTCCCTCAAACTCGAAGGCTGTAACCTCGCCATCTGATGGTTTAATGTCAAATCAGAACACTCGTTGGTGTTTTATTTACCCCTCTGCAGAGATGCAGTCGGTGTTATTCAACAGCCTTAGTTGACTGGGCAATGCCTGGAATTATATGAAGTGAAGACTTATTTTTGGGAGGTATTTTTTTTTTTACTTGCCTTGTCTTGTTTATTGAATTTATGAGTCATGAGACTGATATTAGAATTAATGAAATTAAGCCTAAATAATTATCAAGCAGGTTAATATTTTATGAAAATATCAATTTTTTTTGCGTTTCAAATAAGTAGGAAAAGTAAAAGTCCTTTTTTTTCTGAAAAAGACTAATTATCCATATTATTTATTCATTAAATTTTCTTCGCGGGAATTACTTTTTATAAATAAAACATAATTACTAAAACTGTCACACTCAAAGAAATTATCCATAAGATTACTTTTAAGTACTCAAGGGAATCAGGAGTTTTGCAATATTTTGGTAGTACGCGCTGGTTTGCGACGTTTATATCACGTGATCGAAGCAGTTCAGGTCTTAGCAGGTATCCTCTGTAATTGGTAGGACACATTGTGCATGGCTTCATTCCGCATATTTTTGAAAGCCCGACAGATGAATGTGCAACGTAGTCTAATTTTGAAACTTATGCTTAATGAGTTTGAACTGGGCCATAACGCCGCCTAAGCAACCAAAACATTTGTTACGCGAAAGGTCAAGTCATTGTTGATCAATGTACAGTTGTTTTATAGCAGAGAAAGACAACAAAGCTAATGTATAAGAATATAATCAGCTATTTTTCTTTTACTTTTATCACCCGAAATGTACGTATGGTTAGATGGTTTGGTTTGGTTTGATGGGTTTTATGGCACGTCAACCTTTGTAGGTTATTTAACACCAAATTCATTCTAATGTAAATAATCTGTTCTATTTAAAACAATTCAGTTTAGCATAAGTACACAGTTTAATTGTCAAAAACATTTCCATTTCAAACTATTCAAGCAGTTATATGTAACAATACAGTTAAGTGGAAATACAGTCTCAATGTCGAAAAACAGTTCTATTTCAAATAATTCAGTTAAGCATAAGCACGCAGTTTAAATATAAGTACGGTTTAATTGCCAAAAACATTTCTATTTCAAGCTATTCAGTTTACTCAAACAATTCAGTTTAGCATAAGTATGCTGTTAGTTCTATTTAACCCATAGATAGGACCCTTATCAGGTGCTACCACTCCGGGCCAGAGTGGACCCGGGAGCGATGGCAATAAAGGGGTACTCCACATTCCCCAAAGCACCAGCATTGCTGGAACCTCACCATCAGATTGTTTAGTGTCTTATGTTGGGGGGGGGTCTTACACCTCTGCAGAGAAGCAGTCGGTGTATTCTACAGCCCCAGCTGACTGGGCAACGTATGGGTAGAGTAAGAGAGAGTCGGAGATTATCGAGATGAACACACACACAGGGATGACGGTGCAGTTCTTCTGAGAATCTTAAATGCCTCTCGGCTTCGTTCTGTCCAGGTCGAAATCTTCCTTGGTTTAAGTAATTTTCCGGATGCCCACGCAAATCCTGGTGGTCATACCTACTACCTACTTGTTACGCACGGACACATATCCTAGCATGACATCCAAACAATTTACGTGGCACTTCCGATGGAAAACATCCTGCATCCTGTTTATTTTATGGAACAGTTGCACTTCTTGTAATGCACCCCAAGCAACTTACGAGGCATTTCCGCTTGGAACAAACTTCGTCCTGATTACATTTGGAAACAGATGCACTCGCAACTTATGCGGCACTTCCGCTGGGAACAAACTGCGCCCCATTTACTTTAGGAAAGAGGTTCACTTCCTGTTATGCCACCCACACAATTTATGCGGCATGTCAAAGGGATCTTCCAGTCAATATCTAACACAGTAACCAAATGGTTCAAGATATTTCGCTCTGGTTGCAAGAACCTTGAAGTTCAGGCAAGATTAAGTTGGCCTAAAGACGTAGATTTCAAGGCTGTGTTTCAAACGTTAGAGACAAACATAGAGATTAGCAATCGGAGAGTATCAGGTGAACTCGGCATCTTGTTGTTCAGTGTGGTTAGTTACCTTCATGACTTTCGCAAAAGCATCCGAAGCTAACGAATTGTGCCGACAGATACGAAATTACGGTAAAGCTTTTGACTCATCCAAGTATTTTATTCTCTGAAATGATATGTAAAATGTAAATATAATAAAAATGAGATAATTCAACTAAAAGAATCTATGAGCATGTGAAGAATTTTTTTCTCAGACGATTATCACCAGTGTCGGTACAATCTTACTAAAAGGTTTGCCAACTATGGTTTGGGGATCATCCCCTTTACCTCTGTTTGAAATACGCATATTATAACCTCTCCTTTTCTCTTGTTTTCTGTGTGATATGCTTTATCTAAGGTCAAGGAAGGCCCTCACCAACTTAAAGTTCCGAAACAAGGTTATCTATTTCATCGACAATTCGTTATAACAACGCCCCCCCCAAACTATATTTCAGAATATAAATGCTCAAATCGAGACACATCGTGTTTTGTCTATTACCTCAGCCATCTAACCATGATACTCCATTTTGATTTTAGTGCGGAAAAGTTTCAGACTGATAATTAAAAAGAAAAAAAGAAGAAAAGATGGTTGTTAAAAGTCTTTGGAGCTGGCGTTAAAGAAAAAATAAAGAGAAAAAAAATCAAAGATGAGGAAACGAAACGAAATTGGAAACTTCCCTTTGAAGGCCACTCTTGTTGTTGATGTGGTTAAGCTTAACGTACAGACAGCATACTTACGAAAAAGTCTGCTTTCAATCTCTTTCGGAAATATACACAGGAAAGAGACTAGTTAACATACACTAAAATATACACAAATATCCAGGCCTACACACGGAAAGGCATATTTAACAGAGCATAATATTAAAGGAAATAGAGTTTTATGAAAAACATACTTTAAAATATGAGATCTGTATCCCTGAAAATTCCACAGTTAAATCTGAATATATAGAAACCTAATATATATACGTATAAAATTTAGGTATATATATATATATATATCATTAAAAGAAAAAAAAACAATATTCGGTCACATTTGGGTTTTTTCTTGAAATAATATCATTTGTTCTGTGGATTTTATTTACATTGAACTCTTTACCAGGAATATTTAAATATTCTAAATTTGAATACTTTGATTGTCCTGTTTAAAATGTTCCCTATTCCGGATGTACTGGATTAAAGAATATATATATATTTTTTCGACTCGAGGTTTAGGTTAATTTTATAATTGGCTCCAATTCTGTTGAGCACTTTAGTAATTGTAGCATTGCAGCATTCGCGGAGGGTTTTTGGTTTTCTTTTGACCACTGACTGCGTATCCCTTGATTTTTTTCAAGGGGTCGGACGAGGTTGGCCTTTTCTTTCTTTTTGACCCATAATTTTTTTTCTTTTTCCCCTGGGCGGTGATTCGAGATACTTTTATCTCTTGTTCCTGGCAGTGTTTTTTTTTTGTTTTTTTCTGGTACCGTGAATACTGGTAGATATTAGATTAGTAAATGTATATATATATGTATATATATATATAATTTGATTAAACTATACGTACATATATTGCATTTTCCCTTTTGAATTTGTTAGATTAAATTAGGCAAATATTTCGTGTTTTCCATATTTATCTTTGACCCATTCAAATTTTCGTATAAATCATTTGACTTTTCGACGGAAAAAATTAAGGAAGGAACCGTATTTTTTCCAAGTACTTTTGGACCTAACTGGATTCAGTTTTGAGGGAAAGAACAATAAAAGTACAAAGTTGAATGAAGAACAAGTGGGAACGGAATTTACGAAAAAAAGATGAAAAAAGACGAATTGGTGCGAAAATTGTTAAAAGCATTTTTGAATGTGTCTTGTATAATCGTTGTTAAGTGAGTGTGTGTGTGTGTGTGAGAGAGAGAGAGAGAGAGAGAGAGAGAGAGAGAGAGAGTATTTGTGGATGAGTGTAAATGTGCGAGAAAATCATATATAAATTACAGCCTTAAATACATGTACATCTGTGTATGCATAATATATATTAGTTTTATATATATTTAATAACATGGATGCTTGCCAGATGATTGTCGCGAAAAGATGGCATGAAATCATTGGTCGAAGATAAGCTTCCATACAATTAAATTGATATAAAAATTAATAGATATTTATTCATCATTATATTTTATAAAAGCTCTATCACAGATATTAAGGACTTTCCAAATTATACCGCTTTTGGTCTACCATTTACCCACCAAGTGAAATAGTGACAGCCATAAATGTTTGTTATATATATATATATATATATATAGAGAGAGAGAGGTGCCCGTGGTGTAATGGTTATCGTCATAGGAAATGGACACGCGACACGAGTTCAAATCCTGGACGAGACTGATTGCATTTCACATAGCACTTATACCCTTGGGAAAGGTATGAATCCAATTATTCTCCCTCCAGCTATGGGTAAATAGTAGGGCAGACTAGGTTCTTCAGCCTTGGTGAGGCAACTAGTCTAGGATAAGGAAAACTCTGAATTCAAACTTGTTAAACTCCGCTTAAAAATTGACCTTGTGTCATATCCTGCCCGAGTGGAGGGGTTGGGTAAATATATATATCCTCTTAATATTTTGCTATATATATATAACAAAATATTTAGAGGTTATATTTTCATGTATGATAACATGCCGATGTTTCGTTACTTTGTCAAACATCTTCAGAGGGATGTTAAGTATTTTAACATCACTCTAACATTGGTTTTACAAAAAAAATAAAAGCGTGGTATCTTATCATATGTTATACATCCTGCGAATATTTTATTTTTTAATATTTTTGATTTACATAACGTCGGATTTATTTTCATTTCTCACTCTTACATATATATATATATATATATATATCATCATCATCATCATCATCATGTCGCGCTGGTAGCACGGATATCCTTGACTCTCTCTCCCCACTCCTCCCTATCGTCCATCGCTCAAGGCAGGTCCTCAGGACAACATCCCCTATCCTCACATACATGCTGAATGTATGTTCGTGCTGGTCGTCCTGCTTTTGCACGGCCATGTGTGGGGGTCCATATGAGTACATCTCTTATGAGTTCGTCCCTGCTTCTCCAGCAGTGTCCTGCATGTCTGGTTCGTTTAACTTGAATAGTTTTCGTGATAGGAGGCAGGTGGCCATACAGTTGGTGTCTTGTGGGGTGTTGTCGCCAGGATTTGTTCAAGATTGCACGCAGCATTCTTGTGTAATTGCCTTCTAGCTTCTTCTCCAGCCATTTTGTTAGAGTCCATGTAGTGCATCCGTATAGCAGTATCGATGTGACTGCTGCCTGGAAGAAACTGCGTTTCATTTTATCGGTTAGGTCTGATTTCCATATAATCGATAGCCTATTGATAGCTGTCCATGCTTTTGTTAACCTCGTTTCGATGTCCTTTTCGGTTGATTCGACGCTGCTTCCTAGGTAAGTGAATTTGTCTACTAGTTTAAGAGGGGTTCCGTCTAGAGTGGAGATGTCCCCCGTTTGATTATGGCACATATATTCCGTTTTGTGTGCATTAACATAGAGGCCTATGCCTGCGGCTGCTTGTTCCAAACTATGCAGTAGTGTTTCGGCTTGGTCGGGTGTATTTGCCTGTATCGCTAAGTCATCGGCGTAGTCGGCGTGGGTAATTGTTTTTGCGGGGGACCTTCTGCTTCTTTTCTTCGTCAGCTCGAAGCCATTCTCTCTGATTTTGTCAATCGATGTTCTAAGTACGTAGTCTAGACAAATGATAAAGAGGTACGGAGCCAGCGTGTCCCCTTTTAGTACTCCTGCTACAATGTCGAAGTATTCTGTGTCTCCATCTGGTGATCGTACTTTTACTTTGGTGTTTCTATAGAGAATCGTTATTGCTGCTACGGTTTCTTTAGGTATGCCGTACGCTAGTAGGATTTGTTCCATCTTTCCTCTGAATGGAATCGAAGGTCTTGGTAAAGTCGACAAATATTAATGTCGCTTATAGGTTTTTTGCCCGTACACCTTCAAGGATTCTACGGATGGTTAATATTTGTGAGGTCGTGGATCTATTTCTTCGGAAGCCATTTTGGTTTTTCCTAAGTATGTTGTCGATTTTGGGTTCTATGCGGTTTCGTAGTAGGGCATTGTAGATTTTGGCTGCTATGGATGTAAGTGTTATGCCTCGGTAGTTTTTGGCTAATCGAAGGTCCCCCTTTTTAGGGAAGGGGAGTATGCATCCCTTCATCCATCTATCTATCGGATTTTGATTGTATACTGTATTGCAGTGTCAGAGCAGTATGTCGTCGAATTGTCTGGTCTTCCATACTTCTGGGGGGATTTCGTCCAGCCCTGAAGCTTTCCTATTTTATATATATATATATCTAAATTATCCAGTTAGTATCCAAGGACAGTAGGTGTGGATTATTTTTTACATAGAATATATGAGTGTAATCATATAAATCTATGAGAGTTCTCAATGTATGGCTATTGTTAGTTCACTATTTATTCTCTAGGGTATCCGCTCCTATTTCTTAATCGTTCTAACATATAATATGTTCACACCCTCTGCTCACGCCTATGAACGAAAGAATTTGTAGCTTTGTAATTTGAGTTCCACTTTATGTTTTTTATTTTTATGTTTTTCATTTTTTATTTTTATTTTCATCTTTATCTTTATTTTCTGATTTTTAATTTATTTTTTAATTTCTTTAATTTTCCTATTTATCTTCTGAATACGAACTGTAACTCCTCATTCGCATCATATCTCTGGGACAATACAGAGCATGTAAAAAGAGTCATCTGACGAGACGGAGAATATACCAACAATATTCTCCGCCGAAATAAATTTATTATGACGGCTTAACCGAGTTTGAGTCTCCATTTAATTGTACTATATATATATATATATATACTTTAGGAGATGAATATATATATATATATACATATTTTAGGAGATGAATGTTTTTGCTCAGTCAGTAGGTATGTGCGTATGCTCATACATGAAATCACTTACATATTGGTATTTATACATACACAATGATGAACAAATTTGTAAATATACACACAAATACGTGTTTATAACATGTTTGAGTATTTTATGTGTTGGGAAAATACAACATTAGAATATATATTGGTGCATGCTCAAATTATATAAGTATACAATCAAGTTTTTTTCTGCTTTATTAGAGGAATATTTTTGCTTTGTTACTTAAACAGGTAAACCAGTACAAGTTGCCAGTCAAGTTGGTAAAACTAAACGCATTACGATATATTCATATGTCGTAGAAAGAGCGAACAGAGTTTACTGGAATAAGTAAGGGAGAAAGACCGGTAGATGGCCACGGAGTACAATTAGACGGTTCATTAATGAAAGATTGGTTATGTATGATGTGAGCTGTGCGTGACACCATATCTAAATATCGTTACAAATGTAGGCAAGGCTTTCTCTCTCTATATATATATATGTGTCAATAATTGGTTGTTTCTCTGAGTATCACATCAATGTCGAGTTCTTCCAATAAACTAAGTTAGAGAGAAACAGTATTTCGACATAAAGTTATCATTTTAACATCTTCACATATTTACAGTTTTTTTTTTTAGCAGAACATTTTTTACAGTTTATAAAATTCTTCTCATACTCAAATTAAATTTAATTTCAGTGTGAATACTGATAAAAGCTCGCTCGCTCCAGAGGAGAATCTATCTATTTTAACGTATTCATATCGGTCTATCTATGTGGGCGAATACTTTTATCTATGTTCTCAGCATCTATCTATGTTAGTATATTCCTGGAGGTGCCTGTGGTGTAATGGTTATCGTCGTAGGAAAGGAACACGGCGACACGAGTTCAAATCCTGGACGAGACTTATTGCATTTCACATAGCACTTATACCCTTGGGAAAAGTATGAATCCAATTATTCTCCCTCCAGCTATGGGTAAATCATAGGACAGACTAGGTTCTTCAGCCTTGGTGAGGCAACTAGTCTAGGAGAAGGAAAACTCTGAATTCAAACCTGTTAAACTCCGCTTAAAAAATTCACCTTGTGTCATATCCTGCCCGAGCGGAGGGGATGGGTAAATATGGTATTTTCCTAATATCTATCTATCTATTAGCGTATTCCTTTTTGTCTATTTCTCTTCCTAGGTAACTATCTATCAATCCAAGTGTTGATATCAACAGGTATAATTTCTGAACGAACATTTTATCCCTCTTGTCTTGTTTTCACCACCGGAAGTCAGAGTTCACGTCACAGTAAAAGCTATGCTTATTTCAAAATTTTATTTATTTGTTTATTTTTCTTTTTTGAATTGAATCAAAACACTCCCTCCTCTTCCGGCTTAGACAAAATATTTACTGGTTTATAACCAAGGCATTTTGATTTTTAAAAAAAGTCAGTAACATGCTCCAGTGACACATCTACGTGATCGTTCCACCTACCCGCGCCTTTGTACCGGAATTCTAATACTTATATGAATGGGAGTAAGTTGCATAGCAAATAGGTAAGTTGGTTGGCTGACAGGTAGATCAGAAGTTTATGTGCATGCTTCATTAGAGATTTGCGCGTCTTTCATTGTGCCTCACTCTATGTAAGCACATGTGTACATCAGTGCACAAAGCAGACCGCTCCGCCTTTCATCTTTTCCATTATCAACATTTCTCAGCGCACATAACGTCACGTGCTTGTCCCTGGAAAATTGAGTGACTCACCCTACATTTTATGCCATCAGCAGCCGCTGGAGTAAGAAACAAATTACTATCATGAAACAATAAGTAGAATCTTGATATACATATAATCAGGTATCTATCAATCTATACCAGTCTTTCATATATTTAACTATCTATCCCAGTCTTTTAGATCTATCGATCTATCTATTTATCTATCTATCTGACTATCTTTTATTTATCTATTCCAGATTTTCATATCTATCGATCTGTCTGTCCCAGTTTTTCATATCTATTTATCTATCACAGTCAGTTCCTATCTATTAGGTGCTATAAAAAGCACAAGTCTTAATTTAAAAATTGAAATTTAGAATTTAACAAGAGAGGGGACTCATCTTATCAACTTATAAAATAAATTGCTGATATCTCGATGCTAATTTGAAAAAAAAAAAAATTAAACCAGTCTCTGTACTTTTTGGACAGCTGTTTTTGACGTAACACATGATTCTGCAACTGTGGTTCTATTTACCATCAACGTACTTTTTTTCTTGCTTTCTACGCTAAAACTTCATCTAAGTAGTAAGATTTGACAACTTAGAGTACATAAAATTGGAAGCGCGCTCAGTGTAACTATTATTGTTGTAGGAAAATTAAATTGGTGACCAGAGAACATATCTTAAACAAAGCGGCTTACGTTTCACTCAGCTCTAATGACTTTGGAAAAGGCAGGAACCACCTCTTCTCCCTTGAAGATGTGAGAAAATAGTAAAGTAATTTGGGTTCTCTGGCTTTGGAAAGGCACACAGTCTAGAATAAGTAAACCTTTTAATTCAAACTAGCTGTACTTTGATTAAAATCTAGCCTTGTGTTACATCCTGTTCGTAGCGAAGAGACTGGTTTGATACTCACTTAAAATAAGTAAACACAGCGACATCCCCTCCCCACACAAAAAAAGGAGTTTAAGACGTGGATCATACTATGAAAAACTTACTGGAATAAATATGCTGAATGACAATTGAACAATATAAAAGAATATTAACATTTCATTCATTGTTCAGTTTTATCTTTTTTAATACAGCTTCAGTCTTGATATATGTATTTACCGAACCCTCCGCTCAGGCAGGATGTGACACAAGGTCAATTTTAAGCGGAGTTTAAAAGGTTGAATTTAGAGTTTTCCTTCTCCTAGATCAGTCGTCATACGAAGTTCAAAAAGCCCAATATGCTCTACTATTCACCCATACGTAGAGAAGATTAATTGGATGCACACTTTTCCCAATATTATTAATGCTATGTGATATGCAAACAGCCTCGCCCAGGTTTGAACACGAGTCACCTTGTCCATTTCCTTCGCCTATATCCTTTATACCACAAGCATTACATACATTTCATTTTACACACACACACACACACACACACACATATCTATATATATAAGTGGTGCACTGGTTAGTTAGTTGGTTGTTTTTATGCTATGTTTTGTCTAGTTTGGTTTGGCTTTATGGCATATCAACCATTGTTGGTATTGCCAAATCCATTTTTATTAAGATAAACAGTTCTATTTCAAACAATTCAGTTTAGCATAAGTACATAGTTTAGTTCTATTTGACTCATAGATGGGTCCCTTTCAGATGTTACGAATCCAGGCCAGAGTGGACCGGGGAGCAATGGCAAAAAAAGGAGTACTCCACATTCCTCAAAGCTCCAGCATTGCTGGAGCCTCAGCAGAATGTTTAGTGTCATATCCAGGACACTCGTTAGGGGGAGTCTTCCCGTCTGCAGAGATACAGTCGGTATATTCTACAGGGCAAGCCAACTGGACAATCAGTCATTTTCAAATTTCAAAAACAGTTCTATTTTAAACAATTCAGTTTAGCTAAGTACAGTTTTTAGTTTTCACCCAGTCAAATGTAAGAACAGTTCTATTCCTAACAATTCAGTTTAGCATAAGTACACAGTTCACTTCTGTTTGACCCATAGGATAGAATCCTATCAGGTGCTACCACTCCGGGCCAGAGTGGATCTGGGAGCAATGACAATAAAAGGGGTACTCGGCATTCCCGAAAGCTCTAGCATTACTGGAGCCTTACCATCAGATTGTTTCGTATCATATCAGGACACTCGTGGGTGGGTCTTACCCCTAGGCAGAGATAGAGTCGGTGTATTCTGTAGCTCCATCCGCCTGGGCCATTTTATGCCTGGGCCGTTTTACGCCCGTGGTGTAATGGTTATCGTCGTAGAAAAGGAACACGGCGACACGAGTTCAAATTCTCGACGAGGTGATTGCATTTCACATAGCACTAATACCCTTGGGAAAGGTATTAATCCAATTATTCTCCCTCCAGCTATGGGTAAATAGTAGGGCAGACTAGGTTCTTCAGCCTTGGTGAGGCAACTAGTCTAGGAGAAGGAAAACTCTGAATTCAAACCTGTTAAACTTCGCTTAAAAATTGACCTTGTGTCATATCCTGCCCGAGCGGAGGGGTTGGTAAATATGATAAAACCTTGTTTGGTTATTTCAGATTGAAATCTGTTTCACAACGGTTATCGTTGTAGGAAAATGGAATTCACAAACTAAGTTCAAATCTTGGATAAGTTATTTATGCTTCATTTCGGGTTAATGCTTTTGGGAAAGGCATGAAATCACCCACGGGGGTGTCCTCGTGGTGTAATGGTTAAAGCGATGGACTGCGGAATCGTAGTACGCAAGTTCGTACTCTACTCGCGCTATTACGTTCACTTTCGGGCAAATACCCTTGGAAAATGTATGAACCCCCTTATCCTCCCAGGTATGGGTTAAATAGTACCACTACTGTTCGTCTAGGAGAATAGCTTTGGCATTAAATAACCTACAAAGGTTGATATGCCATTAAACAAAGAAACCAAACCGAAATCACCTATTCTTTGCCTCTGCTATGGGTGAATAATAAACAAAACTAGGTTCTCTGGCCCTAGTGAGGCCCGAATCCCTTTTATCTTCCTCTTAGTTATTGTTAATTGATGGGTATCACCCACGTTTTTCTACACAATGAACTAG
The DNA here is from genome assembly GCA_963585895.1 of Sepioteuthis lessoniana. Lineage (NCBI taxonomy): Eukaryota > Metazoa > Mollusca > Cephalopoda > Myopsida > Loliginidae > Sepioteuthis > Sepioteuthis lessoniana. The sequence goes on along the minus strand of OY757909.1, from coordinate 98,524,599 downwards.
TCCATCTGCCATATATAGCAGTAGCTACTAATACCAGGGCAGACTAGGTGAAGAGCAGCTTCTTATAGGAATAGTATTAGAGCGTTGGAGACTGGAGATCGCACTAGATCACCTTACTTGCTACCGTAATAACGGAAGCCAATAATATCGTTGGACTATATCTTTATTCTGTATTCATTAATCCTATGTTCTTGTTGACTAACAGTCTCTCTATTGTATATACTTTTTCCTGAGAATATATCTCTATATCCTCTTATATCGTGGTTTGTCCTTTATTTAATATTAGAATCGTTCTCTAACCAGAACGCAACTGTAATTATTTGGGGAAACTGGGCTATCTAGCTTTTGTGAGGGAGCCAATCCTTAGCAATAACCGGTGCAAAATGTATATTCACAGTAATTCTAACTAAGTATATACTTTATTATCTTAAACAGATCTATCTGAGCCATCGATGGAATCCAAACAGGCCTTATCACTCTGAGTCAGAGAAGACCTGGGAGTAATGAAAACTAAGGTATAACTTTACACTCATCAGATCTCAAGATCTGGAGTTTCATTGTCGAATGCAGTCTTATGTCGCCTTGGAAAACCTCAATTTTTAGATGGGGTCTTGCTCCCTTTTTGCTGAGGATACAACTAGTCCATTGCACACCCCTCTGAGAGGGTTATGCGTTTAACAGGTGAGTAAACAATCACAACAGATCTTTATTTATGATACAGTAATGATATGTTCAAATTTTCATCGTGCGTTAAACCATATATCAGCAGAAACTAAGTACATAATAATTAGACATCTACTACAGTGTTATGTTGGAAAATAGACGCTAACTAAACGTATGGAGAAAAAAACCTGACGGCAATTACACAAAAATGCTGCCAGCAATACTGAACAAATCCTGGATTTCAACACCCTATTAGACAGCAGCTATACGGCCACCTATCACCCATTACGAAAATCAATGGACGATGAAGACAGATGGTGAGAGAGGGTAAGAGAGATCCACGTTAGCAGCGACATGATGGCAGTGTTATGATTTGCAGGCCTTTATTCTAGACAACTTGTGAGGAGCTAACTTGCTGGATGGTGACATCGTAGTTAGCGAGATCAAATTCCAGTTACGCTATTTTATTCAATTCGAATAATACCCTTTGGAAAGGTGTAAATTACCTTATCCTCCCAGATATGGCTTAAATAGTAACAGTACACTCTTTTACAGGAATAGTTTTGGCATTAAATAACCTACGAAGGTTGATATATCATTAAACTAACAACTCAGACCAGATAACTAGTGTGGTGAGTTCGATATTTCCCTGGTAATTTTGGGCCGGTGATTGCAAACAGTACAACAACAATATAATCTGCCTGTATTTTTCGACTTGGCATTACGCTGAAAAAACTTTGGCTGATCCACAAAATTTTAGGCGAATGATAGTGCAATCCTATTTATTTGTTGATTACTTTCACTATTTAAAATTCTCTTTGTTCACTGCAGTTGATCGATAGTATTTCTACACGCACGACCAAATCTCAGTCCATCTCTTTCTCAAGCGTAGCTGTTTCTCTAATTCAGTGTGGATGATACTCTTCGTCTATCCATATTAATCATTTTAAAACAGTGAAAGATTTAGTATTGCAATGTTTCACTCCGTATAGATTTCCGCCCAGTCGGCTTGGGCTGTGGAATACACTGACTCTGGAGAGGGGTAAGACTTCCCCAACAGGTGTCCTGGATATGACTTTAAACCATCTTATGATGAGGCTTCAGAATTGGAGCTTTGGAGAATATAGAGTACCTTTTCATTACCACTACTCCCATGTCTACTCTGACCTGGAGAGTTAGCACATGATAGGGTCTTATCAATAGATCATATAGAACTGTTTGACCATTTAAACTGTGTGCAAACAGTTAGAAACAAAATTGAATTGTTAGAAATAGAACTGTTTGATCATTTAACTGTTTGGTTTGGTTTCTTTGTTTCCCATAGCTGGAAGATAAGGGGGAGTCATACCTTTCTTAAGGGTATTTATTTAGCGTAATAGCGCGACTGGAGTTCGAACTCGCTTACTACGATTCTGCAGTCCAGCGCTTTAACCATTACACCACGAAGACAATCCCTCCCCATTTAAACAAACAACTGATGTTTAACTAAATTAATTGTGATACATAGTAAGACTTGGAACCATTGAATAGTTTGCAAAAGGATGAGCTTAGGCTCGTTTAAAAACATTATCAACACAATGTGTTTACAAATCATCTTTTATATATGTATTTCGAGGATTCGGCATTAAGTAACCTACAATGGTTAATAGGCCATCAAAACAAACCGTGTAGATCTAGATCACTGTTCTACGCTACAGTCCAGTTATTAATTGACGAATTGGACGCTTATTCTTTAAGGCAGAGGTCCCCCAACTTTTTCAGCCGGCTGGTCACAAACTTAACTCTGGAAGGCTCCTTCTTGGATCTCAAAAAGACAACAAAAAAAGCTAAATTCACATGTTAAGGCTCTTAATTTAATAATGGGATATCTGAGTTTTCAAATTACAAAAGCAGATCTAATATCAGAGTTAAATTAAGGCAAAATAAGCAAATTATACAAGAGATGATTTAACAGTTGCGAATTCCACATACAGTCAGAGAACTGTAACATACTTCTTGCTGAGTGTGGGTGATAACGCTGGGGAATCACCAAGATGGAAGTAAGCTGTTCTCATCGATATAGAAGATGCGACAAGCAAGAGACTAGAAATTTAAATTATCTAAATACTGAACATTAATTAGATTTATCTGTTGTAGTAATGATACTGCTTCACAGAAAATTTTAAAATTTGGGTTAAGAGTTACACGGTTGGGCTTCAAGGGCTTCAGTTTGGTGATTCCATTTTTTAGGAGATGTATTGCTTTATGTTGGATATTCCGGGATACTGGGCTGGCAGTTACAGCCCTTTTATTTTTGTGCTTTCAGATTTTGACTTTCTGTTAAATATGCAAAGAAGATACTTCAAACATACAAGAGAAATTCAAGTGTGCCTGTTAATATATTATACAATATTTTCAGGTAACGATTCATAATTTTCAACTATACAATACCTTTTTCATGTTAAAAGTTGCTCTCAAGCAACGGGAATTCTACTGTTCCCCCTCTATGTTTTATAATGTATCAGACCTAAATATCTTGAATTTCCTTTCATTATTCTACATTTCTTTAGACCAATATTTTAAGCTTTAATGATACCTGTCGTGGTTTAAAGGCTTGCGAGACCAGTTCTACCAACTTCGGGTATGTCTGTGTGATAAACTAAACTAAGTTCATTTTATGATTATTGTTTCAGGTTTTTAAGCTCTGCTGGCAAATATATAATCGCCTAGCCATAAATAAAACGTATAGGTTTTTGCTGGAAAAATGTCCCGTGAGTCACAGTTAGATATTTTTAAACAATATTTTGATTGATACTATTTTTTTCTTGATCAATGGCAATCATTTTGGTATTGCTCATTGAAGATATGTGAATGTATAAATATGGTCTATTTTCTCTGTTGTCAAGATATGTACCTATTCAAATTGCCATCAATCGTATTGTAGATCTTTATAGCATTGTAAGCAATAGTTTTAAAACATTTCAATTCAGAAGCTCAGTACGATTACTTTAACTTATGAAATTGCACAGTCTTTGCCCAGACTTGCAACAACACTAATATTATTTTACTATATTATCGGTAATTAAAAGGGAAAAGTTAATTCAAAGCTGTGTTTTTAAATTCTGTGATGGCAAATTAATATTTAACTACGAAATACTTACTAAATCCTTCATTTCTTCAGAAATAGAAGCATCAGTATCATCATGGAACGTTGTAACAATGCATTAAAAATTAGAATCTTTTAGTTCTTTTAAAATTGAAGTATCTATACCATCATAGTTCGTTGTTATCTATAAATTGCTAATTATAAACTTTCACTCCTTCCAAAATAGAAGCATCAATATCATCATGGAGCGCTGTTCCCTATGCAATACTAATTAACGTCTTTATGTCTTTCTGTTGCTATTTTATTTAAAAATCTAAGAAATCGGGTGTACCAGTTCTGCTATTGATTTTATTTTAAAAAAGATGGCAGAACTTGTTTTCGGGAGATAATATCTAACAAGAGTCTTATCCTGTATTTATCACATTTATATTCCTGAGGAATTTTAACACCTACCGAAATAGATGCAGTAATATTATCATGGATCGCTATTAACGATGTAATCCTAATTAGAATCCGTCACCCCTTTCTAAATAAAAACATCAATACCATTATTGACCATTTTTATATCGGTAACTGTAAAAATTATCAGCAATATAGAGAGAATCATGAAATGAGTTGTTTTTAACCTAATGCTATTTTTTAAGATTATTATCTATAGATATTTAAATACGCTTTCTATTCAAAAGTTTCCCTATTTCTGTTATACGATAGTCATTCAAAAAGTTATGAGCCTCACTCAGAAAATAAAAGAGCTACAGCTGAACATCTTTTGCTATGGCAACACTCTACCATTTCTTATAAAACTGGAAAAATCTGGATTAGATTTTCAAGTTTTCTCAGAGGTAGTAGAGTTTTTCACAATAATATTGTTTAGCTATGCTCTTCGGGAGACGCTTAAAATTTTCTGAACGAGCGTAATATCTCGTATGTAAAAAAAAACAAACCCCAAACACTTCGTTTATATCTCAGCTGTCTGCATTTTGAGCATGAATTTTGTGATATTGTATATTTGTATTTGTATGCGATGGGCCGCACTGTCTTTGGGAAGTGAATAAAGAATATTTCCACCAAGTATTCCTTCATGATTACCCGGGCAATCTTCCAAAATTTAGATCAGTTCAAATTTTATTGCTTTTTCCCATCGTGGCCAGAAGTGTCCACAGAGAAATTTACTAAGATCAAATAATATCACCTTGGTTTTTGTGAGTTGACGCACTCTTTGACGCGCCCTCCCTTTTTCTCTCCCCCTCTTCTTTTCCCATCTGTCTCACTCCTCTCAAACCGATATTCACGTATACACATAGACTGAGACATTGGCACAATGATGTGGCAGCAAACTTACAAATATAAATATGTATAATATGATATTACAGATTGTTTAATGAAAGACAACAATGAGTCGAGGTGTTCCTGTGGCGTAGTGGCTAATGTGCGGGACATCATAGTAAGTAAGTTCGAGATTCAGTTGAGCTATTACGTTCCTTTTTGCACTAATACTCGGGGGTGGAAGTATAAACTCTCTTATCCCCGCCCCCCAGCAATAGATTTAATCGAACTACTACTATTCTTCTACGCAGATATCTTTGGCATTAAATAAACCACCATGGTTAATATGCTATCAAATACCGAAGCAGAATCGAACTTAGAAAAGAGATGAAAATTTAGGTACACGTCATTTTGATGAAATACATTATTTGACGGCATATAAGACGAACAGGTGTATAAGACGCCCCCCACCCAATTTCAGCTGGGCAAATCAATAAAAAATTTTAGTGAAACAAAGTACTTATATTAAAAGTGATGAAATTAATATAATGATTATTATCAATAACACTTTTAATCTGCATAATAGCCTTTTAAATAATGATAATAGGTATATGAAAGTTACACTATACTATCTCGAATTTTAAACTTGCATATGGCATATAAGACGCTGTTGAAGTTTAAAAGATATTTTTGTAAAAAAAAAAATGTACGCCTTATATGCCGTCAAATACGGTATTACTCTCCTGGCAAGATTGTTGTTAGCGACAACAGTATATAGCAACTATAATGATAGCGCTATGAGCTCGCCTCATTCAATCATCCGTTAGTTTATTTTACGTTGATAGATCGTTCTACCGTGGGCTTAGGAATTTATTTTACTTATAAATCTTTTTTTGGTAGGGAATTTCTGAAATAAGAAGTGTTTCAAATCAGTCCTTATAAACTTAATGAGTTAAAATCCTAATATTGAAAGCAACACTCTAAACATAGGGAAATATAGATTGTGAGCATAGAATGTAAATATACTAGTTTGCATCTAGTCTAAAGTAAAGGATTCAAATAAACAGCCAACAAACTATTTTTTCGTACAAGAAGGATTTTCGTGCCTTCTGTTTTGTAACATAATAGACGAATGTCAACCGGGATGCAAGTCGAATGATATTCAGTCGTATTGATAACTTCATACTCTTGACATAACACACCGGACTCCATCAGGTGGGTTGGTTGGATTTTCCGGCGTCAACCCTTTGGTTATTTTATGCCGCAGGACCCAGTCAGCAAATCATAAGTAGGGTAGTTCTCGGAACCAAGATTGGTTTGGTTTGGTTTGGTTTGGTTTGTGGCGTATCAGCCATTGTTGGTTATTTAAAGCAAAATCTTTTTTTATACCTATATATTTGATATATTATTTTCAAACACAATTTGTAGATAACATTTTTAAACGAGCTTCAGCTCATTTTTTCATACAGTTAAATGGTTTCCTTATTTCTATTTAATACGGATAATTCTATTTACCATTAATCATTTTTATACTCAGTTTAATGTTTTCAAGTAATGTTATTTATCACTAACAATTCGAGTAAACATCAGTCATTTGTTTACACACTGTTAAATAAAAAAAAAACAGTTTTATATCAAAGAATTCAGTTTAGCATTAGTACAGTTTTTTGTTTACAGTTAAATGTAAAACCAGTTCTATTTCAAATAATTCAGTTTAAATGTCAAACAGTTCTTTTTAACACATAGATAGGACCCGATGAGGTGCTTCCACTTCGGGCCAGCGTGGATCTGGGAGCAATGGATATGAAGGGGAACACCGCATTCCCCAAGCCTCCAGAATTACTGAAGCCACACCATTAGATTGTTTAGGGCACTCGATGGGGGGGTCTTATCTCTGCAGCGATGCAGTCGGTGTATTCTCTAGCCCCAGCCGACTTGGCCACGCGTTGAGGTAGTTTTATCCCTTTGCTGTGATGCACTTGGTGTATTCTACAGCCCTAACCGACTGGGCAATGTGAATCAAGAGATGAATATCAAGTGATCTCGTGAAGCGTTCGCTGTGTTCCCGATTAGCAGGTGGGTTTGGAACGTAGAAAGTTTCTCTTTCTCTTTAATAAGGAAGGAGCTACAATGTGTGTACATTTCTTCCGGCTTCCACGACATCTGATACTAAATGGAGCGAGAACAAAGAATGAAAGTTCCTAACGCAAGAATGTAACTATGAAATATAATGAAATGGAGAAAACGGACATTATCAAAAATGAAAACGGACAAAAAGGGAATTTACTAAAAGTAAAAACGGAATCAAGGAAAATCCGAAATGGAAAATTTGTCTCCAAGCTGTATAGCAGATCATAAATGAAGTAAATCATGTCCCCCATCACTTTTATTCTGAACCACTGCACCTCTTCCTCGGGACGAAGGGGGGTGTCCTAGTGGTATAATGGTTAAAGCAATGACCTGCGGAATCGTAGTAGGCGAGTTCGAACTCCAGTCGCGCTATTACGTTCACTTTCGGATAAATACCCTTGGGAAAGGTATGAACCCTACTTATCCTCCCAGGTATGGGTTAAATAGTACCACTACTGTTCTTCTATGAAAATGGCTTGGCATTTAATAAGCTTCAGGGTTGATATGCCATTAAACCAAACTCCCCAGGACATAATGGCTCTTTTGAGACTGAAAACCCGTGTCTAAAGTAAATTCCTTCTAACATTTAATCCAAAGAAATGTGCAAAACGTAGAGTTTGATAAAATTAGAGATAAAGATCCAATACTCGGTATTAAAACGATTGCAAAAGTGTTGATCATATTTTAGTTTTTTTAACCTGGCGTTATCAGTTGTTAACACAAAATCTAATAAATTGTCCGATTGAAATATTTTATATATACTGGCATAATGCCTATAGAAATGTAAATTTTTTTTGTTAAAGTTTGAGACAAGAGCCAATGATTAGCGCTAACACCATTACTGAAGTGATGTTAAAATTCAACGTTCGTAACCTGACTATGTCAATGATTAACCCACCATTTAGTCATGCTTTGTTTCATTGCAATGTTTTAAATATACTGACATAATCCACGTTATAAATGAAGTTTCTTTCTCTAAAGTTAAAGATATTTGCTAAAGTCAGAGATTTTAAAGAATATTTTTGAAAATAATGGCAGCGTATTTTTCGAAACATACAGAATATTATTTTGTGTGGTGAATATTTTTTTTATTAAATCGATGTTATTTTTTTTAGCAAGATACTCACTTATAGATTTGAAACACTTTGCCGATTTTAACCCAATGCCAACCGCTAATGAACAGGCGATAACATTTCAAAATGTAACAGTGAATCTAATTTGTTTTGTTTTCCCTTATTTTACACCACGTGCAGGTGTCAATTTGTGCAGAAAAGAGGACTAATTTTAAACGAGATAATGAGCTACTAAAAGTGGTGTAGAAATTGACATGTTTTATGAAGCAAAAATGACGTCAAATCCAATTTACTCAGACTTAACATTCCTGTTATAAGGATATATCAAAAGTATTTTCTTTTTTAGTAAATTGAAACATGCGTTGTTTCTGAAGGTTATTCGATTCATAGGATATATTTTGATGATTCAAATCTTTCGGGGACTGATAGATAAATTCTCTTATATCTCATATTTTGAATTATCATAATCGACAAATGCTGGTCACTTAAATCTGAGCTCTATTTCAAGGGATACGTGACCATCCTTAAAACTCGAAAACTAGTTTTGAGATTAGCGGCCAGAAACGGTTTTGGCTACTTCCGCTTTTCGTATTATGTGCAGAATTTTAGGGGCTTTTAGATTTAAGTAATGTTTCAAAACTGTCCTATATTTCAGTACTTTATCGTCTATTATAATATATAAAAGAAAAGGTACGTTTTGTTTGGTTTTATGGCATATCAACCATTGTACGTTATTTAAAGCCCGTAGTGTTGGAGGTGCCCGTGATGTAATGGTTATCGTCGTTGGAAATGGACACCAGCGACACGAGTTCAAATCCTGGACGAGACTGATTGCACTAATACCCTTGGGAAAGGTATGAATCCAATAATTCCCCCTCCAGCTATGGGTAAATAGTTGAGCAGACTGTGTTCTTCAGCTTTGGTGAGGCAACTAGTCTAGGAGAAGGAAAACTCTGAATGAAAACCTGTTAAACTCCGCTTAAAAATTGACCATGTGTTATATCCTGCCCGAGCGGAGGGGTTGGTAAATATGATAATTAAAACCGAATCCTTTTTAAACATAAATTGAATATATAATTTCTAAACACATTTTGTAGATAACATTCTTAAATAATCCTGGGCTTATTTTTTGTACACTGTTAAATGGTTTCACTTAATTTCACACAATTCAGTTTAGTATAAGAATAGTTTTTTGTTTACACACAGTTAAATGTAAAAACAATTCTATTTCAAACATACAGTTTAGGTTAAGTACAGTTTTTTCTTTACACATAGTTAAATGGAAAAACAGTTCTATTTAAAGTATTTCAAACAATTCAATTTAGCATAAGTACATTGTTTAGTTCTATTTAACCCATAGATAGGAACCTAATAGGTTCTACCACTCCGTTGGGCGGACTATGTTCTGTAGTTTTGGAAGGGCAATCCGTCTTTGAGAAATAAAAACTATGAATTTAAAACCTGTGTAGTGTTGTTCAGCAGAATCTGTGGAACATTGGTTCATTATTCTTTTGTTATCACCTCATGCAAAAAGTATTGCTGGTTTTACACAGACCCTTACTACTATAGAGCAATCACGAAAGTAATCCAACGATTTACATCTTCAAACTGTTGGACACTTATATATCGAGATGGCCCAGTCGGTCGATTTTTGAGAAGTAATTAAATCCTTTTAGGTTTGTGTGATTTTTTTAAAATAGAAAATTGATCTATTTTAACGTGTGGTGCAATTTACATTAAAGCTAACGTTGCTGGTTCATGAAAAAGTGAAGGTTGATAACGACAATATTTCGGCCAAGAATAATTAAAACCCATGAAAAGAACAATCGCGTATAAAAAATAAAAGAGGCCATAAAAAATAAAAATCAAAGTGAATAATAATTCTTTATTTTCAGTGCTTATCAAACAGTAAAATGGATTTTAGCATTGTGATTTAACACAAGGAATTTTATTCAACACTATTAATTCGTTTGCATACAAATAAATAGTTTCAAGTATTGCAATATGATATTATTCAATTTAATATAAATCAGTTCTGTGCACACAGTTAAAAGTATAGGAAATTATTTAACAGTTCTACTCGAGTCATAGATGGGACCCTAAAAGTACTTCCACTCCAGGTCAGAGTGGATCTGGGACAATGGTAAATGAAGGAGTAATTCACAATCTCAAAGGCTCCAGGATTGGAGCCTCACGATAAGATGCAGTTTAGTATCCTATTCAGGATACTCGTTGAGGACCTAACTCCTCTTTAGGGATACACTTGGCATGTTCTAAAGCCCCAGCCGACTAGGCTGTTCATTTTGGAATGACATTTTGCATATATGTCTGGTGTGTTCATATAAAAATACTCCGAGATTTTGAGTGTTGATTTTTAAAAAAGACAAACAACCAATCCTTTTACTATCAGAATATGGGCGCACCATAATCTTTCTCAAAAAAGCATTTCTTTTCTGTTTCGATTGTCTAAGATTAAGTTAATCCATTTATATAATCTTATTTCAACAATCTATATGCTTAACATCCTAAATATAATAGGTGCATCTATTTTAGATACAAGTTCTTGCATGCTACTTTTGAAGTGATTATTAGGAATAATTTCTGATACTGGCTTTTACTAGCGGATTTCTTTTTTTTTCAGTTTTCATTTTTTTAATGCTCAATTCTTACCGAGAAAGCAATAAATAAATCACTACAAAAAATGAATGCTAGAGCAGAACAAAAAATAATCTCTCAAAAAACAAAAACAGAATAAGGATTTAGATAGTGATTTAAAAATAGAGGAAAAGAATTTATAGTTTCAGCAGAACCGGAAGTAAATCGCACTCCATTTTGGTAAGGAGATACAAAAGTGATTATTTGTAGAGACAGTAGACTCTTTCCGAACTGAAGAAAAAAATAGTACTCTTATATTTTTTTTTTTTTACTTCGTAGAAAATAAAGAAATAGCCTACACCATCAGGGAATTCAGATATTCTGTTTCATATACTTAAGAAGTATACTTAAAAAATGCTACTCGAAATAAGATTTGTCTAAAAAAATCTAAATGCTCTTGACAGAATCAGCCATATTTGAATGTTTGTTATTTTTTGTTTGGTATTCCTATTCTTTTTGTGAAGGCAAAAAGCTTGTCGAGGGACGCGGGGAGAATTTTTATTAAAATGTAAGTCGCATTATAAGCGGGAAAGATACATCCAGTTCCTTTTTTGTTAAGACAAGGACGACATGATTGTTTTGTTTCTGAACAATAGAAGATGCAGCAAACGAAAGTATAGTGATTGGAATGAATTGAAAAAAAAAAAAAACAAACTGTCGAAAGACCTGCAAAATTCGTTTTCTGAAATACAATGGAAAAAGGCAGAAATTGCGTTGATACACATACCGTGTATAAATTTATCATTTAATTTCGAGTTATTTTTTTTTACTCTTCAATCACATTTATATGTGTGCGCATGCAGGGAAGAAAGAAAGCAAAGAAAAGTTTCCGTAGCATAATGGCTAAAGTGCTGGACTACAGTCTCGAAGTAAGTGGGTTCGAGCTCCAGTCACGCTATTGCGTTTATTTTCAAACTAATAATCTTGAGAAAGGAATGAACCTTCACATTCCTCCAGCAATGGGTTAAATAGTATCACTGCTGTTCCTCTACAAAGCTGGCTTTGGCATTAAATAAACCAAAAAGGTTGGTATATCCTTAAACAAAGAAACCGAAAGAAATTAAAACCTTATAAGACTACAAATACTTAAAGCTTTTCACGATCACCAGGCAGTAGTACATTCTGAATAACATCAACCTAATTTGTTCTTGATATAGATCAATGTTACTGATATTGAAATCTTCAAAAACATATATAGGTGTGGAGTGGGTGTATGTATTTATCCAACTGCGTGCCTTAGACGAGTAGTGTAACCAAGGCTAAAGAACCAAGTCGGTGTTAGATATTCGGGTCTTAACTTCTTCATTCGAACGTTGGCTGTGATCTCAATTATATTTTTCCCTAATGATGATCGATATTCTTCCGTCTCCGAGAGCTGCATGCTATTTCATCGTGAAGACTAAACATCTCTTGTTTGGAAGAATAAACAAACAGTTGCTTCTGGGTGCACAAGTCTCGGCCGATTAACTTGTTTAATTATTTTCACTGTATAATCTGATCATATGACTTCTCAATTCAATCATAACCACGAATTCAAATCACCCCTGAGATCACCAAACATAATTCAAACCGAGTAACATTCAAACGATTTCTTTTTAGTTTCCTAACTGAATTTAAATGCCACAATACATCTTAATAATAGAAGTCACTAATCTATTACGTAAAGGTCTTGTAAATTGAAAAAGAAAATGTAGGTTTAAAAGTTTGGTCACCTATTTCCCCATACCAAGGGTGGGGGAGAAAGGAAAACTAAATTCTACATAGCTATACTCGGCTTACAAATCGACCCTGTGTCAAATCGTGTTATAGGTAAATACATATAGCAGCACCCCCATATTTATTTCGGGCGGCAGCAACTTGAAATTAA
>OY757909.1:98464360-98506860 GCA_963585895.1 Sepioteuthis lessoniana | reverse complement strand
TCTACTTTATAAATGAGGCATGGTATATGGCTCATTTGATAAATATTCACGGGACTGTTCGTTTTTTTTTTTGTTTTGTCTTGGCATCCGATTAGATTGTCCTCGTGGAGTAATGGATACAGCGATGGACTGCGGAATCGTAGTAAGCGAGTTCGTACTCCAGTCGCGCTATTATGTTCACTTTCGGGCAAATACCCTTGGGAAAGGTATGAACCCCCTTATCCTCTCAGCTATGGGTTAAATAGTACCACTACTGTTCTTCTAGGAGAATAGCTTTGGCATTAAATAACCTATAAATGTTGATATGTCATTAAACAAAGAAACCAAACAAAACCAAACCTTGGCATCCGATTGCAATTAATATTGTTAGGGTTAATTCATGTTGCGTGCCATAGGTAAACTGCCATTTACATTACACAAAAATTAAAATAAATCGCACTTTATCATGTATCTTTACCAAAATTAAATAAAAATATCTAGAAATACAATACATTAAATTCATATAAAGATATCGCTCTTGGCTTCAATCACGGCTTTCAGAGGACTTTATAATCTCCTGCTAGCTTTTTTGACGGCCATCTTCTTTTTTTTTTTAGATTGGTCAATGCTGCTGTAATATTTGCTTTCAATTCATCTTTGGTGTTCCACGTTGTATTGTTCGTCTCTCTGTCAACCACGTACTTCACATAATAATTAAGGGTATTGCATTCTGGAAGTTATGCGTTCAGATATTAGGATTGATGTGATCGCAGAAATTTCCTCAGCGCTAATTCTGGATTTTCCTCCTTATGTGGCTTGGAGAAGAGTCCTGTTGCCTGATGTAAAGTCTTCCAACAGCGACCCACTTGATTTAGAGCAGCATTACCACCTCTACTCAATTGAGGTAAGCTTCCGTGTTGAGTGTGAGTTTGGTTTTTGTTTGGGTTTATGGCATATCAACCTTTGTAAGTTATTTAAATCTAAATCTATTTTTATTCAAATAAACAGTTCTATTTCAAACAATTCAGTTTAGCATAAGTACACAGTTTAGATGTCGAAAACATTTCTATTTCAAGCTATTCAGTTTAGTCAAACAGTTCTATTTAAAACAATTCAATTTAGTATGAGTATAGTTTTTGTTTACACACAGTTAGATGTCAAAACATTTCTATTTCAAGCAATTCCGTTTACTGTAAGTGCAGTTTCAATGTCAAAACCAGTTCCATTTCAAACAATTCAATTTAGCATACAAAAACAGTTCCATTTCAATCAATTCAGTTTAGCATAAGTAAGCAGTTTAAATCTAAGTACACAGTTTAATTGTCAAAAACATACGTAGTTAATTCTATTTCACCCATTGGTAAGACCCTATCAAGTGCTATACACCGGGACAGAGTACACTTGGGAGCGATGGCAATGAAGAGATACTCTGCATTGTCCAAAGCTCCAGCATTACTGCAACCTCACAATTAGATTGTATAGTGCAATATCCAGGACACTCGTTAGGGGAGTCTTACTCCTCAGCAGAGGTTCAAGTCTGTGTAGTCTACAGCCCCCCAGTCGAGTGGGCAAGTTGAGTGTGAGGCCACGTGGGAAGATAGACGAAGACATAGATTCACCATCGTTAGTGGTGTAATGGTTAAAGCGATGAACTGCGGAATCGTAGTACGCGAGTTCGTACTCCAGTCGCGCTATTACGTTCACTTTCGGGCAAATACCCTTGGGAAAGGTATGAACCCCCTTATTCTCCCTCCAGCTATGGGTAAATAGTAGGTCGGACTAGGTTCTTCAGCCTTGGTGAGGCAACTAGTCTAGGAGAAGGAAAACTCTGAATTCAAACCTGTTAAACTCCGCTTAAAAATTGACCTTGTGTCATATCCTGCCCGAGCGGAGATCGGTAAATAGTACCTTAAACAAAGTGATGTGGACAGGGTATTTCCTTGTCATCAATGTAGATATATCTATCCTCAGATTGATACCCCCAAAATTGGGAAATGTTCATATTGAAGCTGCCGAGCCGATTAGTGAATTGCGTCACGTTGCTGTTCTACTCACCGACAGTGCCCAACTAATTCTTTTTAGCAGCTCAGTAAATACAAACTGAAACAAATGAAGAACAATAACAAAATTGATGTATTAAAAAGATGACAACTTACCCATCGTACCCTATATCTGGCGTATTGTGTTTGGGCCAGTAAATAGGTTATCATTTTTAGGTTTTCATGTACACAGTTTTTTCGTAAGGTTAAGGAGCTCGTTTTGCCCGACTATTTATCTCTAGGTTGGTGAAGAGAAGGATTCATGTCTATTCAAAGGAAATTAGTGTAAAAATGAAACGCAAACAGACTAGTCCAGGATTTGAAATCAGCTCGTCGAATCCATTCCCTTAGACAGTAACCCTTACACTATGCACCCCAGACATGCCACAGCTCTTCAACCGATAATAAGTTTGCATAATTTTATAAAATCGGTATGAATATTTTTCTACCGCAACCAAAACTTTACACATTACAAGCTTTTTAAGGCTGTAGACAGGTTGTTCCCATTTTTTTTCTTTGCGGTGCATTATCAGAATGAAAATTTGTTTGCGCCTCACCAAATTTTATCAGATAAAATGTACATTTAGAAGTAAACAGTGAAAGAAAATGACGAATAGTGCGTTAAATATAATATATAACACAGCTTATAATATGATTAAAGTACACAAATTTAATGAAAGGTATAAGCTTGTTTTTAACGACTATTTTCCTTGTTGAAGAGAGGTCACTCTGACAATTGTGAATGATAGATAAAGTGAACACAATTGAAAAACCTAACAGAATTTATTTATAGAATGTGGACAACTTAAGAGAGAACAAGTGTGTGGGAATGCAATAAAAGAGAGAAATCATTAAGGAAAGGTCTCTATCTCTCATACGGAAGAGGAGAGGAAAAAGTATATGTGAATAAAAAAAGGGGAAAAAAGACCTTTGACGAAAGACATCGCGTGTCTGTGTCTGTTAAATAAATTCCTACTTCCTTGTGTCTATCGATGCCTGGAACCTGGCAAGTCGTCAAAACATCAGTTTCTTGGAGTGATGCTGGCGGAAAAAGTGGATTTGATTTTTCCGCTTTCTCCTTGACTATATCCACTGGTGGTCATTAGTTGAACTATTCTGTAGATACGAGAGATAATGGCCTTTTGTATCACCTAGCAGTAAATTGTAGAAATCAACAACAAGTAAGGGATGTAATCCCTTCATCCTTTAAATTAGACCTAATTTGAGATAAGCAAACTCATCTTTTCATTCTCTTTTTTTAGTTTTTAATTTACAGCTTGAATTTGAAAAAGGATCTCTAACCCAGTCGAATTTTCTTGTAGACAGCGATGAAATAAGCCAATAATTATTTATAACTACTTATAGTGGGACTTTTGCATGTGATTACAAGTAATCCATAATAATATTTCAAATTTTGAAATAATTTATTTTTGACATATAAATCTTTTGAAATTGTTTCCAAATCTTTCAAATCATTCCGCCACATCTACTATCCGCTATGAAACGTACCTTAACGTATCAGAAATATTGCATTAGAGTTGGGTAATACATAATACCAAAAGAATTCTCTTATTAGAATAAATGCTGGGCTAACCACAATTATTTCGTTTACTTCAAATTTTCAAGTTAATGTGATCTTGGTAATTATTCTACATAGCTCGTTTTCTCTAATAAATAGGACGAGCAAAAACAGATAATTACTTTATTGTTTGAAAGCTGGTAAAAAAACCTTATTTTTTTTCCTCTAGAAGACTGAATAATGGTAATCTTTCAAACAGAAAGGTGGAAGATATCAGCCTTGAAATATCACAATTGAAGATGTCATCTTCAGTCGAACGTGGAAATCCGATGAAAAATAAAACAAAATAAAAACAGATTATTTCTATTCCCAGCGAGTATGGCCAACGTTTGTAATATAGTTTTCCTTGCTTTCAAAACATTTTCGCAGTCATCTAGCCATACAGATCTAAATATTAATTGTTAATAAAAAAATAAATAAAATTAGACCGACATTAATCTTTGGCTTTATTTCCCCTTTTCTTTAAAATAGACATTTAGATGCTTCAGTATTTTCTTTATTTTTCAGTTTTGAGAGATTTATAACACCAAAAATATATCCATATTCTGATAAGGTCAAAATATTTCTCCGGGCTTTTGTTTTTTTTTTAAAACTCTGTTGTAACAGCAAAGTCCCGTAACTGATATCTATTTTTGTTGATCGCAACTAGGTCGTCTTCCGTTTTTATCATAAATAATGAGAAAAACTCTAAAAGAGTTCTATAACTATAGTACTCCTGGCGATATTTTCACACCAGCTTTAGCTAGTGGTCATTCTCGAGAGTCTGAGTGATAGCCAGTCAGGATCTCGATTATTACTCTGATTTCGAATTCTTCCAGTCCGTACTCCAAGGCATTAAGGACAGTTCCAGTCGCAACAACTTCATTTGAAAATACCTTCACTCTCAGGGTTCACAGTTTTTAGTTTATTGGCTATGTCTTAGATTTTGTTGTTTTAATGCCATATCAACCTTCGTGAGTTATTTAATGTCAAAGCCATCCTTCAAGAAGAGCAGTAATGATATAATTTAACCCATAGCTGGGAGGATAAGGGGGTTCATATTTTCTGAAGGGTATTTGCCCAAAAGTGAACGTCATAGCGCGACTGGAGTTCGTACTCGCTTACTACGATTTCGCAGTCCAGCACTTTAACTATTACACCACGAGGACACCCTCGGCTACGTCTTAGTCTTTGTTTATTTTTCCGCTTTCTTGGTTGGCTCTTCTGGCTTGGATTAGTTAATCCGGTTTTGTGGTGATCTTTTATTTTTTTTCTTTCATCTCCGCTTCTTTGATGGTGTCGGCTCCCAATTTCCTAAATATTCATAATTTTCCTACCCTCTTAGCCTTCTTATGCTTTCCTGATTTAGTCGTTCTATTTCTTCCGCTGTGACTCTTTTCCCACTTTTCATTATCATCATGGCTCTTTTTTCAATCCCAAATTCCATTGCCATATCATCGAGGTATAATCTTATTCTTTTTACCAGGATGTCCAGCTTTGATTTTGCTTTTTATTTTAAACAAATACTTTTACTTCATCTATATACATAAAGTGATTAATCTTTTTTTGTGATTTTGTAAAATTGTAAACCCCCCCCACCAGTACACTAATTACATAATTGAGTGACATCGCTGTTAGAAAAAATAGCAATGGCGAAAATGAGTCTTCCTGGAAGATGACTCTTTGAATTTTCATCTCTGCAAAGGTTTGTCCTCCCGCGGTCAATTTCACACACCCTTTTTTCTTTGCATTTGCAATGTAGCTTATGCCTTTGTCGGATGTTTTGTACATTTTCAGACATACAATTATCCAAGTTTGCAGGGCTATATCATTGGCCAATTTGTCATGGTTTCATGTAAAGGCCACGTTTTGGCTTCTTTGAGGATATGCATAGTAAATCAGTTAATTTTTATTTATTGCGGACTTTTCTGTCCTCATCTTGGTAGTTTTTTTTTCTTCTTTCACTACGTTTCGGCCAAATTTCACCTCTGGCCTCCTTCAGGTGATTTACTGCGACCTCGGATAGGAATGATGAGTCTTGTAACCGTATCCCCAGTAATTACTGCCTTCCATAGTTGTTGTCGATCGCACAACGTTTTTGACCAAGTAAACCTCTGGCCGGCTTGGGTAGGATTTGAAATCGCTATCTTCTGACAATGCTCACCTGGAACCGTAGAGACTCACCGCCTCTATTCGCTGCGCCATGGGCCCCGAAGGGCGATCAAGGTTGGATTTTTTGTCTTATAAATCCTTATCTGGTCTTCCATAGTCGGGTCCGTACCGAATTTTTGTAATTTTCTTTAATTGGAATCATTTTGATACGAGGCTTCTTAATCTTAGAATTAATTTTTATTTATTGTAGACTTTTTTACTTGGTCAACAGTTGCTGGGGAAGGTTTCGTTTAAGGGTCTTTTTTGGATTTTGGCGGTTTTCCTGCTTGCCGTCCATGTGCGTTTTGTAGTCATTTACTTAGTTGAAGGGCCAATCTGTCGTGAATGGACGCGAACTTTTCAAGACCAGAATTCAAGTATTCTGTCATAGTTTGGCGTTGGGTATTCGCTTGGATGTTACTGTAAGCGAATCGTAGTATATGTTCGCCTCGAAGCCTTCTTCAATTTCTTCAAATTCCTTTTTCATGTTATAAATCTATTCAGTGTTTCTGTTCTTTCCGTTTCCATATTAAAATCCAAAATTGCTTTGTTTCTTTTGGATCCGATTTTTGATTTGTCCTTGTGCACTATCCACCAACTCGCTGGTTGAATTTCATTTCGAAATTTTGGAAGGTCCTGTTTTGTTTGTATTGCTTGACCCTTTCCCCTTACCTTTGAGTGTCTCTTTATTCGCCAATATCTTTTGATTCATTTACTCCTGTCGTACTGTAAGAGTTGTCTGCGGTTCTCTTTCAAGGGTTTTCTTATTCTACTGGGTCCCTGTATGTTTTACCTCCTTAAGCAGTTGTCACAGTTTATTTATTTATCCTTCTAACCTCATTTTCCACTCAGGTTTTGTGTTTCTATTCGGATTCCTTTGGATTATGCCTAATTTATTATTGACAAGTTTTTTTCCTGTATAGATTAACTCGTTCAGTTCCTTGATGCTTTCCGTTGAGGTATGTTGCAATAATTTATTTATTTTTAGTCTCTACCTTGACTTGTATATTATTATTATTATCATTAGTTTTTTTCACGCTGGCATTTGCTGGTATTTTTTAATGGAGTCTGAGTGACAGCAAGCCTCAAAATGAAGGACTCTTGAGTATTCTAACAATGATATGGTGTGGATGGTCTCGATTCTTCCTCTGATTTCAAATTTTTCCATTCTTTAATGGACCATTCCAAGTGCACCAAATACAATCGGTACAACTGTCATTTTAAGTTTCGTCCTTATTTTTTTAAAGCAAGATCCATGTATTTCTCTACCTTTTCACTTTCCTTCATTTTCCCTCTGTGATACGCCGGAACCGTAAAAAATCCACTTGACGATATATTCTTTTGTTTTTTTGTTTTGTTAATTAATACTAAGTCTGGTTTTCTGGTTAGGATTAAGTGACCCGTTTATATTTGAAAATTCCAAAGAACTTTCTATGTTTTCTTGTTTAGGATGCATTCTGGCTTGTGCATATATTGTGTGGTAGTAATCTTAAATTTTAATCTCTCACACAATTCTTGGTTAATCCCCTTTCTCACACAGTTGTGCCAAGTCTTTTACTCTTTTCGTGATGGTTTTCTGCTTTCTCTTACATAATTAACTGTTTCATCTCTTTTTCTACCTTACACTTGCTATTATTGTTATCATTATTATTCAGACCTAGTTTGCATTGCACACTGTGCTTATACCCGTAACGAAATAATGGAATGGCTCTCAATTCTTATGTGAGCAAGATAAGCAACGATAAGTACAGAGGAAGATTCTTTGAAGATATTTCGGTGATGGAAACTAGATACCAAGGTCTCTTCAACCTAATCATGACGAGGTTTTTTTTTGTTGGTTTCTACAACGGGAGACCAGCACCACTTACTAGATCAAAAGTTAATATCTCAAACACTTTTAAACGCTATTGGTCAATGCTTAAGTTGAATATATTCATATTTACCAACCCCTCCGCTCGGGCAGGATATGACACAGAGGTCCATTTTTATGCGAAGTTTAACAGGTTTGAATTCAGAGATTTCCTTCTCCTAGACTAGTTACCTCACCAAGGCTGAAGAACCTTGTCTGACCTACTATTTACCCATAGCTGGAGGGAGAATAATTCGATTCATACCTTTCCCAAGGGTATTAGTGCTATGTGAAATGCAATCAGTCTCGTCCAGGATTTGAACTCGTATCGCCGTGTTCATTTCCGACGACGATAACCATTACACCACGGGTCCCTCCAAAAGTTGAATATATTAAGGGTAAATGTTCTATTTCTTCAGAAGAGGAGGAGGAGGAGTCCCGGTGGCTGAGCGGTTAGCCTGGTGAAGTGCGACCTCGTAGTCAGCGAGTTCGAACTCCAGTCGCGCTATTTCGTTCACTTTCGAACAAATACGAGGGAAAGGTATGAACTACTTACTCCAAACAGCTATGGGTTAAATAGTGCCGCTATATTCCTTTTACAAGGATGAGTTAGGTCATAAATAACCCATGAATTTTTACGCAATTAAACAAAGAATTTAATACGACATATCTTTCTCGTTTAAATTTATATCCATTAAAATGATATAATATGATGCATATGTTGTAATCAAATGACATGAAAGTATTTAATGAGATAATGAAAAGCAAATGCGAGTACACTATGATGACATATCATAATATGGCACGCAGAGAAACATTAGGTACGTATTTACCCAACAATTTAGCCAAGGGAAGGTTGTAGGATAAAATCGTTTTTTTAAGCAGAGTACAGCTGGTTTGAATTCAAAGTTTTCATTCTCCTAGACTAGTTCCCTTATTCAAGTCAAAATTCCGAGTCTATCTTTGTATTTATTCATAGTTGAGAAGAGAATTGATAGATTTGTGCTTTTCTCAGCACGGACTAAAATGCAAATAGCCTCGTCCAAGATTTGAACTCGGGTGAATGATTCTCTTTCGTTCGATGATAAACTTTACCCTATCCAGCAGCGTTCCTGTAATAGTATTAGCAGTTTATTCTTAACAATAACATCTGTTCGTTTCCTTGAATTCTTCATATGTTACTCTGTCTTCTTCCTGGCTTCAACCTTTCTGTGGACCATTCGGTCTTCTCTGAGCCTCTAAATGTTCAAAACGAACGTTCCCAGTACTTGTGTGATGATTGGCACAATCATCACCATCATATTTCATATTTTTTTAGCCCTCTAGTAAAATCTTGATATTTATCTGTTTTCTCACTCTCCTTCATTTCAAGTGTCTCCGAATAACGTAACATTGAAAAGTATATTGCAAAGTGTAAGGTGATGACTAAATTCTGATTTCGGGTTCGAATTCAGTTTAGAGAACCCTAGTTGCCTTCGCTGGATCAGCCACTAGAGTTACTAAAAGAATCTCCTCCTTAACCTGACCATAGTTTTTATTTGAATAATGTTCAAGTAAAGCAATTAACTTGTACGTCTTTTATTATTGTATGTATTGACGACCCTACCTGATCAAGTTTTAGTTGTTTACAGATGGTTTACTTTCCGAGTATTCCTTCTCCAAGATTGGTTGCTTTGCTAAAGCTAAAAAACCTATTTCTCTTGCTGAAGACAAAAGGTCTGTTTTCCGTGTTATTTTCAAAAGAGTGGATAGTGTTAGCGTCTGTAATAATCTATTCTTTCAAAATTATCATTGATAATATACATCATTATCATTATTAAGGCAAGCTAATAGCATGGAATTCCTTGGATTTCTCGCTGTCCATCTCAATCGTTCATCATTCCGGACAGGTCTTCGAGACAGCATCCAGTGTCCGAACATAGCTGATGTATGTAAGTCCTTCCATTTTTTCAACACTATTGCATCCGTGTGCATGAGTCCAAAAGAGAACATCGCTTCTGGGTTCCTCTTAACTTCACCAGTAGTGCCCACTATATTTTGTTCGTCTTACTAAGAAGCTTTGTGAGATGGGAGGTAAGTAACCGTTTTGTGAGGATTTGTTCAAAACAGCCCATACCATTCTTGTGTAGTTCCCATCTAGCCTTTTCTGCATGCATTTCATTAGCGTTCTGACGGTGCTTCCATACAATAGTACTGAAAAAAAAAACTGCCTCAGTTTGGAGAAAATTTTGTTTTATTTCCATTTAGCCTCTCGGATGAACAGCGTGCCCGCGTAGGTTGAACCCTACTCGTTTAAGTGGCCCCAATTAATCGTAATTATTCTTAACTCGTCTTTCTTGAACGTTGACCTTGTATACCTAATCACCTTGCCTTTACCTGCTTCCAAAAGAAACAACTAGAAAGAATCGGATGGTTCAGAAAGAATTAACATTCATGGCCCCTTTGGAAATAAAATCAATCCAGAGTATTTTTTTATTTTCTCTAAAAATTAACAATTCAAGCGGACTGACTTTTGTTCATTCACATTATCCACCTTATCTCTACGTTTTAAATTGAAATTTTCAGCGGAAAAAAAAGAAGGAAAGAAAGAAAATGATAAAAAAAAAGCAGATTTTCGTATTACCTAATTATAAATCTCAAGTTATGCTATATGATTATTTAAAACATTCTTCAAAATAGATAGATACTGCATCAAACTGAAATAGGAAAAGCTTCGATACGGTGGCCAATTATTAACCTTTATTTGCCTCCCACCGAACGCAAAAATTTTTTTTTCAAAATTGGCATGCAAGGTTATTTCTAATTTAATAGGAACACATGCTACCCAATTAAAAATTTTGATATTTGCAGCAATTTCCTTTAATAATTTTTTGTGTGTATTTGATTCGAAATCATACTCGAGTCAAATGTGAATCGTTTGAGAATTGAAAATAATTATAATCTCTTTTGTAAAGAGAATAAAAGTCTTGTTATTAAAAAGGTAGAAATGAATGATTGTGTATGATTCAGTAAAGTTTACTTGAAAACTATATAACTAATAATACTGTTATGGAACGCAAAGCAGAAGACGGAAGAAATTAATATATATATATTCTTTATTCAATTATAATTTATAGTTCAAAATTTCCACTAAGAGCACTGGAGTTTAGGATTAGGACATATGACCAGTATCTATCTATCAATCAGTTTGGTTTCGTTGGGTTTATGGCATATCAACCACTGTTGGTTATTTAATGCCAAATCCTGTTTATAAACATGTATCAAATATATATGATTTGGAAACATTTTGAAGATAACATTTTGAAACAAACTTAAGCTTTTTTGTCCAGTTAAATGGTTTCAAGTATTGGTATGTATCAATCTCATTTCTCATTGGCCCACTTTTGTTTATTTTATCTAACGTTGAAATTTCTTTCTTTCCAAAAGGAGATAGATAACTTACGTTCGTTTGCTCTTTCATTCTTTCTTTCAATGTATCTACCAAAGTAGCTTTCGTTAACTTTATTTATCGTTCATCTTTCTTTCTTTCTTTCTTTCTTTCTTTCTATCTTTCTTTCTTTGTAAACAAAGTTATATTTGTATTAATAAATCCATTTTTGTATGTACATTTTTAAAGGTCGAAATAGCTGTCCAGTGTTTCCGTATTTTGTGCGCAAGTCTTCGCTGGATTTTCTGGTCTTGGTAATTCAATTCACATAATAATTCCACTACTTAAAAAAAAATTACATCAATATCCTTGCCCTTGTGGTTATAATAATTACGCGGATGCGTATTTCCAATCCTCCTGGGAAGACGTAACTCTGAAGGTGACCGTGTCCTCTGTAAAGAGTACAGATGTAACTTGCAAGACATTCAGGTTAACTGTCTGTGCAATGACCATGACTTGTTAATTTGGCGTCACTTGTGTGCGATGTGGATTGCATTCTGTGGTCGCTGGTTTGTGGTCGGAAATCTCCGTATACACTGCTGATGAGACCTAATAAGGTCGAAACAGCTGTTCTGTGTGTCGCGCACAAGTGTTCGCTGGATTTTCAGGTTATTGTAATTCGATTCACAAATCTATTTTTGTGTCAATATCTATCACAAGTTACAAGTTTATTCATTTGTTTCTGAAGCCACCAAAAACAATTTCGATTGTTCCTTAGATAATTACTTGTACTGATCACAGTAAAAGCAAATTCATTGATCTAATCTGTGATTAATTATAATTAGGATATGCACAAACTGTATACAAAAGAATCAAATTTTTTCTAAAGATAATTTACCTTACCGACAACTTTATGAGACGTGTATCTAAACAAGCTCAGTATATATATATATATATATATATATATATATATATATATACACACATGTATCTGTGAGCATATAATTATATATATATATATATGTTTTTTCTAAAGATAATTTACCTTACCGACAACTTTATGAGACGTGTATCTAAACAAGCTCAGTATATATATATATATATATATACATGTATCTGTGAGCATATAATTATAAATTTACACATAGATGTACACCTGAACATATATATATATATATGCATATGATGTATATATATGTACATGCATATGGATATCTCTGTGTATATATATATATATATATATATATATACACACACATGTAGATATATGTATATGGAAGTAAATCCGACAGTATGAAGAAAATAAAAAAAAACAAATTATTCTAAATGTAATGAATTTAGTTATAATGGTAAAGTAAAACGTTCTTTTTTGCAAACTATTACGTGATTGCCACAGGCAATGATGTAAAAAATGTGTTGAATGTCTTAAAGATATATCAGATTGAAATTCGACACATTTTAAACATCATTGCATGTGGAAATAACGTGATACTTTTCAAAAAAGAACGTTGACTTCACTTTCCCTTCTCCGGATATTTTAATAAAAACATGAATCGTTGTTCAAGCAAGAATTTTTTTCTCTTTCATAAAGCCCTGATATAGGCTTAATAAAACCGAAACTTTTTAACGTTGAATTTACCTTCATAAATAAATTCATCGCATTTGGAATACTTCATTTTTCTCTTTCCTTCCTACATACATGTATATATGTGTATTCTCTCTCTCTCTCTCTATCTCTCTGTCTTTCTTCCTATCTATCTATCTATCTATCACTGGTCCATTGGCCTAAAGAATAGCGTGTTAACCAATGGACCAGGAGAACGGGGTTCTATCACAGGTCGAGTCATACCAAAGACTAAAAAAATGGTACTTGATGCCTCCTTCCCAAACACTCAGTAGGGATCAAGGGTAAAGTTGAGCAATTAGGGGAAAGGAGTAATAACCTACCTTAAATCTCGATATAGTAGCTTATGAAAAAGGAGCCTTCGAGTAACCATCGACTATGGTCGTCAACTTTACTTTCTAACTTTATATCTATATAGATATACATATTTATACATATTTGCATATATTTACGTATGTATACATATGTACACGTATTTATATATATATATATATATATCAATAAACAGGCACATATAAACATTTATATACATATATAAATATATGTATACACACACATGTATAAGCGTATATATATGTATATATATACGTATAAAAACATTATATATATATATACATATACGTATTAAAACATTATATATATATATATATATATATACGTATTAAAACATTATATGTATATATATATAAAGGAATACTCAAAATGTAAAAATAAATGTTGTGGAGTATGTCATATAATCATGGAAGGAAAATCCTTAACTTTGAAAACCCGAAAACAATATTCATAAGAGAATTCTAAGCTACAGTTCAAAATATGTAAAGCACACAATCAAACGAACAAACTGTAAAAAGATATACATCGGTAGCACTAAGCAATAAAATCTCTTTATACCTAATCAGCATTAGAAAACCAGAAAATAGAAAACATTACTTTTCAAACTACCTTTATCAATGCTACAAAGGAAACTTCAAAATAATGTTTATATATCAAACCGATCATTATTCATTACTCCAATGAAAGGAAAAGTCTTCATTCATAGAAGATAGACTGAAACCAACATTAAGAAGACCCTGCCTACATACACGCATACGCACTCACCGATTAGCTTAAAACATATATGTGTGTGTGTGAGTGTGTGTGGTTAGGTGCATTTTCATATACCTGAAATCCACCCAAGTTCTTGAAAACATATCTATATACATAATTATACATACATATAAACGTGTAAAAACATAACGAAAGCACATATATACAGGCAGGTGTGGCGCAGAAGTATATGAAATAATAATAGTTGGCACAAGATATGACTGGGTGGGTAAGGCGATCAACTCGGCGTTGTGCAAGAAATTTAAATTTAACCATACAAACAAATAGTATATGCACAACCCAGTATCTGTCCTGGAGGATGAGACATAAACTCCTATGTGATTTTGACACAAAACGGATTACCTAATCTCGGCCAGACGACCAGACCTTAAGATTATCAACAACAACAAAAAAAGAGAACTTGCAAAATTGTGGACTTTGCTGTCCCGACTGACCGCAGAATAAAACTGAAAGAAAGTGAAAAGAAGGATAAGTACCTCAACTTTGCTAGGTGATTGAAATAATTGTGGACCATGAAAGTGACAATTATACCAATTGTGATTGGTGCTTTTGGTACAGTTACTAAAGGATTACTGAAGGGACTGGAGGGCTTGGAAATAAGAGGACAAGTAGAGACCATCCAAACTACTACATTATTGAGAACGGCCGGAATACTGAGATGTCTAGGAGACTTAATAAGACTTGTCACTCAAACTCCAGTGAAAAAACTCTCATAATAATAATAATAATATATCAAAGTCGAAATTAATTGCAGACAAATTCATTTTAAAATACACACATATATACATAATAAATAAAATTAACAAACCTTTCGTGAATTTGTTCAAGCTTTATCATTGTAAACCTTTTTGAGAAAGAAGAGTGTACATACCTGTAAAAAAAAAAGAAAACTTTTTAGTAATACATAAATTTCATGGCAATTTTTGTAACAGAAATCTCCATAAAAAATTAAATATTAAAACAAAAAAGAATCATTAGATCCACTAAAAGCTGAGAGATATTATTACTCGATAGTTTAGAAATAAACTTAATGCAACTAAACTATCATGTCTAAATATATTTGTGAGTGGAAAAAAAGGCGAAGAAGCTGAAGTCATATAGTCGATATTAAAAAAGAGCGTCTGCTCGTAATAACAATGTTAATTGTGCTCTGATTAAAAGTTTTCCTAGTCCTAATACTATGTCAAAATGTTGCCATCAAGCTGCACACTTGCTTTGTAATTTTACACCCGATTATATCACGTTAACTAACAATTTTGCCGCACAGCTTATGTTTTGAAACCTCTGTGTTAGATTTCAATGGAATTCAGTAGCTTTCAGACGACAGAGGTAAAAATAGCTCACCTGTTGAGAGAAATCGTTAAACTAATAATCGTGAGATGGTTACACACACACACACACACACACACACACACACACACAGAATCATTATTTTATATATATATATGATAAAAATAAGTGAAAAGCTGGATAAATCAGTGTCTGATTTATCCATCTTTATGATCTCAGATTCACGATATATATATATATATATATATATATATATATATATATATATATATATATATATGCACATATACCTGATGATCGACTTGGGTCAAGAAACGGTTAGATATTCTAAACGCCGATGATGGCTGTGACTTTAACGGCTTTTAGTCTTTAAATATATTACATTTTAATCGTTGCCCAATATCTTAACTATTATGTGGCTCTGTCACTAGACCAACGTAAGTTTGTTTTAAGTAACAGTAATTATAATATTATTAATAATGAATTATATATATATATATATGCTGCATGCACGCAGACTCAAATTTGGTGCATCATATAACTAAGTATTTTGAGTGTGCATTGTATAGTGATGAGTTATACTTTGAGTTGTTTACAGTTGCTAAAAGTCTTTATCCCTAAAGACCCGATTAAAGAAGCAGAAAGGTTAGGAGAAAGTTAGAAAACACACACACACACACTCTCTCTCTCACACACACACACACTTGATTTAGAAAGTTTTAACGATCTTTTCAAAGATTTAAATTTAGTTTTTGTACGGAAAGTGAATTAATTTTTGATTAAAAAAAATTAAATTTTATTCAAAAATAATTTAGTTAGTTTTTCACGGATCGAGACATTAGTATTCCAGACTGAGTTTCCTACCTGGGAAACGGGACCAGTTTGAACATATCCTCAGGTTAGTTTGGATTTAATATGATAAGAACTGAAACGAAATTGTTGATTCTTCGCTTTTGTTATCATTTGGGGAAACCTAACCAAGAATAGTCTGCGAAAATGCTGGTCGAAAATTCTGTTTCTTTTAAACCTTGTGTAAAGACACAAAGCTTAGAAAGAATGAAGTATCTACGTCGCTTTAAATTCATGAACAGTATAACAATCTTTAAAAGTTCATGGATCTTTCGATATAAAAGCAGAATCGAAAGACAAACGAACAAAGTAAGAAAGAAGCTAAAAACGTCACTACTTACATATATTTAACAGACCAATACCCAGATCCCATCCATCATATATATATATATATATATATACTCATTAAGGTCATTCAATAAGCGGGATTTTTTTAATCAACATATTTTCTAAGTTTTTCGCATAAATATAAACTCTGCATTGTTTGGAAATCATTGAAAGCAAAAATTATTTTAATCTCGCAAAAATATTTGCTTTGAGGCTATTCAAAATATTGGTAAATCAAGTAGAATGATCCAGGCTTGAACTTTTTATTATTAATAATAATAACAATAATAATATATGCAGAGTACAACGGGCTTGAATTAGTTATAATAATAATATACATTTATCATATTTACCAACCCCTCCGCTCGGGCAGGATATGACACAAGGTCAATTTTTAAGCGGAGTTTAACAGGTTTGAAGTCAGTGTTTTCCTTCTGCTAGACTAGCTGCCTCACCAAGGCTGAAGAATCTAGTTTGCCCTACTATTTACCCATAGCTGGAGGGAGAATAATTGGATTCATACCTTTCCCAAGGGTATTAGTGCTATGTGAAATGCAATCAGTCTCGTCCAGGATTTGAACTCGTGTCGCCGTGTCCATTTCCTGCGACGATAACCATTACACCACGCGCACCTCCTTAATAATATACATTTATAAAAATTATATTTGTTATTTAGCCGACCATGGTCGAGGGCGACGATGTGTTGGAGAAGGCATAACTCTTTTCCTTGGATTGCTCCACTTATCCTTGATCCATACTTTATAATGCTGGGTGTTTAGCTAAGAGGCATCGAGTACCATGTTTTGAGTCTTTGGTATGAATCGACTTGTGATTGAACCCCAGTCACCCGGACCATTTGTGAACACTCTACTCATTATGCCACTAGGCCGCAATATATGGTATATTCATAAATAAAGGTTCAAACCTGAGACACTTTATTTGATCTGCCTATATATATAAGCAAAACACTGTAAAACGTTTTCTTCTTTAGTTATAAAAGTGCCGAGATACTGGCTAGTTGAGCCGAATAAAACCTAAAATTGATGACTGTTTACAACTCTCATGGTTTTTAGTTACATATATTGACGCGTTTTATCAGATAATTGAATTTTCAAATAAAAATACATAAAATTAATAGTCACGTGACTGTCATGAGGGGTGGGTAAACTGCATAATTGTTTTACGCTATTTATGTTTGTATCAAACTTTTCATTTTTATTAAATTACCTTTCATTTTATCACTCCAAAAATTAAAAAAATAATATTGTTCTTTTCTTTTTGTTTCAAATTTTTACATTTTCTGTAAAGCTTATTCTTAACCACAAACACTTGTCATTTACAGAAAAATTCTTACCTTCTGATTACCTAACTGTGAGATTATTTTTTAACTGAAACTTCATTGAATTTAAGAAAAGTTTACTCAAGCGAAGACATATACGAAAGGCAGTCAAGCAAAGAACGAAAAAATAAATCTTCTCGTTTGATTACTAATATTAAGTGCATCTGGCTTTCTCACAGTTTATCATTTGGAAAAATCGCAATTTGTCAAGGTCATCAACTTATTTCCCAGAACGAGACTGGGTTTGATTGAAAAAAAAAACACACTATTCTTAAATTCATG
Organism: Sepioteuthis lessoniana; assembly: GCA_963585895.1. NCBI lineage: Eukaryota > Metazoa > Mollusca > Cephalopoda > Myopsida > Loliginidae > Sepioteuthis > Sepioteuthis lessoniana. The sequence continues at coordinate 98,489,099 of OY757909.1, read as the reverse complement.
GATATTGAAGTCATTTGATGCTTGACTCAAAATTGTAAAATTTTCAAATTGGTAAGTTGAGGATGATCAGTGTTACATAAATCAAGTCAATTTTACAAACAACCCCACCCCGAAAAAATCAAGAATGCTTTATATCCCTAGACGCTCTTTGTATCATAGTTATCATCGAAGGAAATATAATAGGCAACCGTGTCAAATCGTAGCTGAGGCAGTTTGTATTTCACTTCATGTAATTGCTCGAAGGAGTGGAATGACTATCTCTCCACTACTCATCTATGAGTAAATAGTAAGGCAGGCAGGGTTCTTTAGCCTTGGTAAGGTTGCCAGTTTAGAAGATCGCTGAATTAAAACTGTACTCTACAAAAAATTGATGGTACTCTAGGTGTTGTCAAAAATGGAACCGGAGACCCTAGTTAAAAACCTGAACGAGACAGCTTACGGTTCACTTCTTGCTAATACCCTCAGCAAAAGCATAAATCTATCCTTTCTCTCATATCCCAGTCGACTGGGGCTGTAGAATACAATGGCTGCATCTCTGCAGAAGAGTAAGACCCCGCCAACGAGTGTCCTGGCTATAAAACTAAACAATCTGATGTTGTAGCTCCAGTAATGTTGTAGGTTTGGGGAATGGTGAGTATCCCTTAATTACCATCGGTCCAAGGTCCACTCGGATAAGGTCCTTTCTATGGGTGAAATAGAACTGTTTGACATTTAAACAGAGTGTAAACAAATGACTCAACCTAAATTAAATTGTTTGAAATAGAACTTTTTCACCATTTAACTCTGTGCAAACAAATGACTAATGTTTAATTGAATTCTTAGTGATACATTCCTATACTTGGAAATATTTAACTTTGTTGGCTTATACTAAACTGAATTGTTAGAAATAGAACTGTTTGTTCATTTAACTGTATCAACAAAATGTGTTTCAAAATCATATATATATATATATGAAAAATATATGTGTCAAAACAGGATTTGGAATTAAATAACCTACAATGGTCGATATACCGTCAAATTAAACCTTTTTTCCCTACTAGTCATGAATAAATAGCCGGACCGACTGGTTTCTTTAACTTTGGTGAGGCAAAAAGTCTAAAAAGGAGGAAAACTTTTAATTCAGGCCAGTTGTTCTTTGCTTAAAAAACTGACCATGTGACTCATAAATGGGGCTCTAAATAGTACCACTACTCCGGATCAGAGTCGACCCAAGAGTTATAGCCTGTACTCCTCAGATCTCCAGAACTTTAGCCTCACCATTAGAAGCCGTTTAGAGTCACACACAGAGCACCCGTTTTATTTGAAAAGGGGCTTTACCTTTTGCAGGGAATAGACTTATCGTAATTTAATACCTGCCTACAGAGCATCCGAATGTAGAACATTCAGATGAAACATTTGGTTGTCTGAAATAAGGTAAAGTGAAGAGGTTATTACCATTAATTTATATGGGAAAATTTTCTCGGCTGAAATAGCGTAAAGCGAAGAGGCAATCATCGTTAACTTTTGTGGGAACATTTTATAGGCCGAAATAGCGTAAAGCGAAGAGGCAATCATCATTAACTTATGTGGGAACATTTTATAGGTTGAAATACGTAAAGTGATGAGGCAATTACCATTAACTTGTATCGGAATATTTTTTGAGCTTTCCCAAACCACATTTTCTTAAAAAAAAAGGCTTCTATGATATTTTTGCTATGATTGACAATGCCAAAAGGATAGCAGAAAAGTATCTCTTTAAATTGTAATGATATACGTTTAGTAAAGATTTTCATTGTTGATGAAGAGTTTTATCATAGGAAATTACTTGAAGATGAATAATTAAGTCGACTCTCATATTTCAAAGTCTTCTATATCAGCAAAAGCAAATGAGCTTTGAATTCTGATACCTAGGCGAGCCAACCTTTTCGGTGGGGTTTAGAATACGACATCTGTATCCAATGCAGAGGTGGTAAGACCCCCCACAAAAAAAGACTACCTTGGGTATGATACTACATGGTATCTGATGCTGAAGAGGTGCCCGTGGTGTAATGGTTATCGTCACAGGATATGGACACGGCAATACGAGTTCAATTCCTGGATGAGACTGATTGCATTTCAAATAGCACTAATACCCTTGGGAAAGGTATGAATCCAATTATTCTCCCTCCAGCTATGGGTAAATAGCATGGCAGACTAGGTTCTTCAGCCTTGGTGAAGCAACTAGTCTAGGAGAAGGAAGACTCTGAATTCAAACCTGTTAAATTCCGCTTAAAAAATTGACCTTGTGTCATATCCTGCCCAAGTGGAGGGGTTGGGTAAATAGGATCTGACGCTGAGGTTCCAGCTCTGTAGATCTAGGGAGTGTTAAGCAACCCTTCATTATTATTATTCCCAGATCTATTCAAGTACCTGTAAGGGTCTCATCTACAGATCAACAAGTGAAAAATATAAGTGTTAACTAGGAATACCTTATACCATATCATCATCATCATGTCGTGCTGGTAGCACGGATATCCCCGACCCTGTCTCGCCACTCCTCCCTATCGTTCATCGCCCTAGGCAGGCCTTCAGGACAACATCCCGTATCCTCACATAGCTGCTGAATGTATGTTCGTGCTTGTCGTCCTGCTTTTGCACGGCTATGTGTGGGGGTCCATAAGAGTACATCTTTTATGAGTTCGTCCCTGCTTCTCCAGCAGTTTCCTGCATGTCTGGTTCGTTTAACTTGAATAGTTTTCGTGATAGGAGGCAGGTGGCCGTACAGTTGGTGTCTTGTGGGGTGTTGCCGCCAGGACTTGTTCAAGATTGCTCGCAGCATTCTTGTGTAATTGCCGTCTAGCTTCTTCTTCTGCCGTTTTGTTAGAGTCCATGTCGTGCACCCATATAGCAGTATCGACACGACCGCTGCCTGGAAGAAACTGCGTTTCATTTTATCGGTTAGGTCTGATTTCCATATAATCGATAGCCTATTGATAGCTGTCCATGCTTTCGTTAACCTCGTGTCGATGTCCTTTTCGGTTGATACGACGCTGCGTCCTAGGTAAGTGAATTTGTCTACTAGTTTAAGAGGGGTTCCGTCTAGAGTGGAGATGTCCCCTGTTTGATTATAGCACATATATTCCGTTTTCTGAGCATTAACATAGAGGCCTATGCCTGCGGCTGCTCGTTCCAAACTATGCAGTAGTGTTTCGGCTTGGTCGGGTGTATTTGCCAGTATCGCTATGTCATCGGCGTAGTCGGCGTCGGTAATTGTTTTTGCGGGGTACCCTCTGCTTCTTTTCTTCGTCAGCTCTAAGCCATTCTCTCTGATTTTGTCAATCGATGTTCTAAGTACGTAGTCTAGACAAATGATAAAGAGCCAGCGTTTGCCCTTGTAGTACTCCTGCTACAATGTCGAAGTATTCTGTGTCTCCATCTAGTGATCGTACTTTTACTTTGGTGTTTCTATAGAGAATCATTATTGCTGCTACGGTTTCTTTAGGTATGCTTTACGCTAGTAGGATTTGTTCCATCTTTCTTCTGTGAATGGAATCGAAGGCCTTGGTAAAGTCGACAAATATTATAATTGATTACAAAGGATCATTAATAGTTACTTGAATCCGTATAACTGTGTACAAGTAAATGATTATTAAACAGAAATAATTACTTGAAACCATATAGTTATTTATAACTTTTTAGAATTCGAGAAACATACTTGAAACCATACAATTGGAATACTTCACACCCTATAACTGTATGTCAAAAGAAAAAGAAATAAAAGAAAATCCCTGAGGATACAACTCCACAGAAAATGTAAATATAAAATGAAATTAACCTGTAGGTATAAGATAATCCTAGATGGGTTGCCATGGCGTTAAAATCAATTAATCATTTATCCCTGGCAAACAAATATTGGAACAAAAAAAGAAAGATTATTTTAGGAGGTTCTGGAACAGTCAACATTTTTTAATAGTAATTTTTTCTCTATTTTTCCATTTAGCCTATGAACAACGGGAATCTGCATAAATCTCAACTTTCGAGAAAGTCCTGAGGCAAAAATTGAACGTTCGAAAAGTGCGGGAAAGTTGTACTTATATGTAAAAGAAATGTTGCAACTTTAATAAAAACCCTTGCAAAATGACTGAAAGAATTAAAACTGAGAACCAGAAGAAAGAGAGAAACTATTTAGACAACAGTATAATTAGATTTGATAAGAATATCGGGAAAATATGCTGGAATATTCATCTATATAGACACCTGTCTATACTAATTTTCTCTTACAAATACATCTATGTATTCATTAACTGAGTCTTATAATTATAAGCCTGTCAGTCTATCTATCTTTGCTCACTTCTCTCTCTCTCTCTCTCTCTATATATATATATATATATATATGTTTATTTACACGCTCTGATGAAAAAGTATCGAGACTGAATCTCTAAACTTCCTAAATAAACGTCGGTGTACAGCTTCAAATATTATATTAGTAATCATGTGCAGACATATAGATTGCACTCCAAATTATACTGCCTGTTTATTTAATATATTCATTGATGTATTAATTTTGATTTCAAATTTAATATACATCGAAATTAATACAATATAACAACGTATTTCCATGGCTATATTGTATTAATATAAATACAGTATAAACGTTAGTGATATTCCCTCAATGCCCAACTCGCTCATTCGATCCATCATTCACTGAGTGCAAACTACTCAATCCAATGATTGCATAGGTGAGAAACAGTCATTCGCCAATTGCCGTTAACATTATCAACATCATCCTACCTTATATAAGTGATGGTCACATTTCGTAGTTTATTTTTTCCCTACAATTGACGACACACATAGTAGCTGTACTTTTCTGACTGAACTATTTGTTCCGGGACGTTGACCTATAGTTCTAACACATTTAAAAACGAAATTACCTACAAACTATTCCCTTACAACTTATATATGTACATCCATTTGAATGTATGCAGTAATTATTATTAATTTTTAATATAATTATTCGTGTTAGATAGAAATACTTGAAACCATTTACCTGTGAGGAAAAAATCCGCTCAGGCTTATTTAAAAATGTTATCTACGAAATGTGTTTGCAAATGAAGTATTTAATATATATTCATAAAGAGGGTTTGGCATTAAATAACCAACGATAGTTGCCATGAAACCAAACTAAACCTATGCCACACGCTCGTGTGAATATGGTAACCAGTGACAAGCCGGAGTCAGATGCCTAAATGACCAAGCCATTGGATAATTGAGTGTTCGCCAGTGGTCCGGGAGACCGAGGTTCAATCTCAGGTCGAGGCATGCCAAAGACTCAAAAATGGTACTTGATTCCGCCTTGAGGATCAAGGATAAAGTGAAGCAATCCTGGGAATGGAGTAGCGCCCGCCCCTACACCACGGTGAGGTGGCTATTGAAAAGGGAGACTTCGGGTCACCCTCGACTAAGGTCGCCAACTTACTTACACGTTCGAATATTATCATTTTTCTCTTAATGTGTTTTTCACACCGGCGTTAGCTGATGGTCTTTCACTGGAGTCTCCTCAGGTGTGGAGGACTCTCCTGAGTTATTCAATCGATCTTGACAAAGCACTGATCATCGAGCCTCTGTTCTTCCTCTGAATTTAAATCTCTCCAGACTTTTGACAAGGTTTTGGGGAATGTTCCAAGAGCACCAATTATAAATAGTATCACCATCACCGTCATGTTTCGCAGCTTTATCAGCTCTCTAGCCAGATCTAAGTATATGTCTATCGTTTCTCATTTTTTAAAATCCTTCTCTGTTGTCCACCGATACGGTAAAATCCATCATATAACAAGTTGTTTTTTTCTTGTTAGTTAATAGTAGGTTTGGTCTCCTGGCTTTGATTAGGTGGTACGTTTATATTTCAAAATCCCAGAGAATTTCATTCTCTAGGTTGGATTCTGGTTTGCGAATTCAACATTTAGTTATATAGTCAAATTTTTATTTCTTGCTCTTTATCATTATTATTTGTTCGGTTGGTTTGGCTTTATGGCACATCAACTAATGTAGGATATTTAATACCAAATGCATTTTATACATATAAACAGTTCTATGAGTACAATTTTTGTTTTCACACAGCTAAATGGAAAAACAGTACTATTTCAAACAATTCACTTTAGTCAACAAAGTTAAATGGTTCCAAGTACTGCTGTGTATCACGACCAATTCAATTAAACAATATTCATTTATTTACAGTTAAATGTAAAATAAATTTCAGTTTAGAATGAGTATGCATGTTAAATATCAAAACAATTCTATTTCAAACAAATCAATTTAGCATGAGCACACAGTTTAGTTCAATTTGACTCATAGATAGGACCCTATCGGGTGCTAACACTCCTGAATGGAGTGGACCCATGAACATTTGTAATAAAGGGGTACTCAGCCTTCTTCAAAGCTCCAGCATTACTGGATCCTCACCATCAGATTGTTTTGGGGTCATATACAGGACACTCGTTGTGGGAGTCTTGCCCTTCTGCAGGGATGCAGTCGGTGTATTCTACTACCCTAGCCGACTGGGCCATATTTGTTTGTTATGGCTCCTCGAGTATCTTCGCATTTTACCATCATTTTTACATCAACCTTGAAATAAGAATCTCTGGCCAAATATATACATTATTGATAAACCGATATTCCCCTAAAATGCCCACTTAAATTCTTTTTCGTAACATTTAAAAAAAAAATCATCCATTTCAATCTTAAGTGTTTTACTCTATTAATATCTTTAATTTGATAAGGCTATCACTTTAAAAAAAAATATGGCGCTATTAGCAAAAAAATAAAAATAGATAAATAAATAAGATGAAAAAATAAATAAAAAATTAGCAGTTACAAGTCGTAGTTGTTGAAAACTGTCTTGAAGTAAATTTCTTATTGGAGGAGAAATATTGTAAAAACATGTTTACCATATTTGGAAGTTCCTTTAATTATTGCGAAAATTTCAATTTAATCAACTCTCATTCCTCTCTCTTGCAAAGTAGTTAATCCTAATCTCTATACCCCACCCCGCCCAAAACAAAAAAAAACTGTAACCATTACCTTATTTCTATAGCTTTTCTTTGCCTGCCCTCCAATCTCAATATTACACGCCAATTTCCATGTCTTAATACAAGAAACTAGGTCCGTGTACAATATTCTACATTAAGCTTTATTAAGGTTTATATACTTTAAAAACAATATTTTCTTCCCTAGAAATAAAATTTTTAACCATCCAGCTAATTATTCTATTTGCTTTTGATACAATAGCAAAAAATAGAATTGTTGCAGAGTTTAACCACTCCGGTTTAACTATAGTTTTATTACCACGATGGGACGGAGAGTTATATATATCTCCGGTACTACATTTACCGGGTTATAGTAAGGTGAGTTTTCCATATGCAAATGAGTAATTCTCCTACGTTATAACCTCCTTAGAAGACAACTATCCGATTTTATTTTAACCTGGTATTTGTGGGTTCAGCAACTAAATGCTATGTTATAAGAATATCAAGGAATAAGCTATTAGAAACCATCCGTTTATCTCTGCTTTCAAATGGGATCAATGCTTATAACACGTTTACCCAGTCGGCTGGAGCTGTAGAATACACCGACTGCTTCTCTGCAGAGAGGTAAGACCCACCCCCTAACGAGTGTCCTGGTTATGACACTAAACAATCTGATGGTGAGGTTCCAGCAGTGTAAGAGCTTTGGGGAATGCAGAGTACTCTTTTATTGCCATTGCTCCCAGGTACACTCTGATAGGGCCCTATCTATGGGTTAAATAGAACTAACAGCATACTAATGCTAAACTGAATTGTTTGAATAAACTGAATAGCTTGAAATAGAAATGTTTTTGACAATTAAACCGTACTTACATTTAAACAACGTGCTTACGCTTAACTGAATTATTTCAAATAGAACTGTTTTTCGACATTAAAACTGTATTTACACTTAACTGAATTGTTACATATGACTGCTTGAATAGTTTGAAATAGAAATATTTTTGACCATTAAACGGTGTACTTATGCTAAATCGAATTGTTTTAAATAGAACAGATTATTTACATAAAAATGGATTTGGCGTTAAATAACCTACAAAGGTTGTTATGCCATAAAACCCAATAAACCCACCAACCAACTTATAACATGTTCTTTGAATAACGGAAAGATATTCAATTTATGTGCATACAAGTATAACGGAGGCGTCTCTGTGGCGTAGTCGGTAACATACTGGACTGCAACATCGTAACAAGTGAGTTCGAAATCCAATTGCGCAATGATATTCACTTTCGGACTATTACGCTCGGGAGAGGTATGAATCCTCTGGTGCAGTCAGCAATGGGTTAATTAGTAACACCGCTGTCCTTCTACAAGGATAAGTTTGGCATTAGATAACCCACAAAGGTTGGTGTGTTATGAAACAAAGAAACCAAAGTCAAACTTGCATATAGAGACGCTTGGATTGTCCTAAAATCTTTTTTTTCCCATTGTTTCTCTAATGCTATTTAAACTACTACGATGTCGCAGTTTAATACGTTAGCCACTACGCCTCGGAAATTTTCTCCCGCTATTTCAGTGTTTAAATTTTCGGTAATGTCAGATATTTGTAACGCTGGTCTGATTTTGTAGATAATTCGAATGCTTGCCAGGATTCACAATTCTAAAATAAAGACATGTCTCTTGGCGAAAAATTGCAAACACAGATCGTCTCTTTTGCTTTCCCTTTAGTTGGCAGAGAGACAAACGTCTAGGTTTCAATAAAAGTTTAAAAAGTTAAGCTTTAAAATTAAACCAACGCGTCGATATTATATACTGGATTTCCTTTTTTAGATTTACCAAAATTCAACCCGTCTTTAGAATCAACTTGTCGCATAGATCATGAGAATAAAATTGGGAATTGAGAGTGACCCGAGTTAAGATAATACGAATCATTCATAAAGCTCGGTATTTTGCTATCTACATTCACAGAAAAGTTTGCTTGAAAAGTACGTTGGATAAACGAGGTTAGCCATTCTGCTTAAGGTTTGTGTTCAAATTTGCTACATTTTGTAAATAACTATAAGGTATTGAAACGTATAGAGAAAAATCTAGACGGGAACTACACAAAAATGCAACGAGCTATATTGAACAAATCCTGGAAGCAACATCCCACGAAATAACAGTTGTACGGCCACCAGCCTCTTATCTCTAAAACCATCTATATAAGACGAATAAGGCATGCGGGACACTGCTGGAGAAGCAAAGACGAACGCTTAAGAGACTTTCTCCTATGGACCCCTTCACGTAGACATGCAAGTGTTAGCCGACCAAGAAGAACATACCTACAGCTGCTCTGTAAGGACATGGGATGTAATCTTGAAAACCTGACGGAAGCATTGGATGATAGGGACGAATAGTGAGAGAGATTCAGGAAAATCCGTGCTAGCTGCATGACTTGATAAGTTATTTCAGTGCAAGTTCTCTTGCATTTCTTCACCCCCCCATATATATATATATATATATATATACACACGAGGCACGTTCGATAAATAAAGGGTATTTTTTAAAAAAGGCAACATATTTTTTGCAGCATTTACCCCAAAAAGAAAAATGTTCATTGTTTGGAATTGGAATTTAGACTATTTTCGGGCTATTTAAAATGCTGAGAAATCAAATAGTGCTCCGGGCTTGTCATCAATGTTTTGGTGGTTGAGATGATTAAACCTTATGAAATTTTCAGAAGAATCTATGGTGTGTACTGAGAAGCATTTTTTAAGTAAGAAAATGTTAATAAATGGGCGAAACGTTGGTTTGCCACTACGACCCTGAGTCAAAAAGAAAACCCAAAGAATGAGATGTCTCTGACTCTTCGATAAAGAAAAAGTTTCCGGCGTGTTGGTCAGTAAAGAAGGACATGCAGACAGTCTTCTGGGACAAGAAAGGAACCATCAAAATTGATTTCATTAAAATAATTACCCCTGTAAACAGTACTTCCTATTTATGACTATATATATATATATATATATATATATATATTTTCATCCATAGACAGTTTCGTTATATCACAACTCTTCAGTGTGACTAGACACACAGGACGTTTCAAGCTGGGGTCGAGACCCGACTAACGTTACTGTAGATTCGGCAGCATCTAACCGCTGAGCCATTTCGGTGACAGACGTCAGCTCAGGAAATATTATTAGCTCTCGTTTGTTTACATTTATTCCAATCAGATACCAGTGTTCAATTCGTTAGAAGAGCTTTGCATTACACGGATGGCAGTCGTGATTTCCTTCGCCGAGTGCCCAACCCCCGGGAGGAGAGCAGAGAGAGAGAGAGAGAGAGAGAGAACAGAGGGTCCAAAAGTGTCGTTGAATCTGTGTCTAAGTTGTTGAAAAGTATATCTGCCTCTGCTCTATCTATGTATCTTTATGAACATGTCAAAGTATGTGTGTGTGTGTGTGCGCACAAACTCATGATTTCGAAATATTTTGATATATATGGTTTGCCAATATGGTTTGGTTGGTTGGTTGGTTTGGTTTTATGACATATCAACCTTTCTTGGTTATTTAATACCAAATTCATCTTATGCAAATAATCTGTTCTATTTCAAACAATTCAGTTTAGCAAGAGTACACAGTTTAATTGCCAAAAACATTTCTATTTCAAGCTCTTCAATTTAGTCAAACAGTCCGATTTCAATTAATTCAGTTTAGTATAAGTATAGAATTTGTTTACACAGTTAAATGTCAAAACCGTTCTATTTAAAAAAAAAAAAATTCAGTTTAACGTATGTACAGTTTCAATGTCAAAAGCAGTTTCATTTCAAACAATTCAGTTTAGCATTAGTACTCAGTTTAAATGTTAGTACACGGTTTGTCAAAAACATTTCTATTTCAAGCTATTCAGTTTTGTCAAACAGTTCTAATTCAAACAATTCAGTTTAGCGTAAGTACGCAGTTTGAATATTAAAACAGTTCTATTTAACCCATAGGTAGGACCCTATCAGGTGCTACCACTCCGGGCCAGAGTCGACTTGGGAGAGATGGCAATGAAAGTGCGCTCCACATTCCCCAAAGCTTCAGCATCTCTGGAATCTCACCATCAGATTGTTAAGTGTCATATCGTGGTCACTCGTTGTTGTTGTTGGTGGTGGTCTTACCCCTCTGCAGATGTGCAGTCGAAGTATTCTACAGCCCTAGCCAACTGGAAAACCACACGGTTTGGCTTGATCACTTACTTTAATGGCATATCAACCTTCGTTAGTTTATTAAAACTATTCATGTACAAGAACTACAGTGATACTTACGCATGACACAGACACACTGGACAGCTGTTTCGACCTTAGGTCTCAACTGCAGTGTCGTGTTATATCGTCATCTACAGCATCACAACGACACAATAATAATTACAGACGCAGGAAGACTTCTTTAACAAAATATTTACCTCTCACTTTATTGCAAGGGTTCGAAAAGGGTTACTCAAGGTTTACGTGTGAGAGGGAGTTGGAGATCGAACATAACTGCAATATTTTGACCCCCACTCTTATGGCCGGTAACTTTGTGTCTTTCTCGTTCTCCTGAATCTTAACCGGAGGCCCTGGGCCCACTCTGCTGGGTGATGGCTTTCTTTACTGCATCTTATCAGCATCTTCTCTGGACCCCAACTCATCAGGGCTCAAAGGCCCCTTCGGCCTGATGTGGCTTTCCCTACCAGATCTCGTATATAACTCCGTCCGATCTTCAACTCAACTGGCACTCCAACTGTTGTCTTGACTGCGTTATATAATAGTTCAACGCCCACTCGATCTTTGAAATCGAATGTTTAATCGTCATCAAGCGGGAATAACTGTCATGCAGTTCATAGGTCACTCTCTTCCGGTGCATCAGTCTATGAGTGTACCATGGGAATTTTTTAGCTCGTCCCATTTCATCAGCCAATTTCCGCCCACGCGATTTCTTCTCATAACTGCCATTAGAATGTGTCACCTCCTTCCGGTGCATCACCTTGGAATGGCATTTTTGGCCGGGTCAAAAGGTCAAAATATAACAGTATACCGTCATCTCCCCCACTGGAGATTGAACCAGCGACCACAGATTGCAGAGCTGAAACTCTACAACTGAGCCAACAGTTCATATCGCACACAAGTGAAACCAAACAAGTGAATTTCAGCTCTGTAAGCTTTCCAATGTTTCTGTATGTCATGTGTAAGAGTTTGCCGGATTTTCTGGTCATGGTAATTCAATTCACAATATAATTCCACTACTTAAAAAAAAAGAAGAAAAAAAGAAAAATGTATAGCAGGGATACTACTTGATACATAGCTGTTTAAGGTGTATGAAAATATTTGATTTCAAACTCTTCAACTCTCTCTCTCTCTCTCTCTATATATATATATATATATATATATATATATTTCATGTGTGTGTCTGTGTGTCGCAGAGTCAGAAAGTGAGCAGAATTCCACGACTTGAGTTCGAACTCACTCACTACGATGTCGCTGTCGAGTCACTTCAGCCCTTACGCCACGGAAACTCCCACATTTACATTATATATATATATATATCAAAGGTATATTTTGTTGAACATGATAAAACACATTTTATTCATAGTTTTTGATTGTAGTTTCTCGAGTTATTCTGGGTTTTTTTTTCGCTTATTTCAGGGTCAAGTTGGTGTAAAAATTGTCCCATGTTTTCTTTTCTCAAGCGCTGTTGTTTGGTTGTCTTCGGGAGTCGTCGTTTTTGTAAACTGCCCAAAAAGACCGTTATAACTCAAGCTTAAACTTGACAACTACCAAAAACGGCAAACCCTGAAGATGACCAAAGTAAGGTTGAAAGCGTTCGGGGGAAAAAAAAACATGGGACAATTGTTACACCCACTTGACCCTTGAAATACGGAAATAAGACAATTTAAGAAACTACAATCAAAAACTTTTATGTGTTCCGTCATGTTCAACAAAACTTGAGCACTCTCCAAATTATATCGCACTTGGTTCTCCACAAACCCACAAAGTAAATTAGTAACAACCAACACTGTTACAACACATATATATATATATATATATATATATATATATATATATATATATATATATGAGAGAGAGAGAGAGTGTTAGAGAGGATATATGTTTTTACCCTTAATTCCAATGGACAGTGAATTAATCATTTTGAATATCCACTGCCAAACTAATTATATCATCTTAAAAAGAAAAGGCATCAAAACAAAATGAAATAATGGAAGAAATAATAAGTACCTAATGGCACGTATTCCAGACTTTGTAAAAAAGAAACTTGAATCATATCCACATGTATGGAAACAGATATTTTGGTATCTATAAAAGGTTAGCGATTATTATGGAGTAAAGACTGGGCAAATTGTAAACTAATTTGCCTATTGATATTACTATATCTTGATGCCCGACTAAACTCATCTGCAACACGATTAGGTTATGAGTTGTTCTTTACTGTGTTTTTTTTTTTCGTCTATTTATCTATCAGTCTATCTATCAATATATATGATACATAAATTTGATAATAAAATCCGACGATGTGTTTAAGAGCTATGACTGAAAAATCGATTTTTTGACAATTTATTTGTATCACAGGTTTCGCCTGTACGGTTTCATTAGATACCATAAAGTTACTTCGAAAATTGATAATACAATTTGTTAATGTATATTGTAAACCTATCCTTTAATGTGTCTCCGTATATACTTTGGAAGTAATAAAAAAATAAAAGCTGAAATAATCTATTATTTCGACTATAACTGCTTAAATTCATGAACGTGAATAATAATAGTTATCATTTGTGACCTAAAACAAGAGAACTTTATCATTATTAAATGTCAGGAATTGTAAAAAACAAAGTTTAGATATATTTGACTAAGGTATATGAAAATATTTGATTCCCAACTCTTCAACCCCTATATATATATATATATATATATATATAATGCATGTGTGTGTGTGTGTGTGTGTGTGTGTGTGTCGCAGAAATGTCTCCAACATTTCAAATTATCATTTGTGTGGGGAAATGAAGTTAGACAAGTAGTAATTTTCACTCAACCTGATTAATGCCTGACCATTTTTGTTTCAGAGATACGATCAGTTACCATCTAAGTAAAATCTTTTCAGTGTTCAATGCAAGAAAATACGTAGTAGTATCGCTATCTTTTTCAAGTACAAAATAATAATGAAAATAAAAAAAAAACGGGTTAGAAACTCACTCAATTAGAGTTTCACGTTATCGATCCTCTGGTGAACTTGTATTTAACACGACTGATTTTGTTTGATTCAACGGAAAAAAATATAGGCTCTTTTTAAGTCACGTGTCTTGCGAGTAGTTGATCTACTAAGTCACATGGTTCAACAGGCCAAATTCCATGGTGGCATCTCACTACAAACCCCGATCTTTTTTAGTAAATTATTCGAATCCAGAAAACCTGTTTCTTATCTTGTTTTATATTATCATATTTTACGCTTGAAATATATACCTTGTGTGTGTGCGCATATATATATATACGTATATAGGCTCTGACAGAAATACCTTCCGCATTTAAAATTGTAAGTAATTGCATTTTTATCCCGTTTTATCATCTTATTTTATACTTGATTTTTAATTATAATTATGTGCAGAGAGAGAGAGAGAGAGAGAGAGAGAGAGAGAGAGAGAGAGAGTTACTGTGTTTAAAATCACTCCCAAAACGTCTAAAACTGATCGGTCAGCGCAGTCTTTTTGCGTAACTGGCAGTTTCACAATTATCTATTGATTGTTAGACGCTTGTGGCTGACAATCAATACATAATCGTGAAACTGCCAGTATCACAAAAAAAAAGTAAATAAATGAAATAACAGAACAAAACTTGTACCGATTGGTGGGTTTTAAACGTTTTTATAGGCGAACATCAAACGTGATTTTAACCGCTGTCTCTATCAAGAAACAATTTCGCATTGAATCTATTCGAGATAGCGAGTACTGTAAGAAAAACAACCTTAGTTGTATTGATATTTTTTAAAAAAACTACCAAGTACACAACCCAAAATTATCATTCAATTTGATTCAATGAATGCTATGAATTATTAGGGCGTATCCGAAGTACATTTGTTCATACTGTCAGAGGGGCTTAAAATACATTGACTGTAGCCCTGTAAAGGATTAAGACCATACCACACAAAAAAGGTGTCTTGGGTATAATACTAAACTACATCTGATGCTGACGTTTTAGTTCTGGAAATTTGGGAACAGTCATTACTCCCAGGTCCCCTCTGGCCCAGAATAGTTGTCGATATTTATCCGTGCTTAGGATTTAACACAAGGCCTTTTTTTTATTGTGGGGATTTAGGAAAGAAGGGTGGTCGCATACGAGCCCGGGCTTGTGTGTTACTAGTCATCAAAACATTAGGTGGAATGTGAACTATGCTAGCCTTTGTTAAGTCTTCTTGCACGAAGCCAGGTAACCTTGCTGGTCATGTATTCACTAGATCCAAAGGCCGAGTGTAATTTGAATCTATGCTGTGATTATTTGGTCTACCGGCACGTATACCAGGAGGCCTGGTACTAGACAGGAATAGCAAATTAATGCTGTTGGCCTTCAGCCACAGCAGGTGCAAGTAGTAATGTCACACATATATATGAGTCAAATAGGTCTGTTTAGAAATTATTCCTATTCAATTGGACTCTGTACGAAACAATAACAAATAAAAGAAACAACCACACAAAAAAGTAAATATGGACATATAATGAATGCGATTCCCTGACTTCAAAAAATAAAATTACTCTTAACGGGTTAACATGCCGTTAAAATCAATCAATCTATAAATAAATTTGTTTTCAACAGATCCTTAAGGCAAATTTAAGTTCATGTGCACTGCATAGTACACATTTTACAATACATTTTTATTATACATGTGTGTGCGAGCATTCACGTATATAAAAGGAACGGTTTGAAATATCCGAACTAAAATCGGTGAACCGTGTTCGAATTCATTTGAAGCTGCTGGCACTTTTTTTGTTGTCTATTCTGAAACTGGCATGCCACAACGGTCATCAGAATTTACAAGTATGTAATGTTGGTGACCTTAGTTGAGTGTGACCCAAAGGCTCCCTTTTGAATTGCTACTACACCGAAGTATAGAGAAGGACGCTACTCCGTTCCTTGGATTACTCTACTTTACCCTTGATCCTTACCTTATTATTCTGAGAGTTAAGCAAGGTGGAATCAAGTACCATTTTTGAGTCTTTGGTATGACTCGACATGGGACTGAACCCCGGTCTCTCGGACCATTAGCGAACAGTCTACTCATTTGGCCAATTAACTCTAAAATAAACCATTGTAACATTTCATTTCATGACCCGTTGGTAAAGGTAAAAAGTTCTTTGAACCCCTGAAAATCTTTTAGTTTGGTTTTACGGCATATCAAATATTGTAGTTTATAAAATGCCAAATCCGGTTTATTCATATACATTAGATATATATGATTTGTAAACATAAGTCATCAAAGTTAAATGGTTTAACGTATTGCTATGTATCTCCGTCAATTCAATTAATCATCAGTCATTTCTTTACCCACAGTTAAATGATCAGTTTATTTCAAACAATTCATTTTAGCATAATTCATTTGTTTGCACTCAGTTTAAATGTCAAACATTTCTCTTTGACCCATAGATATGACTCTTTCAGGTGCTACCACTACGGGCTAGAGTGAACCTGGGAGCAATGGCAATGAAGGGCTACTCTTCATTCCTTAAGGCTCTAAGATTACCAGACCCTCAGGATCAAATTGTTTAAGGCCATATCAAGGACACTTGATGCAGGGTATTTGCCCTCCGGAGATGTGCAGTCGATGTATTCTACAGCCACAGCGAACTGGGCTACTGCCAATTTTGATGAGGACCTATATATATATATATATATATATATATATATGTGTGTGTGTGTATATATATATATATATATATATACACGTATATGAAGTTGTTTGACCAGACGGTTTCATTAATATCTTTTTAGTGTAGTATGTCTTTGAACTCAAAATCTAACTCCTGTGTTCTTAATTCCAAGTCTGTCTTAAAACTAAATATAAAACATGGCCGCCTCTCACTGAAAAATATTTATAGATGCAATATATGTAACGATCACATGGCAGACATAAATGGAATAGATAGAGAAAATCTGAAATGCCCAGTATTTAGACGCTCTTGTTACGCATCGTTGCTTACTACCAAAACCAAGAATAGAGTCACAAGGATATAGCGGATGAAAAGCCTATTTCGCTACGGTTACTAGTTCTTTTCAATCAAGGCTGTTCACCCTAAATGGAACATTTGCGATGAGTAACCATTGGGCAGCGGCTTTTTATTCAAAAAGCAATTTCCTTCTTAGCGGGAAAAACTCGTTATTTGTCATATGAAAGAGTTGAGGCGGTAAGACATTTACCTTTAACGTCAATAGTCAAAGAGCTAAATTTTCATTATTTTGAATACTATTTCCCACAATGGATAAACTGTCTCTTTCTTGACCAGCCTCACATATTATTTTAGTCTCCAGGCGTTCGATTAATGGTCATCAAAAGATGAACACTGAAAAAGACAGAACAACTCCTAAATATAACATCTAACAAGAATAAGGAAACTCGTGGCTAATTCAATAATTTTCCACCTATCCCCGACAGAAGATTAATACCCACCAAAAATGGTGTCCTTAGCATGTCACTAAACTGAATTAAATGGTGTTTGATAGCAATACTTAAAACCATTTAACTGCGTACAAAAAATACCAATACTTAACTGTGCACAAATTAATTTAGAAATATAAATTACCTATGAATTATTCACTATCAAATAATATACGTATAACCATTTTACTATGTGCAAACAAATGACTGATGTCAAATTGAATTGTTACTGTTCCACAACAATATTTTGAACCATTTAACTGTGTGCAAAGAAATGAGTTTTGGCTTGTTTAAAATGCTACCCCAAAACTATTCGTTTACTACTCAATTAAATATAAGTGATATACGTATGTAATATATATAAACAGGATTTGGCATTGAATAACCTAAAAAGGTTGATATGCCATAAAACCAACACAATCTAATACACTCACACTTACTTAAAAGAGAAGAACATTCCAAATGCTCACGTTGAGAACAGTTCACAATGCAACTCATAGAAATAAAAACGAGAAAAACAAAACAACAAAAAAGAAAATCTGAAACTGTTTAGGAAAAAGTACTTTACTTCAAGTAATCTGAAAGAACGCTTCCAAACCAATAAAAGCAACACCGTCGACTTTTTGAGAACACAAACAATACAACTAATTATTGAAAACAGGTCAACTACAATGAAAAACTAACCCCCGAAAAAATATACCTCTAAACTTCTCGCCACCAATTGGTAGACTCTCCATAAAAAATCTCAAAACCTAATTCAGCCCAGTTGGCTGTGGCTGTAGAACTCACCGACGGCATCTCTGCGGAGGGATAAGACCCCAAAACTCAAGCGAGTGTCCTGGGTTTGAGATTAAACAATCTGGTGGTGAGGCTACAGTAATGTTGGACCTTTGAGAATGAGAGTACCCCTTCATTGGCATTGCCCCTTGGTTCACTCTGGCCCGGAGTGGTAGTATCTGACAGGGTCCTACTTATGAGTCAAATAAAACTGTTTGAATTTAAACTGAGTGCAAACAAATGACTTCTCCTAAATTAAAATGTTTGAAATAAAACTGTTTAATCATTTAACTAAGTATAAAAAAATGACTGATTTTTAAATGATTTGTTTGTAGGGTTCGAACTCGCTAACTACGACGTTGCAATTCAGCACGTTAGCTCGTAATTGTGTGCTAAAGTGTGAGCTTAGGCTCGTTTATAAACGTCATCAACAAAATGTGTTTACAAATCATATATATTAAATATGTATATAGAAAGAGGAATTAGCATTAAATAACCTACAATGTTTGATATGCCATAAAATCAAACCAAACCAAATAATATTTACTTGATATATATGTATAAAGAGGATTTGGCATTAAATGACCTACAATGGTGAATATATAATATCACCAAACTAAAACACAATTAACATCTTCTTCATAATGACGCAATAAAAAGACTATAACGTCGTAAAATAACCAATAACAGTTGACATGCCGTAAAACGATATGCAATTTTCTGAGTGGTTTTTCTAATGACATATCAATCTTCGTGGGTTATTTACTTCGAAAGGCATCTTACAGAACTGTGGTGTTACTATTTAATCCATACTTGAGGGTGAAAAGGAGTTCCTATCTTTTCCCGGGGGAATTAGTCCAAAAGTGAGCGTAATTGCATGACTGGGGTTTGAACTCGCTAACTACGACGTTGCAATTCAGCATGTTAGCTACTATACCGAGAAGAAATTCCCTTCTATATTTTCAGAAAGCTTCAATTAAGAGAGTAGGTTCAATGCCACACCAGTCTGGTATATGACATGCCAGTGGGTTACACTGCGATTTATTTAGTAGGATTGAAAACCTGCTTGATATACAACTGAAGTTTGTACGCTGGTTGCTGAGCATCTTGGATAAACAAACATGGACTCAAGTACGTAATAATTAGGAAACTACGAGGCTATCACAAGGGACTGTAGTTACGCGAAGACAGACATTTATCACAGCTATCTTTCCCAATTAGTATGGCTCGCCATTTTCCTCCAGCGAGCCTCTTGGTAAACTAATAGGGACTCGAGAATGTCATTCACACATCCTCATTATATAAATGATTCTATTTCTGATAATGGATAGGGACAAACCACAGATAGACATTCCCGGATAAAAACGTGAGTAACTATGTCAACATAACTTTTGTTATAGAATATTATTGGACTACTAATCACTCGAGATTTTGTTTTGTAGACAAAATCTCGTCACTGGACAACCAAATGAAAGAAGAAAAATAAAGTAAAAAAATAGATAGTCACGTTATCAAACTTGGGTAATTCGTACTTCAATTCCTTTTCTTGTCTGTTTTATGGATCTTCATGATTATTCTTTCGTAATAGTTTGTTTCAGTTTTATGGCATATCAACCATTGTAGGCCATTTAATACCAAATCCGGTTAATACTTATATATGAATTATATATGTGATTTGTAGATGACGTTCTCAAACTAATCTTAGCCTTTTTCCCGCACAAATTTAAATAGTTTTAAGTATTATTATGTTACAGTCCCAATTTAACATCAATCATTTATTTGCACATCGTTTCTTCTATTTGACACATTGATAAGACACTATCAGGTTCTGGGCCAAAGTTGGCATGAGAGCAATGGCAATTAAAGGGTGCTAAACATTCCCCAAATATCCAGGGTTCAAGCCTCACCATCAGAGGGTTTATTGTCATATCCAGGACACTCGTTAGGAGGTCTTATCCCTCTACGGAAGGGCAGTCGGTATATTTTACTGTCCCAACCGACTGGGCTGTTTTTTTCCATTAGTATTTATAGGTCTTTTCTCTCTCTCTCTCTTCGTATGTTTTTCTCTCTTTCCCTATATATATATATATATATATATATATATACAAAACTGCCGCCAAAGAAGCAGTTTTGCTTCCAGTGAAGTCTTCATCAGATAAGGACCCTGGATTCAGGCATGGTTTCGGGGCCGAAGCATCATTACCACTAACCCAGGACGCCCCAGCAATATCTCACAATACTACCAGACATTATTGGATGGTGTTTAATCAGTACGAATGCCATATCCGTTCATATATATATATATATATATGAATCTCCCCGTCTGTCTTTCTCTCTCTCTCTCTCTATATATATATATATATATATATATAGACAAACATATGTATCCATGTATATGTGCGTATATATGTATAAGGAATATCTGTCTGTCCATATTATATGTAAAGTTATATCACCTAAACCACTGCTTCTTTCTGCTTCAGACAAGTTTCTCAGTGGCCGATTGCATTATTTGGAAATGGTAGGGATTTTTTCACTTTAGGATTAGTTAACAGATTTAGAATTTGTATGAATTTGCTTTAAAAAGAAATCCCTGATAAAAACACAACGAAAACAAAAACGAAAAATAAGCCAGCAATCTCCCCATTAGGTTATTAGAAAAATAAGACTGAAAATAAAGTATTTTTTAATTAATTTTATATCTTATTTCTTTTATATCTTGTTATAGTTCTTTATTGAAATAAGCGATTGTCTTGTCGATAGCTTGTATAGTTATTCCCGGCTGTGCTTGAGCTGTTATCTTCTCGAGAACCGGAAAAATTAGCGTCATTTTAAATCTGACCTCAAAAGTTAACTAGAATGAAAAAAAAAAAAAAAAAAGGCGGGGGATGAATTTATTGAGTTCTAAAAGTGAGCTACTTCACAAAACCGAATCTTTAATTTTTCCATTTAAATTTATTTATTTTTTGTTATTGTAAGGTTATATCGAATTTAGTTCTGTTTGATATATCTGTTACGATTAATCGATGAAATTCTAAAATAGACAGAGAAACCGACAATGAATTGTGGGCGTCTCCTTGGCGTTGTTACTAACGTGCTGAACTGCGACATCGTAGTAAGCGAGTTCGAAATCCAGATGCCCAATTGAGTTCACATTTGGACTATTACCTTTCAGAAAGATATAAAACTCTTATTCTCGCTTCAGCTATGAGTTAAATAGCACCACTGTTATCCTTCTACAGGTGTGTCTTTGGCATTAAATAACCCATAAGGGTTGATATGCCATTAAACAAATGAAAGCAAAACGAACCGACCAAAATGTTATTTTCAGTTAAAATTTGTGAAATTATAATGCATGTATTTAATGGAATTCGCGCAATCGAGTACGAATATCAATGTCTAATCAGGGGGCGCCTGTGGTGTCATGGTTATCGTTGTATGAAATGTGCAAGGCGATCCGAGTTCAAATTCTAGACGAGGCTGTTTGCATTCCACATACGCTAATATTCTCCGGAAAGGTATACATTCAACCACTCTCCCTCCATCTTTGGGTAGACTGGACTCTTAACTTTGGTTTGGCATACAGTCAAGAAGGAAAACTTTGAATTTTCAACTCTGTTGAAATAGTTGGATTTGTGTCACATCTTGCTTGAGCGAAGGGGTCGGAGATTATATATATATATATATATATATATGAAACTCTTATTTAACACACATATAGATATATTTATTTTTAAAAAAATGTTGCGTTTCTATTTTCACCCCATATATTTGAGAATCTTTTTATCACCGCAATCTCACTGTCTCTGTCTTTATTGCCGTCTCCTCTTTCTATTTTTTATATTTTGTCTCCATTTTTTAAAATTATGCCACCAAAGGTTTCCTGATATATTCAGCAGAGCTTTATCACTATTCTTTTTGTCTATGCGTATGCGTGTTTCCAGACTTTCGCCAAGAAGTCTTAGATTAAATTGTCTGGGATTATCTTACAGATTTGCATCATCTTAGAAGCAAATATTAGTTCGGGCCCACTTGTCTGGCAATAAGTACTTTCTATATATTAAAAAAAAAAACGACAAACAAATGTACGTTTACAAATTAAAGTACATAAATAGAGCGTGTTGCGTAACGGAAGAAATGGAGTCAGCGACCAGATTTCAAATCCTTGATAAAAAGCTTCGGCTTTTCACGTCACTCTGATGACTTTGTGATTGGCATGAATCCATCTCTTTGCCCAACAGCCATGGCTAAATGGTAGGGTGTACTAAGATCTTAAGCGTTAGTACTGCAACATTTGAAGGAGAATGAAAATTCTTGATTCAAATCATCTATACTCCGTTTTAAAATAGAGCTTGAGTCACATTCTGGTTGCGGCAGTGAGGTTGAGTACATACACACATGCGCACATACTCGCAGAAATTTGTGGAAGTGTCCGTAGTGTAATGGTTAGCGTAGTTGAAAATGGACCCGGCGACCTGAGTTCAATACTTGGATGTGGCTGTTTGCATTTCACCTAGCGCTAATACCCTTGTGAAAGGTATGAATCCAACTATTCTTCCAGCTATGGATACGTAGTAGGACAGACTAGGCTCTTTAACCTTGGTATGACATGGGTTTAAGAGAACGAAAACTTTGAATTTAAGCCTGTCGCATTCCTCCTAACAATTGACCTTGTGTCATGCCCTACTCGCGTGGAGGGGTTGGTTTGCAAGCGCACTTAGCGTAACGATTATCAACGTAGGAAACAGAATCAGTGATCAGAGTTCAAATCCTGGACGAGGCTCTCTTTGTATATGATGCGGTCCCCATTGACATTTCTACAATTACTAACTAATAGCCATTTATACCACCACGTGGCGAACGGTTTTATGCGTGTAGCGCTACCTACTAAGTGTTAGTCAGACCCTGTTGTAACCTCGCCGTGGGAAAAAGTGACGAACACACAAAAAACCAGTTCTATTCACTAACACAAAAGCTTATTTGCTACTACACGTTTTAAGTAGTCGTTGAGGAGGTAGAAATAGTATGAAAGTTGATTCGGCCTGGTTAGCTGGACTTAGAGAAACAACATATTATGAGGAGAAAGAAAGCAGAGACAGACCTTAAATTTTCTATCTGATTTTTCATTTTAGTTCTAATGTACTTGTTCGCTGATTTTGTCTCCAAAGCTGCACGTCTGGTGTGAGACCACTTTCGGAGCTCACCCCAAAATGGCAGCGGCAACATTCTGCTGTTTTCACATTGTCCTATTTGGTCTTCAACTGACTGTCTTTGTCTCGTCGTGTTCGGCTGCCAAGAAACTCTTTCCTGTTTTCTATTGGGTTTGGTTGGTTGCCCACAACTCTAACAGCGTTTTCATTTGAGTTCCTTCGGCCATTCAGAACTCGCTGTCACTTCGCAGCTGATAGGTTTCTATTTTTAACCCGGGAGTCCTTAATTGTTTAAAATCTTAAGCAAATATTTCCTCTTAAAAGGGGAAAGTAATAATTACATTTTCACGTACCTAAACTACATAAATACACACACAATATATATATATATATATATATATATATATATACACCCACGAACACACACACACACACACACACAGACATATATATATATGTTGTAGTTGACAAGTTCACCTACCTAAGGAGCAGTGTCTCATCAACCGAGACTGACATCAACACGCGACTAGCAAAGGCATGGACAGCTATCGATAGCCTTTCGGTCATATGGAAGTCAGACCTGACCGATAAAATGAAGCACAGTTTCTTCAAAGCAGCGATCGAGACGATATTGCTATATGGATACAGCACATGGACGCTAACTAAACGGATGGAGAAAAAGCTTGATGGCAACTACACAAGAATGCTGCAAGTAATATTGAAAAAGTCCTGGAGACACCACCCCACAAAGTAGCAGCTATACGACCACCTACCACCCATCACAAAAACTATCAAAATTAGACGAACCAGACACGCAGGACACTGCTAGATAAGTAGGGACGAGCTCGTAAGTGATTTACTCCTATGGATCCCTTCATATAGACGAGTAAAGGCAGGACGTCGAGTTCGAACCTACGTACAGCAGCTCTGTGCCGATGCGGGATGTAGCCCTGAGGATCTGCCGGAAGCAATTGGCGATAGGGAGGTGTGGCGAGAGAGGGTCAGGAATATCCGTGCTGATAGCACGACATGATGATGATGAGTATATATATGTATGTGGCTATGAACTGTATTTAGGGTATATTCACTTTCAAGCTACGATGACTATTTACGTCTAATTTGTTTTACTCCAATGATCCTTTGAATGGCTCAAAAGACCAGCTCTTGATTTAAGACGAGCTGATA
>OY757909.1:98242565-98464160 GCA_963585895.1 Sepioteuthis lessoniana | reverse complement strand
CATACATATATATATATATACACATATACATACATATATATATATATACACATATACATACATACATATACATACATATATATATACACATACATACATACATATACATACATACATATATATATACACACATACATATATATATACACACATACATATACATACATATATATATATATATACACACATACATATACATATTTATATATATGTATATATATATATACACACATACATATACATATATATATATATATACACACATACATATACATACATATATATATATATATACACATATACATACATACATATACATACATATACACATATACATACATACATATACATACATATACACATATACATACATACATATACATACATATACACATATACATACATACATATACATATATACATACATACATATACATACATATATATATATATATATATACACATATACATACATATACATACATATATATATACACATATACATACATACATATACATACATATATATATATATACACATATACATATATACATACACATGCATATATATATATATATATATATATATACATATATATGTGTATATATATATATATATAGTCAATTTTGTATTAAAACCAAGAGATTTTAAGAGAAAGAAATGCTCCAAATAAATCACAACGCTTAGTTTTCTTAGGTTTTTCCGTATTTGATAAATTTATTTGCATTTTAATGTTACTAGAATACTTGTAAAACAGTCAATCTGTGTTTATAAAGTAACGTTTCGCCCTTTTCCTTTTCATATATGATGCCTACCACATCTTGACAGATGGTAGCTGTCTTTACCACCCAATTACTTTTTAGACATTATGATTAATAACTAATTCAACTCGAGAAAGATATACAAGATGCGTAAGATAAGTTAGTAAGACATCTGTACATCATTGCATTATAGTGACATACACTTGTGCAACAATTACGTTGCTCTGTTGGACTACATTACTCCAGCCGAGAGACAAACATAACGAAATTTCTGGTAACTGTAAACAGCAGGTTTTATTTCAAGCTTCTCTTCGATATAAAAGGATACCTACAATTCAATCGAGGATTGATGTTCTAATTTTAATTTGACAGTTGACTGCTGGAGGGGTTACCCATGGCATTTTCGTCAGAATGAAGCGTCTTCTATATATATATATATATATATGTATATTTAGGCAGCATTTCTTCGTTAATGCAAATTTCATTGAAGATAATAGACATTTTATGCCTACATATTCTCTTTTGGATCCGTTCGAATTCCCGTATTACTTTTATCGTATTCGGGGGGAACTGATTAAGGTATTGTCCATAGTTGTATGTATCCCTAATACTTTCTGCCCGACTTTGGGCCATCATCAGGGGAGAATCTGTTACAAAAGTGATGTAACTTTTGTTTTAGCAAATTACTACTGTGTAAGGACATCTTTGCTGTTGGAGATTATGGCGCTTGCCATGTCTTTATTTACTGGCACTATTTACAGAATTACATTTAAAAGCAAGCGCCATAATCTCCAACAGCAAAGACGTCCTTACACAGTAGTAATTTGCTAAAACAAAAGTTACATCACTTTTGTAACAGATTCTCCCCTGATGATGGCCCAAAGTCGGGCAGAAAGTACTAGGGATACATACAACTATGGACAATACCTTAATCAGTTCCCCCCGAATACGATAAAAGTAATACGGGAATTCGAACGGATCCAAAAGAGAATATGTAGGCATAAAATGTCTATTATGTTCAATGAAATTTGCATATATATAATATATATATTGTTTTATTTCTTATGCAGAATACTCAATGGAAAATAACTAATTATAATCAACGTTTTTATTTAATTTTATAATCGAATGATTATATTAAACATAAAATAACTATCATGGATTTTTTGACAAAAAAATCATTAATTAAAAAGCCATAATGAAACATCAATTTAATTTGAAAAAATTGCAATGGAATATTAAGTTGTTTGTTTTGTTTTACGGCGTGTCAATCCTTTTTGAATCATTTAACGTTAAATTAAGTCATTTTGATAAAAGTTTCAAACAATTCAGTTTAGTATAGGTACAGCTTTGTTTACACACAGTTAAATGTCAAAACGGTTCTATTTCAATTAATTCAGTTCAGCATAAGTACAGTTTTTTTTGTTTACACTCAATTAAATGGAAAAACTGTTAACTTCAAACAATTCAGTTTAGCGTAAGTACGGTTTAGTTCTATTTGACACAGAGATAGGATGCTATCAGATGCTACTACTCCAGGCCAGAGAGGAACTTGGAACGATGGCAATGAAAGGGTACTCCGCATTCCCCAAAGCTCCAACATTACTGGAACCTCTGGACACTCGTTGGAGGGAGTCTTACCCCTCTGAAGAAATGCAGTTGGTGTATTCTGCAGCGCCAACTAACTGGGCTAGAATGATTAAATAAAAAACATTGATGAAAAAGTGATGTTTAAGTATATATCTTATAGAATTGAAGGAAAAAAATTCCGTTGTTTCATTATAATTTTTTCGGGTCTAAAAAATAACCCCCATTAGATGTAGAAAAATATAGTTTTGTATTTGAATACAATTTAGGCAGGTTTGTTCGGAAGACCTGGGTTCAATCCCAAGTCACGTGATACCAAAGACTTTTAAAATGGTCCTTGATACCTCCTTATTAACACTCAGCAAAATGAGGTACGTAACAAGGGTAAAGTGGAGCAATCCAAGGAAAGGAGTAACGCCCTTCCCTACACTTCGGTGTAGTAGCTATCGAAAAGGGAGCCTTTTGGTCGCCCTCGACTACGGTCGCTAACTTTACTTTATATTACTTCTGGCGAGAAGTGAATTTAAAAAAATAATCCGTTCAATTTTTTAATTAAAAAAAATCAAACTCTTTTTTTAACAGTGGAAACATTATTATATATTATCAAATATGATGTTTATACATTCTTCTTTTTAAAACCCGTTAAATACGTGACTGCGTGCGAATTTTTCTATTCTCTTATTGAAGAATACAGAACTGACTCAATAAAAAAAGAGGATTTAAAAACATTGGCAGATAAAGAAAGGGGCATCTTAAATAAGAAAGTTTTCACGTCTACATGGTTTTTAAAAAAGTACCAAATCTATCATTGAAACTTATCGAATAATAACAATATTTGATTTAGTTGTATATATATATATATATATATATATATGAAAGTTATTGATGTTTATAAACCCACTTGCTTACCTGGGGGCATGCTGTACGATTTGTCTCCGACAAAGATATTAAAAATCGAAAGTTGAAATTTTCCTTGCCAAAATCCATAACAAGAAAACTTTTTTTTTCTAGTTTTGTTATACAATGCAAATCCTTAATAACTCCTAGTCTTTTACCAGGTTTCACTGTCGAATCAAAACTCAAACTGAAAAAAAATTCTTACATTCCTTTGTAATTTTCTTTATTCTGTCATATTGATTTCACAAAAAGAAAGAAAAGAAAAAAAAAAAAGAACTATTATCTCTTGATTTTAAACCGACTGCCTCAACTTCCTTCTGTCAGCAAATTTCTTCACTTGCGACTCTGCTTTCAGTGTGACCCGTTTTACACGGCTTTTGTCGCGATGAGACGAATGACTCTGCTTTGCACACAAAAGCCTCAGATAGCCAGCAGGGAACTTCCGGGATGATGTGTCACCTGACACTAATTTGTTCTCTAATGCACACAACAGGGTTGAAGCTTCAAAAAGAAACGCTTCCTTTTCTTTCGAATGTTTGGTACGCGTTTGGATTTTTCAAATGGCACCAGGTATTGTTATAGTACCAAGTCTTTTCCTCTTTTTTTTTTTTTTTTTTAATTATGTTTCCGCATTTTTGTCGTTTTTAGAACTTGCTTGTGTCTTTTCTACTGTGCTTAAATTTTTTTTACTGTTTCGTTTTGGCTTTTTTCAGGAAATTGTGCTTTAAGTCTCCTTTTTAAGCAATTAGGGAGAAATTAATTTAGTCACATGACACTTGGTTTCAGCTGTCGGAAATTATTAATGGTAATTCTTTACAATTTTCCATTTTTTAAAAAAACTGTATTCCATCACTGCCACTGCTATTATTACTACTATTTCCGACTCTTCTTCTCAATGTTATTTTTATTATTCTAAAGAGCGACTGTGTTCGCTATTAAGTTCGATATCAAGGCATTTCCTTTTCATAGAATTTATAATATAATTACTTGACAATAAATACTATTATAAATTTAATAGTTTTCTCCCTTGAGGAATTATAATAATTGGGTTGGGTATGAACTAAGATTCGCAAAG
Source organism: Sepioteuthis lessoniana (assembly GCA_963585895.1). NCBI lineage: Eukaryota > Metazoa > Mollusca > Cephalopoda > Myopsida > Loliginidae > Sepioteuthis > Sepioteuthis lessoniana. The sequence goes on along the minus strand of OY757909.1, from coordinate 98,459,839 downwards.
TATTATTATGTCACAAATTGGATCATTTTAACCTTATTGAATTTACAAATCTTTTTAGAGTGTTTTCTGGTCGCCCAAATAGAAAACCAGATTATTATTATTATTATTATTATTATTATTATTAATTTTTTTCTGTATTTTACACTTTGTGTGCATCTGTTGGCTGTTTTTTTCCTATCGTCTGAGTGATAGCAAGTCTCCTTTCGTCTCCAGGACTCTTCTCAGTATTCTAGCCAAACTTAGCAATGCAGTAGTTTGGATGGTCAGAATCCTTCTGGTTTCCAATTACTCATTCCAAGGGTAGCAAATACAGTTAGTATCACCGTCACCCTCATATTCCACAATATTTTTAGTTCTTTGGCAAGGTCCTAGTATTTGTCAATTTTTTTCATGTTCTCTGTAGCCCTTGGGAATTGCAAAACCCACGAGATGACAAATTCTTTTTTCTTGATATTGATCTTCTGGTCGGGAATAGGTGACCCGTTTAATTTCAAAATCACAGAGAATTTTATGCATTTCATTTAGAAAGACGAATCCTGGTTTGTGCATATACCATCTCGTAGAATGGTTTGATTTTAATTTCTTGCACAATTTCCAGTGAATCACCTCTCCCCACCAGTCGTGCCTAGTCTTGTACTCCTTTTGTGTTTGTTCGTTACATATTATTTGATTAAACGTTTAATCTCTTAATCAGCATAAACTCCATTTGTTAATCTGCTGCAAATTATCATTTTTTGCTTTAATATTATGTGTCCTTAGGACGTTATTTTGTGCTGCTACTAAAATGTATTCTGTTTCTCTTTTGAGTTTACTCTTTCTTGGCCTTGGCTAGTTTTCTCGGGTGTAATATTGTCAATATGTCGCTTGAAATATCCATACAGTTTTTCTTGTTTGTTTTCGGGTTTTTACAACTATTCTCTTTGTTCCTATATTGCCAACTGTACCATATTCACAATTAACGCAATGTGCGAAATGGATATATAATATTCATAACGATAGAACATAGAACATAGGAATCTCGGAAAAATGGCCAGTCCATTCCTTGGATTGTGATTGGCTAGAATATCTCATTGGATATGTTTGTTCATAAATACCAACCCTGTCCAGTTCAAACTGTTAATCTTGAATAGGCTGGACCTCTGGTAAGTGTTGCTGTTATTATTATCACTATTATTGCTGTTGTGTGTTGTTGCCTTCTACAACGTAACGACTTCTTGTTCAGGTACGAAACCTTTTTATTAATTTTGAGTTAAAGGTTTCGACGTAAGGAGGAGAGACACAATCTTCTATGCTATCTTATTCATTTGGCCCCCATCTCGAGCGGCCCAACATAGGGCGCAAGTTTGCCTCGCACCTGCGAGATCCAAAAGTCAATCCTTCTCGTTTGGCGTCGAGTACCCGACTCTTTCTCTCTTCAAATTCTCACACAAACCTCCGCGCGCTTCCGGTGCATGACGTCACCCGCACCCTGTCACCTCGGTTCGTTTCGGACTATTATGACATCTGAGTGACACCTCCATCCGCCCGCGCGCACCCGCGTTAACACCTGCTTCAATGTTGCCCCTAACTAACCCATGGGCTGAGCCGAAAGGTTCTCAGCCGAACTAAAGTCAAAGGCATGAACCGAAATCCCTCGGCTATTTTATAACAAAACGCTGTTACTAAGTGCTGTAAGGAATCTTTCTTTGTTCTTTTTAAAGTAGTCCTCTAAGCCCAGCGTTATCATTATTATTTTACTACTTTGAGAGTTTTTCACACCAGACCAGCTGATGGTCTTCCACTGGAGTTTGAGTGATAGCAAGTATCTTCAAGTGTCCAGGACTCTTCTCAGTATTCTGGCCGATCTTAATAATGATGTCATTTCGATAATCTACACTTGTCTTCTTATTTCAAAGTCCTATTGTCACTTTATCAATCCTTTGGAGACTGTATCGTCCCCACCAGTTACAACTGGTATCACTGTTACTTTCATGTTCCATAGTGTTTCAGTTCTCTTGCAGGGTCTTTTTTTCTCTTTCTTTCTGTTTTATCCTGTAATCAAGTCGACTATTCAGCAGGTTCTCTTGTTTTTTATTGACTATCACTAGGTATGATTGTCTAACCGAGACTAGATGATCTTTTTTTATCTCGAAATATCATTATTATTATTATTATTCACTCCCGCCATAACTGATCGTTTCCTGGTGTGTGAGTGTCAGTAAATATTCTCAGGCCTTCAGCTCTCTAAGTATACTACCTTATCTTAACAATGCTGTGGTCTGGATGCTATCCATTCTTTGTAGGATCTGCTATTCTTATAACCTTTGTTTTGGCCTCTAGGAATCATACCAAGAGTTCTTATGACAAATGTCCTAACCGTTACCATCACGCACCACATTTTTTTTTTTTTTATCTCTCTGGCAAAATTTAGCTATTAGTATATCGTTTAGTTTTCTTTCTATGATCCACTGAACGGCAAAATCTACTGGATAAGTTGATTAACACTAAGCCTGGTCTTCTGGCCACGATTTGTTGGTCCGTTTCTACCTTAAAGAGAATTTTATGCATTTTCTCTCCTTGATTCCATTTGTCTGCAGGGCCAGATTTTAATCTTTTGCACAATTTCAAGTTGCTGATAATTGTTCTCTTTTCGAATTTTCGCACCAGCAGCAATGATGGCCTTGGCGATCAAGATAGCTTGTCACTTCAATTCTCCAGGACAATTTTCTGTATTCCAGCCACTTTCAAAGGTACTATGGTCTGAAAATATCTAGTTCCCCCATTTTATTTTTCAGGTTCTTTGGGATTGCTCCGAAGCCCCCTAAATGCGTTTCCATTACTCCCATTAGAAAGTTAACTATTTTTTAAAGAGATTTTGAACATTTCAAAGCATTCTAATATCCATATTAGTGTGGTCGTGTCAAAAGTCTATCCGTACTATGGCTAGATTTTTCGATTTGTCTTAACAGATTTTCTTCGGATGTTCACAGCTAAGATTATTGTTTAATTTCCTGTTTTAGTTCTTATCAAAGAATACCTTAGAGACCCTTGACAAAAAATTCAATTATCTGAAAACTTTAGGAAATTAAGCTATGAATGTATGAAATAATATTTGTTCCCGTTTTTAGAAAAGTTTAGTGAATATCTTTCACGTTTTAAATCGATTTTAATTGTTTATTACGTCTTTCTATAATTTTTTTTTATACGTTAGTACTTTATTTCTTGTAAACATTCAACAAATTTTCATTGAACATTTAGTTGGCTTTAAGTTGAAAATGAAAATTAATGCCAAAGAGATGAAACCAAAGACTGAACGTCATAAATAATTTAGGTTTACACATACGCAGTGGCTATATAAAGAAACTTTGAAATGTAAGATGAGATGGAATCGTTTCTGATAAGAGATTAATTTTAAAATCTTATACAGTAAAATAAGATTTAAATAAAAATAAATCCGAAAAAAGTAGATTAGAGGAAATCTTAATCGCAATAAATTAAGGGTTAACGATGTGAAAATAATCAATAACAAGATTTCAGATACTTAAAAAAAATATCAAGACAAAAAAACTATTCATATTCAGTAATAGTCTCCCTTATCAGCAGGGCTTAAAATCGCTTATTGCATCCTCTATAGCGGGATAAAACTTCCATAAAAAGAGTCTCCTGGGTATAAAACTAAGCTGTATCCTGTGGTAGAGCTCCGATTTGGGGGCTTTCTCGAGTCTGGAGTCAGCTTTTCATTGCCATTACTCGCAGCTCTACTCTGTCCCAGAATGGTAGTACCTGTGAGGGTCACACCTGTAGGCCAATAACATCTTTTTCAGTTGCCTTTGGTTAAGGTATGCATGCAACTATTCTTTCTTTAGCTATGGGTAATGGTAGGGTAAACTAGACACTTTTACCTTGCGATGGCAACCAGTCTAGAAGAAAAACTGAACCTACTTAAAAACTGACCTTTTGTCACATCCTGGTCGGATGAAGGGTTTGGTAAATACATATATCTGTTTTATACCATAAAGTATTCATAAGGAATATGAAGATACATTTTTGTACCAGAAAGTGACTTCGGAATGAAATAACCCAACAACATTCCTTAAAACAACCAAACATAAATGTTGTCATATGCAAATAAATGACCTTTTATGGGTCAGAAGTAATATGAATAAATGTTTGGTAACAATTCAAGAAGTACCTTTATGTGTGTGTGTGTGTGTGTGTGTGTGTGTAAAAATGTCGTTCGCTATGTTATATAAATACAGAGTGCTCAATATCATCGATAGAGTTAACAATGCTTCATCTGCTTTATAGTATAGTTGAGAATCTAAGAGCCTTCAAATGCAGTTGACGCTGTCTGTCTATATATATATATATATATATATATATACACACACACAGTCATTCACGGACAGATTGTTTCGTGTATCACAAGTCTTCAGTGTGGCTAGACACGCGAAACGCTTTAGGCTGAGATCGAAACCTAGCTAACTTTATATATATATATATATATATATATATATATATATATATATAGTTTGTTATATTTGTATTATGAATATTATAAATAGCAGATTTTTTTATTTTCTCTGAGTCTCGATTTGAATTTTATATTCTTAAACTCTTTGAAATAAGCCTGTGTCTCACATGCAAACATACTCTCCATCCCTCTCCTCCTCTCCCCTCTCTCTATGTTTTTCTGCTTCTTTCATTTTTTGTTGGTTGGTGTGACCATTTTAACATTGTATTTGGCACTTGTCGGCAGCGATATCCATAGCCCCCACCAATTTGTATGCGACACAAGGTCATTTTAATGTGGGAAGCCATGCACGAATTAAAACTCATATACTGCCATCACAAAAAAATCTTTGATCCTGTCGGCATTTCTCTTTTGGGGTACCTCAGGCGCCAAGCGATAAACTTTGCCCCGTAAGTGGATATTGCCAGTGGAAACTGCCCCACTAAGGCCAAGCAATCAATTTGGTACTCCCCGACCAAAAGAGAGCTCATGTTCTTATAAAACTCAATCATTTGACCGTTCATTTTCAAGGCAACTTTGTCTCTCTTCCCCAGTCAGTACATTGCTTGACTTGTAAAAGTCATCTATTAGTATGATGTAATGAATATTGTTTCGACTTGTAGAAGTCCGCACATGATTCAGTTCTTATATGACACAAATGATTGCATAAATTAATCATCTCCTCATTTCTAATTAACACAGTTTCTCATTTTGTAGTTCGTGTCGTCTTTGGGTCAGAGATGATCAACGGATTAATAAGATATACAGTGTCTTGTAATTTGTATGAATATCACGTTTCTATGTATACCTGACTGTATATATCGTATTTATCACAGTTTGTGCATATCTATCTATCTATGATCCTAATAGAATGGGTTTCTATGAATCAATACCAAGAGTGTTTCAGCGATTTAATACATTCACACTTTCTTTCTTAAAATATACGCAAAATAGTTTTCCTTATATTTTCGCACTTAGTATTTACTCTCTCTTTCATTTTATTTTTATCTTTTTTCTTTCTCACAGTGTCTTAATATTTTAGCACTTTTTCTTTCTTTCGATCTTTTTTGCTTTTTACTTTCAATTTTATTTCTCTCTTTTCTTCTTTCTCCTCTATGTCTTTTGGAATATTTTAGCACTTTTTCTTTCTATTTCTCCATTTTTTCATTCTCAATATTGTCGAACTTGTTTTCTTTCTTATTCTGTCTTATTATTTCTCCAGAATTTCTTTTTTTTTTTTTTTTGTAATTTCTCACTCTTTCCTTCCTATTATTTCTCCACAATGTCTTTCCAAATACTTTTTATAATCTTTGTCTTTTTTCTCCACCATGTTCTTCTTTTTTCAGCACTTTCTTCCTTTATTTCTATTTTTCGAATGTGATTTTCTCAATATTTTCATCCTCTTTTTTCTTTATATTTCTCCCCTATGTCTTTCTAAATTTTTGGCTGTTTCTTTTTCCTTTCTTTCTTCACTGTTAACGATGCTATTCTATCTCTATCATAAATAGATATAGACTGATTCGGATTTAAAAGTCAAAAATTATTCTCAAATTCAAAAGGTTCCGAACGGTAACTGCTGAGCTACTACTGCAAGTCAGCTTTCTGACTTTGAAAAAAAAAATTAGTAGGAGATAAATTCGGTTAGCTGAGTTGGAGAGAGCAATCAAATTTTGCAAGCAGAGAACAGTCAGTTATTAATGAGGGCAAAAAGACAAAAAATAGCAAAAGAGTTATTTTTTTACGTCTTAAAATACACTGAAAAGAAGATACGGATACACAGAAAAGAATTATAAAAAGAATACTAAATCGTTTAAAGAAGATTGCCCCTTTTTTTTTTTTACCCGAGTACCCAATGAAGAAGGTTATCTCGTTGGCTGGAGTTTGTCTTTCCTTCTCAATCTAAAATATTTCAATACATTTTTTTTAATGATTGATACTTAAAATATGAATCATGATAAAAATATTATCGATTACCAGTTGAGAAATTTCTCTAACTTCACAAAAAGTTCAATTTGTCAATTTTCCAACACAAGTAAATACAGGGTGTTGCAAAAAATTTGACTATATTTGTGAATGGAAAATAATTGTTTTGCTTAACATTCAGCTTGTTTAATTTCATTTAGATTTAAAGTTACTCAAAATTCTTGGTAAATTATATTTTATATCATTGACATGTGAATATATTAGTTAGTCATATCTATATTTGAATAATGTCAAATTTTATGTGATACCTGGCATAATAATATCCATGGCTATACTAGTTCAATACAGTGTGTATATAGCGGATATATGTAAGTTTACCAGTTTCGATCTTTGATAGGTATATATAATGTTGGTTCTCTTTCAGATTAAGCTAAGAATACTGAATTCGCGTGATGTAATTGTTGGTTGGTTGGTTTTACGGCATGCCAACCCTTATTAAGTTATTTCATGCTGGAATCTGTTTGGTAACTACGTAACTGTGGTCAATGAAATCAGGGCTATTTTTGACCTTGCTGAGGCGTTTGCACATGAAACACCTTGTTAAAAAACATTACGTGTCACATACGACTACCGAAAGGATGCAGTTAAGTACAGGCTTTTATTCTGATTGTTAAACAGAACAGAAAGAAAAGCGCAGCTCACGCAACAGTTTCAGGAATCAAACATTGCTGGTTCAGCCCACAACCTTCGATCACCGGTGATACTTTGCGTGAAACGAGGGCGAACAAATATTCAAAATAGAAACGAAACATTTGCATTGTTAAAGACAGCAAGGCTGCCTTGAAAGTTTTCGGTTTGTTGAGAAGAATCGACATGATTTGGTCTCCCGCTGTTACTGTCAGAGAATTCCAGTTGAAAAAGCGAAATGGTAATGATAAGGAAAATATTGCCCAGTCGGCTCGGGCTGTAGAATACATCGACTGCAACTCTGCAGAGGGGTAAGATCCCCCCAATGAGTTTCCTGGATATGACACTAAACACTCTGAAGGTGAAGTTCCAGTGATGCTGGGTTTTTGGGGGATGTGGAGCACCCATTCATTGCCATTGCTCCCAGGTCCACTCTGGCCCGGCATGGTAGTATCTGATAGGGCCCTATCTATGGGTTGGTTTGGTTTGGTTTCTTCGTTTAATGGCATATCAACTCTTTTTAGGTTATTTAATGCAAAAGCCATTCTCCTAGAAGAACATAGTGGTACTATTTAACCCATAGCTGGGGATCTATGGGTTAAATAGAACTAACGGCATACTTACGCTAAACTGAATCGTTTGACTAAACTGAATAGCTAGAAATGGAAATATTTTTGACAATTAAACCGTACTTACATTTAAACTGCGTGCTTATGCTAAACCGAATTATTCGAAAAGGAACTGTTTTTTAACACTGAAACTCTACTTACACTAAAATGATTTGTTTAATATAGAACTGTTTTGACATTTAACTGTGTGTAAACAAAATCTGTACTTATACTTAGCTGAATTAGAAGCGCTTGACTAAACTGAATAGCTTGAAATAGAAATGTTTTTCACAATTAAACTGTACTTACATTTAAACTCCGTACTTATCCTCAACTGAATTGTTTGAAATAGAACTATTTTAATAAAAATGTATTTGGCATTGAATAACCTACAAAGATTTATATGCCATAAAACTCAAACAACCAATCAATAAGGAAAATAAAGATGACAGTGATGCTAATTGTATTTATCGCCCATGGAACGGCACCCAAGTACTTTTTGAGGGGATTGGAAGATTTAGAAATCAGAGAACGAACCAAGACTATCCAAACTACAGCATTGTTAAGATCGGTCAGCATACCGAGTTCTTGAGACGTGAGGATACTTGTAATCACTAGGACTCCAGTGAAAGATCATCGGCTAACATTGGTATCAACAACTCGTAATTAGTCATGATAATATGATTAATCACGTAATAAACCAATACAGCAAACATGTAAAAAGTGTATAAAACTGAGAGGAAGAGATGATCCACAAGGAATCGTGCAAAAAATTCAAATTTAACCATACTACCAAATGGTATATATAAAAACCAGAATCTGTTCTGTAGAACAAGACCCAAAAACTTCTCTGGGATTTTGAAATGAAAACACATCACCGAATTCCGGCCCTAGCCCAGTCGGCTGGGGCTGCAGAATACACCGACTGTATCTCTGGAGAGGGGTAAGACTCCCCCAACGAGTTTCCTAGTTATGACACTAAGCAATCTGATAGGAGACTTCAGTAATGTTGGAGCTTCGGAGAATGCTGAGTACCCCTTCATTGCCATCACTCCTAGGTTCACTTTTGGTCTAATCTATAGGTCAAATAGAACTAAATTGTGTAATTACGCTAAACGGAATATTTTGAAATTAGCTGTTTTACATAAAACTATGAGTTTAAACTGTGGACTTATGCTAAACTGAATTATTTGAAATTTAACTATGTGTAAGCTATCGATCATATGGAAGTCAGACCTGACCGATAAAATGAAACGCAGTTTCTTCCAGGCAGCGGTCGTGTCGATACTGCGGTATGGATGCACTACTTGGACGCTAACAAAACGGCTGAAGAAGAAGCTAGACGGCAATTACACAAGAATGTTGCAAGCAATATTGATCAAGTCCTGGCGGCAACACCCCACAAGGCACCAAGTATATGGCCACTTGCGTCTCATCAAACTATCCAAGTTAGACGAACCAGACATGCAGGACACTAGAGAAGCAGGGACTAGCTCATAAGTGATGTACTCCTATGCCCCTCCCCGCTTATGGCTGAGCAAAAGCAAGACGACCAGCTCGAATATACATGCAGCATTTGTGTGAGGATACGGGATGTAGCCCAGAAGACCTGCCAGAAGCAATGAACGATAGGGAGAAGTGGTGAGAGAGTGTCAGTGATATCCGTGCTGGCGGCACGACATGATGATGATGATGATGACGATGATGATGAAATAAAAAAGTATACTTATACTAAACTAGATGGTTTGAAACTTTTTTAAAAAATGACTTGATTCGGCGTTAAATGACTCGAAAAGGGTTGATACGCAGAAAACCAAACCAACGAACCAACTTCATTCTGGCCAGAACACTGGACTTTTGATAATAAACGAAAAAAAAAAAAAAAAAAAAAAAAAAAAAAAGAAAGTTAAAGAAAAAATAAATACAAAAGTAAAAAAAAAGAAAAAAAGAGTACTTGTTTTATCGTGAATTTTGCTTTGCCGACGGACCACAAAGTGAAAATCAAAGAAAGTGAAATGAGAGACAACTATTTAAGCCTTGCCAGAGAACTAAGAAAGCAGTAGAACATGAAAGTGTCGGTGATATCAATTGTAATTTGCATGATTGGAACGGCCACTAAACGCTTGGCAAGAGGACTGCAAGCGCTGGAAATCGGAAGACGAATCAAGACGATCCAGTATCTTTTAGATCGGACAGAATACCTAGAAGAGTCCTGGACACCTAAGGAGACTTGCTGTCACTCAGACTCCAGCGTAAGATCATCAGCTAATGCTGTTGTGAAAAATCGTTAGGAGTATGAAAATAATAATAATAGTCATCATAAATGGTATGAATAGAATAAGACTATGCATGTGTTCAAAAATTATTGTGCTGTCGTCACCTCAGATAAATAATGGATTCATTCGTTTTATTTGGAAAGAAAAGGAGAAAAGGACACGGTACACGTCAGGGAGGAAAGTGAAATCACATATAATAATAATTACATATAATAATCGTAAAGAAAGTCAAAAAAAAGGAATATCATCCGCAATGATGAAATGGAAAGAAGAAAGGAAAGGAAAAAGAAACAAAAAGAAGATACATAGAGAAGAGATTGATAGGTAAGATTATTTAGTTTAAAGGCATATCAACCTTGGATGGTTATTTAATACCAAATCATATATATATTAAAACATTGCCTTTAAAACGTGTGCATATTAAAAATATTTTAAAATTCTTAATGCGTTCACTTTTAAAAGCAATGTGTAAATTCTGTACGTACCACAATCTCTCTCTCTCTCTCTATATATATATATATATATATATATATACGAGTGTGTGCTTTTGAGAGAAAGGTTTTTACGTTACTTCATCTTTAAACGAGCCAGTTATTTGTTCGCACACAGTTAAATGGTTTCAAGTATTGCTATTTAAAACCTATAGCTTGGTTTCATATTTATAATAACCTCGAGTAAAATATAGAATCGTTGAATTGAACCCGAGATGAGACCCTGACAGGTATTACCACTCCTGGTCAGAGTGGACCAGAAAGCAAACGTAATGAAGGAATACTCCACAGTAAGTAAATTTGGTAAATGTAGCTACTACATACAGGTGTTGGGAAGGGCGCTATTTCCTTTCCTTAGATTGCTCCATTTTACCCTTGATACGTATCTTATAATGCAGAGTGTTAAACAAGGAGATATCAAGTACCATTTTTGAGTCTTTGGTATGACTCGACCTGGGACTGAATCCCGGTCTCCCGGGCCATTGGCAAACTCTCTATTCAATAGGCCAGTATAATGTCATACTAAGAACGCAAGAGATATAATGGAGAACAAAATTCAAATATTAAAATAAGAGAAAAAACACCTTAAAATTTTTATATTAATATGCTTGTTTGTAAATTCCAACTAAATCAGCCTTGCTCGTCCGTGTCCTATCCATCGTTATAAATATGCATTTGTGTATATATATATATATATATATATATACGGAGAGAGAGAGAGAGAGAGAGAGAGTGAGAGAAACGCCTTAAGTATGCTACTGAAGTGAAACCGATCATGTAGGTTTTTTACTACACAGTTAATAATATATATGTATATGAGCTTTAGACGCAGGAATGATTGAGGGAAACGCTTGCTGGCTGAATATCAGAAGACAGTAGAAGAACGACTGAAAAGTAGACTAGGAAGGAAAGCCGTAATAATTGCAACACATTAAGATTCTTTATAGATTGTAAAAGAGAGATAAAAAAAGATGTAGGAAAAACGTTTGTGTATTCATCAAATTAAAATTAGAATGTCCCACTGCCAAATAATAAAAATAAAGCTGTAATAAATTGAATAAGAACCTAAAGTGCTTAATATATGTTTTAAAAATGCAGTAAAAACAAACATATAGGGCTTAGCCCTACACATTTTATATACTGCAATTTTTTATAATAATATTACAAAAGAGTAAAAAAGATTAAATTTTGCAACTGAGTTACACGACGCCAATCATCAGATGAGATTCGTCGAATTATAAAATGCATAAAGACTTTACATATATATGTATTGTGTTATTTGGAGGTGTCAGTATTGTAATCGTTATCGTCGTAGGAAATAGACTCGGAGACACGAGTTCAAATCCTCGACGAGACTGATTGCATGTCACATAGCACTAATACCCTTGGGAAAGGTATGAATCCAATTATCCTCCATCCAACTATGGGTAAATAGTAGGACAGACTGGTTCTTCAGCCTTGATGAGGCAACTAGTCTAGGAGAAAGAAAAACTGAATGCAAACCTGTTAAACTCTGCTTAAAAATTGACCTTGTGTCATATCCTGCCCGAGCGGAGGGGGTTGGGTAAATACATATATGTATTGTGTTATTTTCTTTCAGCCAGGACCATGAATATAAGAGAGGGAGCTTTAGTTTGTGTGTGCGTGTATGGTGTTTTTTATTACGGTTCATTTTGTAAAGATAAACATTTAAAACAAATTACTGAACTTACTGCTGGATCCTTCCCGTGCCAAAGGAAGCAAAAAAGGAAAGTGTTACAGCCGCGTAGGCCTGGTTAAAACACCCGCCCGGCAAACTGGTTGGCTAAAACATTAACTAATCAAATGCTTGGAAACCAGGGTCTACTATGTTAAGTCTCTCTATAAAGCAAGTGAACTAGTAGCATTTTTAATTTTTGGGTGACGGACCGGGTGTGATCAACCTGAGTAGGGGTTCAGCTGGCTAGGTAAGTATTATGTTGAAAGACCTGAAACACCCCTAAGACATAACTAATGACGTTACCCAGCGCCTTTTTATAACCAAACAAACATATTTCTTACATTTTTAAAAATATTTTACTCTATTTTATGTTAAGTCTCCGTAAAATATGGTTAGATTCATTATCTGTTAATTATGCCTCCTTGGGTTTTCTTCCGTTTTTACGACATTTTCACTTCATCCGAAAAGCAGAAACTTTACACACAACAGGTATAATATAATGTTCATATGCAGAACAAATTCAATTAATTTACCCGATAGTTCTCAAACATGCCCCATTAAAATCATTTTCCTTATTTTTCTGAAATCAATCCAATTTAATCTGATTTTTTTTACACGTTGATGTTTTTGATCTAATAAGGTAATTTTTAGCAAAAATATATTTCTCTGTTAGCAAAAAACTTAGTCTTAGTTTTTGAAAACGGTTTTGGCAGTAAATTTCCAATTCGATGAAAAATACTGAAAAAAAAATGTCGACCATAATTAGAAATTTCACTCATTATTTTGAAAGTTTCACTTAAATCACCTCATTTTTCTTTCATAATTGGTGTAAATTTGTTGATGATGAGTTAGTTATCTTGATAGATATACGTGTATATAGAGGTGAAAGAGAGAGGAAAGCAAAAGATATGAAAGATAAGCTTAGATAAGGAAGCTGATTTTGAAAAATAAGTGAGTATAATATAGAAGTCAGATTGGAAAATACTCAAAACAGTGACACATTAAAATTCATGAATAAAAGAAATAGAACAAAAAATTGAAAAAAAAAATAGAGAGATATAGTAGAAATTTTTTCTGTATTTTTGAATATATAACTAGTCAAGATTAATAAAACATCTTTATAAAACTAGGGACAAGTAACGGTTGTTTAAAGGCATAAGGTTTATGAAGTGAAGATATAGGCAAAAGGCAGTATCATGGGGTTATAGATAATGACTTCAAAAATCGATGGTTCTGATTCTACCTCTAATTTCCAGTTAACCCAATCTCTTTTCCAAGTTTTCGGGGTAATTGTCCAGGGACATCGACTACAATCAGTATCACCGTCACCGGCATATTCTTATAAATTTTTAGATTTCTGGCAGGTTCCAAGAATTTATTGAATTTTTATTTTCACTCTATTGTTTGCTGGAACGAAAAAATTCACAAGAGGACAAGTTATTTTTTTGTAAATTGTTAACTCGGTCTGGTCATCGTACCGTCACTGAGTGTTCCATTTGAATCTAAAAGTATTATTTACACGCCGGACTAACTAAGTCGAATTAACAGCCGTGAAATATATCAAAACACTAACGATAATAATACTTTAAAAAATTAGCAAATTAAACAAAAATATGTTTATAATGTAATAGTAATTAAAAACATCTTAATACCAATAATGATAGTAAAAATGTGGGAGTTTCCAGTCAAGACAGGGTTCGCCAAATCTTGAGGATCTTGGGTAGATTTTCTTGACATATCTCATTCTCGGCTCGATCTTTACAGCTTCTTCCCAAGAACAAATGGAAGTTTGCAAAATCTCTCCTGTGAATATTTTGCAACATGTCCCTGAGCTATTCAAGTTCAATATTAATAAGTAGCTTATTGATCCTTTGTTCTACCCACTCGCGCTCATCAAACTATACGTTGATATTTTCATCTTCACTCGTTCCCCAATCTTTACTCGTACTTCCAATACATTTACCATATCTCATTGCCATACTATTGCAATCCTTCCCGAAGTCGTAGTCGATTTGGCCTTGCTTAGTGGAAAGCTCAGAAAAAATAAAATGATGTATCTTGAAATGAGAGAAGGAATCTTTCATATTACCAGCCCACAAATAAAAGAATAAAATTAATTACAAGAAAACTTAAACAGGAAGGACAAGAAAGAAGAGTAAATATTGCCTATGCAGAGCTAACGTTATATGTTAACAAATATCATCCGAGGAACGGAGCCGTGAAACTCAGAGTTGTGGATTATTCATCTTCATTACTTCTTTTTAATATAATTAAATTTGCTCAGCACATTTTTCATACTGTATTATTAATAACGTAGTTATTTACTAAACTTAGCTAAGATGTGGTCCAAGACCGGAAATATGGGGTATCCAGTGAGAATAGAACTCACTAACAATATACTTCAAATATAGCTTGCTTGCCATGGCACAAATTGAGTACCCAAAATGTCAGCAGTATAAGAAAGCGCATCCATTTCCTATGATTATAACCATTACGTTTATGATGAATTCGCAATTTTCGTTGGCAATAGACCCGACGAACCGTTTCCGAATTTATGACGTGGTTGTTTACGTTTCAATTCATGTTAATAATCTTAGAAAAGGTATAGACCTATATATTTTTTAGACTATATATTTTTTGTCTCGATATGGGTAAATTGTAAGGCTGATTAGAATATTTAGCTTTAGTTAGGCAATCGGTTGGGAAAACCAATTCCGAGCGTTACACCGAAAATATATGACGAATTGGTTCCAATTATTCAAATGTTAGTTTAGCCCAAAATTCTAGCTGGTTTTATATAAAATTTTTATCGCTATAAATAAGTCACATTTTAAGGCCGCCAAGCAATTCACATTTTTAACTGTTGGGAACTCAAACATGATCAGAAAAATATAGCTTACAATAAATGAATGCTGCGAATTACCCTAAGAATATTAAAATAGGTACGGTTGGATAGGAACAGCGATTTACTAGTAACTGAGCAAACAGCATGGATTTCCAATTCAGTTCAGTGTAAGTCATTTGCTTGCACTCAGTTTAAATATCAAAGTACACAGTTTAAATATCAAACAGTTCTATTTGACCCATAGACATGGGCCTTTCAGGTACTACCACTCCCGGCCAGAGTTAACCTGGGAGCGATGGCAATGAAGGGGTAGTCCGCATTTCCCAAAACTATAGCATTTCTGAAGTCTCTCCATGAGATAATTTGTGTCATATTTAGGACACTCACTGGAGGAGTCTAACCCCTTTGCGGAGATGCAGTCGGTGTATTTCACAGCCCCAGCCGACTGTGCCTGCAAATGAATTAGAAGAACAATAAAATTCATAGATTTCAAACAATTAAGCTGCAATTAAAAAAAAACAATAAATAAAAAATTGAAGAGAGAACTGAGTCGTAGAAAACCTTTGTCATTTAACCTCTTATGGAACCTACCCGATCCTACTTTTCTTAAAACCCACGCAGTAAAATAAGGAATTTCAGGATAATAAAAAATAATCTGGACGATTCTAGATTATTGAAGAAATTGGCTGCCACTTGATTCTAAACGAAATGGTTTTGACCTTTAGGCTATACTCATTTCCATTAAAAAGTTACGCAGATTGAAAGAAAACTCATAGCTTTCTGATGATCATGATGACAACATGGAGAAAGTGCTGGAATATGTAGGAGAATTGCTGTCACTTGATCTAAAGTGGAAGATTGAGTTGTCTTTGAAAACACTGCTGAAAAGCTTTGCAAAAAGATTGGAAGCAATACTGTGAATATTTATTGTCACTTTTTCTCCAGGAGCTGATGCCAGATAATAGTCTTATTTCACATTTTTTTATTTTTTTAAATAACACCTATAAATAAGAAAAAGAATAATGGCGTACTTTTTTAATATAAAAATGTGAATAGAAAGCTTAGTTTTTTTAAAAGATTTATTTATTTATTTATTTTTTGTCAAGCACGGTTTTAATTTTACAGTTGAATGACTGTGTTTTGCCTGTCCTGTATTTGACAAGCAGCAAACTTTCTAGGACTTATGTTTTTTTTTGTTTGCTTTTAGTTCTGTTCATCTTGCGGTGCGTTGTTTTGAAAAGTCGAGTGATTAGAACAGAATTGGGAGCTCCCCGCAGTTTTGCTTTTGTGCCTTTGTGTCGAAATGCACTAGATAATCTCTTGACTTGAGGAAACAAAGCCGCATCGATTTTTGAAAAGAGGTTTTGACGCACTCTCAGCGTCCATACACACACAGAGAGAGAGAGAGAGAGAGAGAGAGAGAGAGAGAGAGAGCATTGAAAAGACACGAACAGACCTCCCGCTCGTATAAATACGCCCTGGATATGAATGCATACTAACAAAAACAAAAAACGCCTACATTAGGCAATTTTCAAAAAGTAGACGATGAAAGTGACGCCGATAAACATTTTCAGTTTTATCCACAATTGATGAAGGAGACTCACAAATAAAATCAGGGATTTTGTTAATATTGGTTGTGGATCTAGTTGAATATTTCATATTTGTGTTTTTGATCATTGTTTGAGCCTCAACAAGGAAACAATTGAATGCTGATTTTCAAAGCAGGAAAAACCAAAACATCTGAAAAATTGGCTCAACACAACGTTTTTCTCACATTTTACACGAAGGAAAGAAAAAGAATTGCATTGAAACTATTAACATTGCTCATAAGTTGGCATGGATATGATTATGCATAAAGAATTTAAAGAAATAAACCAAATCCTCCCTCAAAGCCGCCCTGATTAGTTTGGCTTGGTTGCGTTTTAAGGCATAACAATCAAAGTAGATCATTTAGTACCAACTCCTGTTTTTACATATAAGGTGCATACGTTAAGTTTCTTGACTTTTTTCGTTTGAGCATTTAAAATTTTATGATTTCAGGTTCAAATGAATAGCTACAGCAGCAATTGGAATACACCCTACTAAATCCTGATTGTTAGAGCTAGTGAATTTCAAAAATTCAATCTGACACTTTAAAAGAACGATATGCAATAAAATTCTGTTTTAAACTTGGAAAAAATGCCACAGAAACGTATGGAATGCTTCAGACTGCTTTTCGACCATCTTGCATGGATCGAGCATCAGTTTTTGAGTGGCATAAGAGATTCAAGGAAGACAGGGAGTCTGTGAGGGAGGATGAGAGCTGTGGGAGGAGTAAGGAAGTCAATACACCAGAGTTGATTGGCCAAAGGGTTAGGGTTACTATGTTGAGGTTTTAAGGGAGTTCAGGTAGAGATTCCTAGGGAAGAGGCCAGCACTCTTCAAATCGAGTCAGTGGCATTTCCACCAGGACAATGCACCAGTCTACAACTCCATCCTTGTCACAGACTATTTGCCCAAGATGGGCATCAAGACAGTTCCTCACCCTCCCTGTGACTTTTGGTCATTCCCAAAGCCCAGAGGCTGTCGTTATGAGATGAAAGAGGCTGTGACGAAGGTCATTGACACGCTTACACAAAAGGACTTCCATGGGTCCTTCTAGAAGTTGTTGGAACGTTACAAGTGCATTGAAGCCGGAGGAGATTACTTCGAAGGGGTCTAGAGTTTCATGCGTGTACTATCAATGAAAGTGCCCATTCGAAAAAAAAAGTCTGGAAACTTATCGTATGCACCTCGTATATATTAAATATATATGATTTATAAACTTATTTTGTTGATACATTTTTAAACAAACTTGAACTCATTTTGTGCATAGTTAAATGGTTTCAAGTCTTTCTATCAAACACGAATATTGCTATAAACTATCAATGATTTGGCTCAACGTTCAGAATCGTCAGTTCGATCGGGGAACTACTGCTGCTCATCAATGAGTGTGGCTTCTATAGATGAGAATAAAAGCAGCCATCAAAAGATAACCATGCCCCACACTCAAACCGCATATATATGTGAGGATACGGGAGGTAGCCCTGAAGACCTGTCAGAGGCGATGAACGATAGGGAAAAGTAGCGAGAGTGGGTCAGGGATATCCGTGCTAGCGGCACGACATGATAATGTTGATGACGATGATCAATGATTTGTTTGCAAAGAGTGGAATGGTTTCAAGTATTGGTATGTAACGCTAATGATGTAACATCAGTCATTTGTTTGCACACATTCAAATAGATATGCATATATGTTGTGGCCCTGGAAAGGGTCCCTTATGAAAATGCAAACACGGATATTAGATAACAGATTATATTACACAAGAAAGATAGAGTTACATAGAAAAGGTAAGAAGTCTCGTACTGTTCGGATGACACCGATATTGATCTACCTCTCGAGCAGCGAAATCTCTCAGTACGAATAACGTTGAGACGAGTCCATTATGGTGAGATGGGTAGGGCTCCCACAACAATATATAATTTCTTAGGGAATAGTTTGTAGGTAATTTCTTTTTTAAATGAATTAGAACTAAGTTGTTTGCATACTTGTATTACTATTGTTTTTACCCAGTCAAATGTTTTCAATCATTGCTATCAAAACTTATAATTCTCTTCAATGTTTATTATTTGTTTGCACTCTGTGAAGTGGTTACAAATTTTATATTTAACACTAATCATTCTATTCAATATTATTCATTTATTTAGAGATAGCAATACTTGTAACAATTCAAGTATGTGTCACTGTCAAATCAATTAAACGTCAGTCATTTATTTACACACAGTTAAATCATCAAACAGTTCTATTTAGTTCAAGTCATTATTTTGCATAGAGTTTAAATGTCAAACAGTTCTATTTGACCCATAGATTGGACCTTATTAATTGCTACTACACCAGTTAAGAGTTGACCTGGAAGCGATGGTAATGAAGTGGTACTTTGCATTCCTCAAATTCCCAGCTTTACTAGAGCCTCACGATCAAATTGTTGAATGTCACATTAGGACACTCGTTCGTACAGAAATGCAGTCGGTGTATTCTTCTGTACCCTACCAAGCCGACTGTACTGTAGCAGTCTTGAGTAGAGCAACTTTTTAAAAAGCTAAGTGTAAGCTGTATATATATATATATATATATAGATAGAGAGAGAGAGAGAGAGAGAGAGAAAGAGAGAGAGAAATCGATGACATAATGAGCTACTGTAGCATAGAGTTCAAGCGAGTGGATATTGAACATACGTGCCAATAGTATACGAACAGACAAGAATTTCTTCTAGAAAATGAAAAACAAATTCATCTGAAATTTTGAGATAAAACCGCGTTACTAAATACCCGGTAGACGACAAGTTTTTGTTTTATTTAACAAACAGAAATCACTTATCAACTGAGTGACTTCATTTTCTAGTAAACTAGAGAGACATTAAAGAAAAGCGAAAAAATCAATCAATACAAAGACCTAGCCAGAGATCTAAAAAAAAACATCAGCGACTGCAAAAAATTTATTCAAAATGAAAGGCTTAGTGACATCAATAGTCCTCGGAACAATATCAGGGAACCTGGAAAAGAGACAAGAATAGGTGGAGATCTATAGAAAGATTGAGACTCTCTGGACTGCAGCACTACAAGCCAGAAGACTTGTTCTCACATGAACTCAGTGAAAACCACCAGTTACTGCTGGTTTGGAAAATTCACAGGGTCAAATAATAATATGTTTGTTTGGGTTTTATGGCATATCAACATTTGTTGGTTATTTAATGCCAAATCCATTTTATAAAAATAAGCAGTTTTATTTCAAACAATTCAGGATGAGTTTGGCATTAAATAACCTACAAAAGATGATATGCCATTAAACAAAGAAACCAAACACCCATGCATACACTCACCCAAACACAAACATATAAACTTATATGTACATACTGAAGCAAAAATGATCATATTTACACGCATTTGTTAGGTTAGGTTTGTTTTCTTTGTTTAATGGCATATCAACCTTCGGGTGTTATTTGATGCCAAATCCACTCGTGTAGAACAACATTACTGGTCCTATTTAGCCGACTACTCGGGGGTTGGATGATAAGGAAGTTTATACCCTTACCAAGGGCATTAGGCTGAAAGTGGACGTAATTGTGAGACTGGACCCATACACACGTTAGAAAGTTTGATATATCAAACGACAATTCAGAGAATCAAGTAGTCAACTCACAAATGCTTAGTATCTCCAGCTTTTAGTATTTTCAGTGATGAGATAGATCTTTCATGAAGGCAATTTCTAAACCATATGGCTTATATGTATTTTATAGTAATTAGAAGATGTAGCCATCCCTCTAAAACAGCAGTAGCACTAAATAACCCATATCTGGGGGATAAGCAAGTTCATACGTTTCCGAAGAGAATTTGTCGAAATGCGAACTAATAGCGCAACTGGAGATCGAACTCGCTTACTACAAGGTCGCAATCTAGCTCTTTAAACCATTACGCTACCGAGACTCTCCAGTTAAAATTCATAAGTTGCTCAGCTGTGTACACCTCATTTTACTTTTAAATAATAAATTATTAAAAAAAACATCAATGCTTTAGTCTCAAAATTATTAACCATAACTCGTTTATGTTGCTCTGTCAAGATGAAAAATGTGTAGGAATTCTTTTTTTTTCTGTCACTGTTGTATGGTCATATACATGTTCATGCAGAAATATACATATATATGCTGGATACATACTGACGCAATAATAAGGACGCATGAAGGAAGATGCAAGAAGACTTCTTTAACAATATTTTTACCTCTCACTTTATTTGTAAGGTTTCGAAAGGGTTGTGTGGGTTTTACTGTGAGAGGGAGCTGGAGACCGAACATAAACTGTAATATCTTGACCCCACTGTTATGACCGTCACGTTGTGTCTTTCTTGTTCTTCAGTGCTGTTCAACCGGAGGCCTAGGGCCCACTGCTGGATGCTGGCTTTCTTTATTGCATCTTATCAGCATCTTCTCCGGACCTCAGCTCATCAGGGCCCCAGGCCCCTTCGGCCTGATGTGGCTTTCCCTACCACATCTCGTCTATAACTCCGTCCGATCTTCAACTCAACTGCCCCCCTGGGCGTCGAACTCAACTGGAACCAGAACTCAATTCAACTGGCTCGTCGAACTCAACTCAATTATATAATTGTTCGACGCCCACTCGATCTTTGAAATCGAATGTTTAATCGTCATCAAGCGGAAATAACTGTCATGCAGTTCAGAGGTCACTCTCTTCCGGTGCATCACTCTGTAGTGTACCATGGGAATTTTTCTTGCTCGTCCCATTTCATCAGCCAATTTCCGCCCACGCGATTTCCTCTCATAACTGCCATTAGAATGTATCACTTCCTTCCGGTGCATCACTTTGAATGGCATTTTTGGCCGGGTCAAAAGGTCAAAACATAACATTACCATATCATCATAAGCATCATATCGTGCCGTTAGCACGGATATCCTTGACCCTCTCCCGCCACTTCTCCCTATCATTCATCGCTTCTGGCAGGTCTTCATGGCTACATCCCGTATCCTCACATAGCTGCTTTATGTATGTTCCAGCTGGTAGTCCTGCTTTGGCCATATGCAGGGTCCATAGGAGTACATCACTGATGAGCTCGTCCTTGCTTCTCCAGCAGTGTCCTGCGTGTCTGGCTCGTCTAACTTGTATAGTTTTCGTGACGGGAGGCAGGTGGCCGTATAGTTTGTGCCTTGTGGGGTGTTGACGCCAGGACTCGTTCAATATTGCTCGCAGCATTCTTGTGTAATTGCCGTCTAGCATCGTCATATATCGGATGCGTATTCTTTGAAGATATGCATTGCTTTTTGAGCACCACAAATCCTCTCTACTAAAATATCTTTCACCAAATTTTATGGTATTCACACTTATTTTCGGCCATATTTACGGCTTCTATTCGTTTTTATATAAATAGAAGTTATTTTCCTTTTGCTCATGAAAACTTAGCGGATCTACCTATCGATTCTCGTGGTCATTTTTCTCAGTTCTGTCCAAGTGATCCCCATTGAGTTTTAAATCTTTATAGCATTGTGCGTAGTATTTCGATCATCCAACCTCCCATATTATTGCTCTTTTTCAACCGGTTAAACTTATTTAACTGTTCAATCTTCGTTCTATTTTCTGGTGACAAACTGAGATCTTTCCAGTTAGCTTAAGGCTAATAGAAAATTAGATAAATAATTTTTTACGACTCAAGAGAAAAAAATGCACAGATAATTTTGAGTGGTGTCCTCAAACTGAGTGACGAGGAAGTTCATGAGAAAATAATTTAAGGAAATACATATTTAAATTATCCTCTTGAAAATATGTATATCATTAAAAAGCAAAAATAAATACACTCAAATTTTAACTAGATTGTGATAAAGGTCATGATTGCTTACTTTTACGGCATGTCAACCCTTACTGGGGTCTCGAACGGATTTAGTTTAGTGACCTACACAAAAAAATCAACTATTTGAGAGTTCCTACCCCGTTGTAAGGAGCGCAGAGAGTATATTATAAACCTCACAGAAAAGGTGGCCTTTAAGCTGCAAACTCAGAAAATTTGGATTTTAAAGGGAATAACTTTTCAGATTTTTTTATACCTAAAATTTGAAGACTTCTTCATTGTAGAATACACAATGGCTGTTTTATTTGAATAGTTGTCGTAGAGTGTACAACAAGCAAATGCACTGATTCATCTGGTTAAGTTTTTGATACAACGTCTAATATCAAAAATAGTTTTTAAAAATGCACCATGTATAGCATTTTATAAAATATAAAAGCATTCACAATGATTTCTTGGATACGGCGAAATCCACCATCTTTTCAAGGGGTGTCCGAAGAGTATGTATTAGACATATGCTATATGAGAAAAAAATTCTATATGCAGTTTCACGCGCATACATTATCTAATCTCACCTTGACTATGATAAAGATTTACATAAAGCAACTATTCATCATTAATGTGTTGACACTATAAGCTCTTCCATCTGTAGATGCACAATTTTTGGTGTACTAATTCACATACACAATGATACGAGCCTTTATGCATGAATATGTATACAGGAATATATGAGTATAATATTAGTGTATTTAGTTGGCACTTTCAAGTCAGTTCATTAGTGTTGCTACCTTAATTAATCCCCTCCACACATATATATAACACAAAGGTCATTTATAAGGTTCTAAACCTCTGCCAGATTTGAGATTTGTTACATACCTATCACCTTTGTAAGGGCCTCACCTACAGAAATTAAGACATTGATAAAACTGGTAAAACTAATTCAGATCTGAGACGGTAATGTACTGCCACTACGAAAATGTTCAGATATGGCTATTCTTTCTGGATCAGGCTTTGAACACACACACATACACACACACAATATCGGAGGCATAAACTCGTGAAAATATGAAATGTAATTCCTTTCATAAAAAGACAGACAAATGAATCAGGGTTCCTTTAAAATACTACTACCACTATTAATAATAAGTAAAAAGTAACGTCGGTGACCCAAAGGCTTCCTTTTCAATAGCTATTATATCGAGGTGTAGGGGAGGGGCGCTACTCCATTTCTCGAATTTCTCCACTTTACCATTGCTCAGTATCTAATTATGCTGAGTGTTAGCAAGGCGCCATCAAGTACCATTTTTGAGTTTTTGATATGACTTGACCTGGGACTGAATCCCCGTCTCCCGGGCCATTGGTAAACATTCAACACATTAGCCCAATGGCCCGGTTAATAATAATAAAATCAATATTTTTCCTAGAAAATGAACAATGGTGGTTGGAAGCACCCGCAAAGATAATATTTGGACAACTTTTACACAAACCCAAATAAAAATTTCTGACACATGATAACATAAAAAAAATATTGAAACAAATCAGGTCTGTGTTCTTCAATAATCCTTGTTTAAAAGAGGAATTGTGGTGTGTATATACATCTATAGTGACTGTCATTTCTTTACAGAAGATGGCCATCTTCTCAAACCCGTAAAGTGTACCCGTGGGAACGTATGTAACTCCCCCGGTTAAATGCACGTAAACAAGCCCTGCCTCATATGTGACAAGCAAAATAACTGTCTTTAGCATTGGGTGGAGATATATATATATATATATATATATGCACCAGTCTTTATATGGTAAAATCCATTATCTACACTGTCCCTATTTCTTTCAATCTATCCATTTCAATATATTCTAGGTATTCTTAATCATATATATATATCATAATCTGAGAGTATATATATATATATATATATATATATATATATATATTAACCTGTTTCTTTCGATCTATTTCAGCCATTGTTTCTATCTCAGCTTGTTCATATCTATTTGTCTATCTATTTCAACCTGTTCATATTTATCAATCTATCTATCTCCCAAAGTAAATAATAACCTCGGCGTTCGTTCGTCTCTTTGTCCTTCATACACAGACTCTTTGTACTGTCACAAACTATGAATCATGTGAATTGGCACTAGACCAACCAGCGAGAACGACTGAACATTTTGCTGTTAATACAACTCAGCTAACATTTTTTTTTTATTTCCTCTATTTTTTTTTCTAAATATCTAGAGGATGCTTTTTTTATGATTTTATACTTGCCTCGAAATCTCGGCTTCAAAAAAGGCAAAATAAATCAAGAAATAAAAATCCCGGACAGAAAGTTTCTAGTAAAGATGACTGGCGAGTCATTCCTCGTCTCTGACCGGCGCATGCGCCATACAATTGCCGTTCATAAGTAAGAATAATTGCAATGTAAGCATATAATACATATTCATAAATTCTTGTGGGGACAAAGGCCAAAGAAATTTTTGTGGAATGCGCGTGTCGGCGTTTGCTAAACATCTCTTTTTCCACACACACACACACACACATATATATATAAATCATTTGAAAACTACTATTAAACGTCGTCGATACTTTCAGAGCTGAACAGGACAGGCCAGGGCAGCCCCCCCCCCAAAAAAAAAACAAACAAACTAACACCGCAGTATTCTTCCAAATACTCCTGCTTTCACCTGTCATTCGGATCATCAGACGGAAAATAAAGTCTATACATTATTCAGATAGATTTGTTTTATGCCAGCTATTTACAGATTAATAAAGCATGACATTTTATGAATTTTCTCATAGGTCAAAGGTAAGAAAGATGATTTTCATTTTAACCACGTAAACACTGAAACTATATAAGTAAAACAAGTCATTGAAGTCGAGCTGGGTTGTATATATATATATATATATATATATGGTTTTTGCATGGTGAAATGCATTTCATAAATTGTTCACTTTTCTCTATACCTGATTCTGTTCTTGTTATTTTTAATCCAACTTGTGCACGAAGTCTATTTTTGAATAGAGTTTAACAGGTTTGAATTCGGAGTTTTTATTCTCCTAGATGAGTTGCCATACCAATTTAAAAAGCTCAGTCTGCCCTACTGTTTACATATAGCTGGAGTCAGAATTGTTGGATACACACCTTTCCCAAATGTATTAGCGCGGAGTGAAACTCATACAGCATCGTTCAGGTTTTCAGCTTGGTTTGCAGATTCCATTTCCTATGACAATGGCCATTACACCACGAAACTTTCCATTATATATATAAAAGTGTACATGGAGGATAAATTTACTCTGAGTTGAATTTTTTTCGACGCTAAATGTTTCAGCGTTTGTATTATACTATCAGCATGACAATTTTAAAATGTTATGTATCTTTTAATTCATATTTGATTGGGAAATGAAACAAAAAAAAAAAAAATGAGAAAAACGCTTGTATTTTATATGTGATAGCTTTATAAAGGTTTGAAATTTATTTTATAGCCCAGTGTATTTGATATATATATAGGGGGTACCTGAGTAAGACACGAGGTCTTCAGAGGATGATTTTATTCGTAAAAATATTTGCCAACTTTGCACGTTTCGGTTTTTAGACCTTCATTAGGGCATTTAACTTATATATATATATATATATATATATATATATATATGATCATCATCCTCATGTCACGCTATCAGCATAGATATTCCTGACCCTCTCTCGCCACACCTCCCTATCGTCCATTGCTTTCAGCTGATCCTCAGTGTTACATCCCGTATTGGCATAAAGCTACTGTATGTAGGTTCGAACTGGGCGTCCCGCCTTTGCTCGTCTATGATATATATATTAGTCTTTATATCTAATCTATAATTCTATTAGAGTGAAAAAGACCCAGATTGTACAATTTGTAAATTCTACAAACTGATATCTGGAAAAAAAATTCATTAAAAAAGAGAAGAGACAAAAAGCACACGTGCTACTAGAAAATAATCAAGCAGCTCGTATGTTTAGTCAAAGAAAAAACACCGACAGAATTACCTAAGCTAAAACATAATAAAGTGCTCAATACATGAGATAGAGCAAATATTATGAAAATAATTCCTACATGGTCAAGATCGAGTCTATCTAGGTTTCATCTAAACGGCTCATCTGCATCGCAATGGCAATTGCTATTCTGACGAGCCGTTTTGGTGAAACCTTGGTAAACTCACCCTTGGCCATGCAGGAATTATTTTCCTTATATATATAAGCGTGTGTATCTGCTTGTGAGTGTGTTATATATGTTTATTAGAATTTAAGCTAAGAAAAAACCTAGAGATGCAATAAAATTGATTTAACATTTGATAAATAATATAAAAGAAATTGCATATGTATAATTTCTTATATATATGATCATTCGCCTGAACGTCATAATCTATGAATGTATTTGTCGCTGCCTTCCACCAGACAGGACTTGACACAAGGTCAAAATCCCGAAGGCCGATTAAAGTGGGGATAAAGGGGAGAGGAAGGTCGGGAACGAGCCGAGACTCGAACCCTGCTAGTCATTGACCCACTAAGTGCAATGTGGGTCTAATGAGTCAAGCAGTATCACGGACCTAAATCTAGATCCGGGCACGTATGCCAGAATATAGCTTGAGCTAGACCATGATGTCTAGTGAAATACAAGGGGTGCATCGGGGACAAAAAAGCAGCTCGCCCACCCGAGGGTGGCCTAATCAAAGTTGGGGGCCTTTCGGCCTCGAATCTGCCATTGGTTTCGATACCCCATCCGACATGAATGCCAGACGGCCAAGCCAAAAGGCCAGGGAAGTATACGTCATAATCTATGAATTTATTGAAAGAGAAAGATATTTGCTGCTAGTATTAAAATTCTTGTTTGAATCCTTGCATAAATTAAATGAGTAAGGAGAGCTATGCATACCAAGGTAAGTAACTCGGTCGTTAAAGATTGGTTGCGAAAGAGACGAACATAGATGGATGGATATATATTGAAATGAACGTATTGTCATTCAAGTCAAACAAAACCAACATTCCACAGCCCAATTTTTTGGACATGAATAGGCAATAGATTCATCACTGAGCCCAAGGCTTAAACAGATGGATGAAATAAGACAGATTGCTAGATAATGAAAACTATAAATACACAAGTAGCTAGCAAGAAGTAGATAGGCTGAGAAAACGGCTAACAGAGGTAGATATGTTTTAGGTTGTAATACTGATCATATGATAAAGGTAAATAAATATGGAGATACTTAGACGAGACAGGATAGATTATTAGATAAAGAGAGATATACGTAGGAAGGTGCCCGTGATGTAATGGTTATCGTCGTAGGAAATGGACACAGCAACACGAATTCAAGTCCTGGACGAGGCTAATTGCATTTCACTTAGCACTAATACCCTTATTCTACTTCTAGCTACTGGCTTCTCCGGCCTTAGTGAAGCAAATAGTCTAGAAGGAAAACTCTGAATTCAAACCTGTTAAACTCCGCTTAAAATTGACCTTGTGTCATATCCTACCCGAGTGGAGGGGTTGGTAAATATGGAGACATACGTATGAAACAAGCTAACTAGGTAGACGTAGGCAGGCTGAGGAAGTATCTAACAGAGATAGGTGGAGGGATTGTGGATTATATATATATATATATATATATATAAAAGCAAACACATACAAATATTTTCCTTGTCAAATGAGTTAAAATCATGAATGTTGAGAGAATAAAAGAGCGTGAATAAACGAATATGGAAAATGATGTACGGAGAGAGAGAGAGAAATGAATGGTGGGATGCGTAGGAAGAAAAGAAAACCCACTGCCCATTCACGCTGCATTTGGGTGACTCAGACGCTGTCCAATTACTTTAAAGTGTGTAAAGCGGCAACCGAGAGACTGCAAATGGGCGTCACCATCTGTGAGCTGGCATTAATGGCCGAATTAGAAGTAGAGATTGAAGAGAGAGGGTTGAGTGAATGTAAAAAATAGAAAACAAACAAACAAAAAATATCCGAACATTTCCAAAACATTTTTTCTTTTATATAATTCTCTTTTCTCCTAGCCATTAAAAAAAAAAAAAGATTTTGTCTTTTTTTTTAGTGATAGAGCTGGGGTTTTTCTCTGTTTCCATCTGGCTGCCATCTTGCCCAGTCAAGGGTCACGTGACGAAACAACGGTTTCCGGTGAACGGAAAGGTCAGGACTAATTAATGATATAAAAGAAAAGAAACTACTGTTAAGGGAATATGAAGACCATTGTACGAGATGCTAGCACAGCAGTCACAATGGCATTAGTGGCCACATTTTTTGATGTTATAATATCGTGGTTATTCGAGGGTTTGTATCATTACAGGACAGTATCATATAAAACTTTATAAAATAGTCAAGTGAAAGATAGGACCAGTCTTAAACTATGCAGCAAGTAAAATCAGTGGACTGAGATCTAATTCAGCCAAACGCAGTTTGCAATAACTTCGCACCGATACCAATGGACAACGAAGGAAACCACTCCCTTTTTTTTCAGTAGGTCAGTATTACACTTTGCTGCTGATCGTAAGTGCTAATATACAGGCCATCGCGTCCTTTGAATAGAAGCAGATACTTCCAATTACACCCACTGACACGAGAAATATGGCGAAAAACTTATAGAGTACGACGATTTATATTGAATAAATTCATTAAATAGTAGATTGTAAAGCGTTACAAACTTCTTGGTGTTCAATACAATTTACAAGAGAAAAGTATAAGTAAACAATAAACGCAAACGGATTTTTGATTATTGAAATATCTTTTAATATCATTGATGGATTTAGTTTGGTTGGATTTTAAGGCATATTAAACTTTGTAGATTATCTAATGTTAAATCTTCTTTATACTTATGAATTAAATATATATGATTATATTTGGTTGGATTTTATGACATATCAACTATTGAAGATTATTTAATACCAAATCCTATATATATATATATATATATATATATATATATATATATAAGTATTCTTTGGTCCAGTTAAACTGGAGTTGGGAGTAATTCCATCAATGGAAATAAATTTATAATCCTATGTGACCGGTTTCGTTGTTTTTCTGAAAGAATATATATATATATATATATATATATATATATATATTATTTGGTTTGGTTGGATTTTATGGCATATCAACCATTGTGGGTGTATATATATATATATATATTAAATATAAATGATTTGGTTGGGTTTTATGGCATATCAACTATTGTAGGTTATTTAATGTCAAATCCTGTTTACATATATACATATGTATATTAAATATATATGATTTGGTTTGGTTAGGTTTTATGGCATATGAATCATTATAGGTTATTTAATGCCAAATCCTGTTTGCACACACACACACACGATTTGGTTTGATTGTATTTTATGGCATATCAACCATGTTAGGTTATTTAAACGTGTCCCAAGACAGCAAACTAAATCTCATCAGAGCCACTGTGGCCTGATTTGCACGTCTCACGTCGGGTTCTTCGATCATCACTGAAACTGAAACAAAGCTATTTGCTGAGTTTCTGGATCTTCAAGGCCATGACAATGATTTATGTCTAAGAATATTATGGAATTTTTTGTAATCAACTAATATTGAATCATGTTTCGTATTCGTAATCAAATTGTTTCATTTCTCTTCCTGCATGAATAATTTATAATCTAAGAATAAAGAAGAAAAAAGCCGGTGTTATAATTTTAGGCTTTATATAACAATTTCAAATTTACCCATATCTCTGTTAGCGTATGCAGTGGTTGTGGTCAGAGCATAACCTTTAATCAATCAGTAATGTTTTCATTAAATGTAGCCTAATTAACTATTAGCACATAGTTCAAGGCTGTAATCGTTTTTGCGTATGACGCCGATTGGTCTAGTTATTAGAGTGTTCACCAAAGGCCCGGGAGACCGGAGTTCAGTCCTAGATAGAGTCATACCAAAGACTCAAAAATGGTACTTGATGCCTCGTTGCTTAACACTGAAAATTATAAGGTGTAGGTCAAGGGTAAAGTGGAGCAATCCAGGGAAAGGAGTAGCGCTATTCCCTACACCTGGGTGTTGTAGATATTGAAAAGGAAACCTTCGAGTCGCCCTCAACTACGGTCGCCAACTTTACTTACTTATTTAAAGAAAGTTTAGATTATAAATCTAAACTTTCTTTTCAGATAAAGAATGAGCATTTTACACACTACTGCTATATATGGTGACAGGCGTATTTTCAGAGATGATAACCACCATTACAACACAAACGTCCTGATTAATAGTTAATTCAACTTATGAAAAATATACAGGATGCCTAAGACGATGAGACAGAAAGAAAACTGTTTTCCCTAGCTATTGAAAAGGAAACCTCTGGGTCGCCCTCAACTACAGTCGCCAACTTTACTTATTTAAAGAAAGTTTAGATTATAAATCTAAACTTACTTTTTTTAAGGTATATCATTTCTATCTTCTACTTAAAGTTAGAAAATAGTGATGAAAAACAAGCTGATCAATAGAGGTTTCATCCTGATCTACAGCTGGACTCCCAAAAAGTATGAATTGAACTGGACGATGTCCCCACATAGCAATCTTTTTCTTGGGAGAGGGTTTTCTACATATGGATAGATGTCTGGATACGGCGGTCAAACCAAAACATTCGTTTCTGCATATACTATTTGCAATAGTTACGAGTACAGTATTTGGGGCAATCGATGTAACGTTAATTTTTTTTTAAGAACTGTGTAGGGTCAAGATGGAAGAATTTAATTTTCTTAACGGAAGGTTGTACATAAGGACCAAGGTATCTGAGTATTTGGTATTGGTTTACCTGAATTACTTTTCTTATTTTTAACTGTAAATAAAATCAAATTGGTTGGTTGTTTTGGTTTTATGGCATATCAACCCTTCTAGGTTATTTAATGCCAAATCGATTTTTATGCAAATGATCAGTTCAATTTCAAACAACTCAGTTTAGTATGAGTACACAGATTAATTGTCAAAAACATTTCTATTTCAAGCTATTCAGTTTAGTCAAACAGTTCTTATTCAAATAATCCAGTTTAGTATAAGTACGCAGTTTAGTTCTTTTTAACCCATAAAAAGGGCCCTATCTGGTTACCGTCGTACGAAATGGACACGGCAACATGAGTTCAAATCCTGGACCAGGCTACATGCATTTCACATTGCACTAATACCCTTGGGAAAGGTATGAATCCGATTATTCTCCCTCCAGCTATGGGTAAATAGTAGGACAGACTGAGTTTTTCAGCCTTGGTGAGGCAACTAGTCTAGAAGGAAAACTCTGAATTCAAACCTGTTAAACTCAACTTAAAAATTGACCTTGTGCCGTATGCTGCCCGAGATGAGGGGTTGGTAAATATGATAAACAGGGCCCTATCAGGTGCTACCACTCCGGGCTCGAGTGGACCTGGGAGCGATGGCAATGAAGGGATACTCCACATTCCCCAAAGCTCCAGCATCACTGGAACCTCACCATCAAATTGTTTAGTGTCATATACAGGACACTCGTTGGGAGTGTCTAACTCCTCAGCAGAGGTGCAGTCGGTGTATTTATTCTACAGTCACAGCCGAATGGGCCATATAATCATGTTGGTTTAGTACTTATAGGTGCAAGGGTTTCTAATGTTTTTCAACGATAATAATTCTTAAAGACATTTCTTTAAGATTATGATGTTATCTTTGCTAAATCATTAAATACAGAAATAAACGATTGTACACACACACATACTAGGGTCATTCAATAAGAATAATTTTTTGGAAAACATTTTCTTCAGATTAATGTAAACCCAGCATTGTTTAAAAATATTTTATAGCAAAAATTATTTTCATGTTGGAAAAATATTTTTTTTGATGCTATTCAACATGGTGGCAAGTCAAATAGAGCGCTGTATTCGTAAGCAAACCATGTGAATCTTGCAGAATAATGTCTTATGTGTACAGAGAAGCATCTATTAATGAGGAATCTTTACAAGTAACCTAAACATGGCTTTGTCAAAAAGAGCCTAAGGAGAGGAAACAATGACTTTCTTGTAAAGAAATGGTTCCGGGCTTTGCAGTCAGTCAATTAGGTCATGCTGGCATTCTTCTTTGATATGAAAGGACAAATCACCATTGATTTCCTTGAAAAAAGGGCAACTGTAAACAATAATTCTTATTGCTATATCCTAGAACAACTCATTATTTAATAAATGACCCTCGTGTATATATATATATATATATATATATATATATATATATATATAGGAAACAATGACTTTCCTGTAAAGAAATGGTTCCGGGCGTTGCAGTCAGTCAATTAGGTCATGCTGACATTCTTCTTTTATATGAAAGGACAAATCACCATTGATTTCCTTGAAAAAGGAGCAACTGTAAACAATACTTCTTGTTGCTATATCCTAGAACAACTCATCTTATTTAATAAATTACCCTCGTATATAAGGTGTGATCGTTAATGATATATGTCGAATGAACAATAAACATGTTCTCTGCTCACTTGACTTAAGTACACGTCAGTATTACGTGATTTCTTATCATGAAAACGCATAGAAAGTGAACATTTATTTACAATATTTAAAAGCAGAGAGAAAGAGAATTGCGTTAGAAACGCTTATGTGTTTTCCTGTCTTAAGTGCTAGCTCAGGGTGCATTGGGAAGTAATCAGTTTGAAATAGGAAGATCCCGTCACTGGTTCGACCTAGGCAATTCAAAATAAGGAAACCTCATCCTTTGTTTGACATTTATTTCTCTCTCAACATTTTATGTACGAATCATTTGAGCGAGAAATAAAACTATGACGTATTATGTTCAACTTATAATCACTCCAGTATAATGATAAAGTCATGGTGAAGTTAACTTCGAAATCAAAATTGAAGATTGCTGACTTTTTGTATGCCTTTTAGAGAAAAGTCTAAGAAAAGATACTCTGAAATAAAACCTGTAGTTTTTATCGTCCCCAGTTATATCGTTATACTTGCCATTGAACCGTAGCTACGTAGAGCCAGAGGGTGGTTATAAGTGTAGTACAAACATATATCATTATAATCCAATGACGTACAGTTTTCTTTCTGCCTCATCGTCTTAGGCATCCTGTATATTTTTCATAAGTTGAATTAATTATTAATCAGGACTTTTGTGTTGTAATATTGGTTATCATCTCTGAAAATACACTTGTCACCATATATAGCAGTAGTGTGTAAGGTGCTCATTTTTTTATTTTGTGAAAAAATTTCGTACTGAATTAAAATAATCCCTCCTTTCTGGGACTGTAGAATACACTGATTGCAATTCTGTAGAAGGGGTACGACCGTCCCACTTCCAACGCGTGTTCTGTATATGACATTAAAACATCTGATTGTAACGCTCCAGCTAAGACATTTTAAGTGAATGCAGAGTACTACTTCAATGTCATTGTTCCCAGGTGCACTCAGACCAAGTGTGCTGGCACCTGATAGAGTCCTATCTATGGGGCAAATAAAACTGTTTAACATTTAAACTGTGTGCAAAAAAGTAACCTATGTTAAATTGAATTGTTAGAAAGTAGAACACTTGGACCATTTAGCTGTGTGTAAAAAGAGACTTACGTTTAATTGAATTGTTAGTTATATATAGCAATACAGGGAGCCATTTAACTGTGTGCAAATGAACAACTGTTGAATAGAAATATTTGTGTTAAAAAGGAATACTGTTTGCAAAAAAATGATTAATATTGAATAGAATCATTAGTACTATTAGAAATAATTAAAATCATGTAACTGCCGAGAAATAATAGCAATACTCGTATGCAAACAAATTAGAGATTACCGACAAACTATTCCGTCATAAATTATATATAATTTATGACGGAATAGCTGTGGATGACTATATATATATATATATATATATACGAGGGGCATACGATAAGTTTCCAGACTTTTTTCGTATGGACATTTAAAGCTGTCGTAGACTCTTGAAGATTCAGTATGTTATTACTATATTACTATAAGATGGCTGACCAATTTTTTATGATTTCAGGTTCAAATGAACAGCTACAGCAGGAATTGGAATACATCCTAATAAAGCCTGATTGTCCCAGCTGGTGAATTTCAAAAATGCAATCTGACACTTTAGAAGAAAGATATGCAATAAAATTCTGTTTTAAACTTGGAAAAAATGCCACAGAAACATATGGAATGCTTCAGACTGCTTTTCGACCATCTTGCATGAATCAAGCATCAGTTTTGAGTAGCATAAGAGATTCAAAGAAGGCAGGGAGTCTGTGAGGGAGGATGAGAGCTGTGGGAGGAGTAAGGAAGTCAATAGACCAGAGTTGATTGGCCAAAGGGTTAGGGTTAGGGTTACTATGTTGAGGTTTTAAGGGAGTTCAGGAAGAGATTCCTAGGGAAGAGGCCAGCACTCTTGAAATCGGGTCAGTGGCATTTCCACCAGGACAATGCTTCTGTCTACAACTGCATCCTTGTCACAGACTATTTGCCCAAGATGGGCATCAAGACAGTTCCTCACCCTCCCTATTGTCCAGACCTTGCTCCCTTTGACTTTTGGTTATTCCCTGAGGTCAGAGGCTGTCGTTATGAGACAATTGAGGAGATGAAAGAGGCTGTGACGAAGGTCATTGATACGCTCACATAAGAGGACTTCCATGAGGCGTTCCAGAAGTTGTTGGAACGGTACAACAAGTGCATTGCAGCCGGAGGAGATTACTTCGAAGGGGAGTAGAGTTTCATGTGTGTACTATCAATAAAAGTGCCCATACGAAAAAAGTCTGGAAACTGATCGTATGCAACTCGTATATATGCATTTGAATGTGTGCTGACAAATGGCTGATGTTAAATTGTTACTGTTACATAGCAACACTTGAAACCATTAAAACATTTGCTAACAAAATGAGAACAAGCTCATTTTATGATTTTATAAGAATGTGTTAACAAATTAAGTATATTTAATGTATATGTATAAAGAGGATTTGGCATTAAATAACGTACAATGACTGATTTGTCATAAAACCAAACTAAATCATATATATTTAATGAATACGTATTAAAGGATTTGGTTGCCCTATCAGTTGGGGCTGTAGAATACACCGGCAGTTTTTCTGTAGGGGGGTAAGAACCCCGCAACGAGTGTCTTGATTTGAGAAAAAAAAATCTGATGGTGAGGTTGCAGTAATGCTGGAGCTTCAGGGAATGTGGAGTACCCCTTTATTGCCATTGCTCCCAGGTCCACTCAGGGCTGGAGTGATAGCACGTGATCGGATCCTATCTATGGGTAATATAGAACTAAACTGCATACTTATGCTTTACTGAATCGTTTAAAATAAAACTGTTTTTGACATTAAAATTCTACTTACACTAAACCGAATAGTCTGAAATAGAACTGTTTTCACATTTGACTGTGTAAACAAAAACTATACTTATACTAAACTGAATTGTTTGAATTAGAACTGTTTGACTAAATTGAATAGCTTGAAATAGAAATGTTTTTGGCAATTAAACTTTGTTCTAATGCTAAACTGAATTGTTTGAAATAGAACTGTTTATTTGTATAAAAATAGATTTGGCTTTTAATAACCTACAAGGGCTGATATGCCAGTAAACCTAAACAAACAAACCAATCGGGTTTTGACATTAAATCCTTTATGATTTCAGGTTCAAATGAACAATGGTTGATATACCATAAAACTAAACTAAACCAAATTATATATATTTAATGTATATCTATAAAGAAGATTTGGCATTAGATAACGTACAATAACTGATATGCCATAAAACCAATATAAACCAATCCAAACCTACTTCATAAAGTTTAACGTAATGTCTCTTTCAGTTGTATTATGCAGCACTTCAGGGGAATTGAAGTTGTAGTGAATATCTGAGGCTTGTAAGAAGACATTCGCCTTTGAAAATGCATATTTCTATAATGCAAATCCAATTTACACTAATAACATTCTTTATAATTAAGAATATTATATATAAAATTATGGACATTTGATGACGAAATACAGAATAAGACTTAATCTAGTACGCAGCATTCAACTCCTGATTTAATGAAAGAGAAAATGAATAGATACATTTTTTGATATTCTATTTTGATAGTAAATATTTCATTCTATTTAAAAAAAAAAAAGTATCAGTTGAATTCCTTATTTATCATCATTCTTGTATGATGAAATTAATCTCAATACCTTTACGAAGCAAATAGAAGTTATCATAATTCGTTATTATAGTTTTCCGAATCTTAATATTCCTGGTAAATAATCGTTTACACAAACACTTGAACTATACGTTCAATTAATATGAATTATTCATTTTTATCTTAGATACAACAGTTATTTACTAAGCTCAGCATATTATTCAGGGCACAACACAAATATGGCGTGGGCCATGAGGTAAATATTAACAGTAAAGCTGATTTGAATTCTGAATTTTCCTTCTCCGGGATAGGTTGTCGAACCAAGCTTAAATAACCCAGCCATACTCTTTCTCCATGGCTTCATAAGAACAGATGGATTCATGCCTTTCCTGGGGGCATTAGCTCGAAGAGAAACGCAAACAGATTCTTCAAGGGTTTCAACTCGGTTTGACGATGACTGAGACACCTAGAGGGCCTTACACATTCACACACCTTCATAAGACTCACTCTCTCACTCTCATTCTCTCTCTCTCTTTGTATATATGAAGAAATTGAGAGAGAGAGATGTATACTTATCATATAAAACAATGTGAGTCGTGAATCTATTGAGTTCCCACTGTAAGTGCGATTCATTGACTCTTCTAAATAGCAAGTGATTAGAGAGTGTTAGGAAACCCAACCAAAGATAGGAAAAATTGGATCAGGTTCACCAAGTTCAAAGTTTCAGGATTACTTTCTGAAAAAAAAAAGGATTCCAATAAGTGAACAGACACGGAGGCTAGCAGACTAAAACTTGTTAATTAAAAAGTAACAATTAGTTCACAGGCAGTCACTAACGGATTCAATTCTTTTCAATAATAAATAGATAGATAAATAAATATATCAATCGATCTTAATCCCGTCCGTTTCCAATAAATGCATTCTTTGACATCAAAGAAACGTTTGATGAAAAATGTTTCTTTTGTCTTTTGACATTTTTATTAGAAGTTCATATAGCAATATCACTGGTATTGTTGAACCACTTGTCAGCTATAAAGACGTTATATACATTTCAACATGAAGGTATAGAAGCATTTTTATTTAATAACTCCCCAACAATTGTTTCTGGCAATTGAACTCATTTTTTTTTCAATAGTCCTACTAACCCTTGAAGTGATTATTACTTATCTTAAATGAATAAACAATACATTATGATCGTATTCCCTTTGTAACATTTGCTATAATTACAGACTATTGAGCATCTTAATTGTAATGCATTTCTGTTGGTTTGGTTGGTTTATTGGGTTTTATGGCATATCAACCTTTGTTGGTTATTTAACGCCAAATCCATTTTATGTAAATAATCTGTTCTTTTTAAAACAATTCAGTTTACCATAGTACACAGTTTAATGGTCAAAAACACTTCTATTTCAAACTATTCAAACTGTTATATGTAACAATTCAGTTAAGTGTAAATGTCGAATAATTCAGTTAAGCATAAACACGCAGTTTAAATGTAAGTACGGTTTAATTGTCAAAAACATTTCTATTTCAAGCTATTCAGTTTATTCAAACAATTCAGTTTAGCATTAGTATGCTGTTAGTTCTATTCAACCCATAGATAGAGCTCTATCAGGTGCTACCAATCCGGGCCAGAGTGGACCTGGGAGTAATGAAAATAAAGGGATACTCTCCATTCCCCGAAGCTCCAGCACTGCTGGAACGTCACCATCAGATTGTTTAATGTCATAATCAGGACACTCGTTAGGGGTGATTTACCCCTCTGCAGAGGTGCAGTCAGTGTTTTCTACAGCCCCAGCCGACTGGGAAATACACAGAGTTAAATGTCAAACAGTTTTATTTCAGATAATTCAGTTCAGCATAAGTACACAGTTTAGACGTCAAAACAGTTCTATTTTGAGCAATTTAATTCAGCACTAGTTCGCAGTTCCAATGTCAAAACAGTTCTATTTTAAACAATTCAGTTTAGCATAAATACACAGTTTAAATGCAAAAATCAGTATAGTAAACGAAGCACAGTTTAGTTAAATAACCCATAGATAGGACCCTTATCAGGTGCTACCACTCCGGGCCAAAGTGAACCTGGGAGCGATGACAATGAAAGGGTACTCCGAATTCCCCAAAGCTCCAGCATTACTGGAACCTTACCATCAGATTCTTTAATGTCATATCTAGGACACTCGTTGGTGGGGGTCTTACCCCTCTTCAGAGAAGCAGTCGATGTATTCTACAGCCCCAGCCGACTGGGCAAGCATTTCTGTTCACTTTATATATATAATTGTTACCGTCGTAGGAAATGAACTTGGAGAACCGAGTTCAAATCCTGGACAAAACTGCATTTTATCTTAGCGCTAATCGTCTTGAGAAAGAGATGAATTCAAGTATTATCTTTCCAGCAAGGGATAAACAGTAGGGTTGAATGGGCTATTTAAGCTTGGTAGGGAAACCAGTTTAGGAGAAGGAAACCAATGAATTCAAACCTATTCAACTCAACTTTACAAATGGGTATTGTCTCACATTCTGGTAATGCAGAGGGGCTGGGTATTATATATGAATATATATATAAGTAAAGTTAGCGACTGTAGCCGAGGGCGACCCGAAGGCCCCCTTTTCATTCGATACAACACCGAGGTGTAGGGGATGGTGCTACTCCTTTCCCTTTGGGATGGCTCGACCTGGGATAGAACACCGGTCTCCCGGACCATTGGTTAACATACACGTTCATATACAATTTGAACTCTAGTCACACTATCATGTTCACTTTTGGACTAATACCACTGAGAAAGGTATGAACCACCTCATTCTCCTTGTGATGGTTTGGTTTGGTTTTATTGCTTATCAACCATTGTACGTTATTTAATGCCAATTTCGGTTTATACATATATATTAGATATATATGATTTGTAAACACATGTCAACTAAGCAAATAGTTCCAAGTATAGCTATGTGAAATATAATTGCGGAGGGATTTCGTTTTATATATCTTGCCTTTCGGTTTAGTTAGGCTGAGAACCTTTCGCTTAGTGCATGGGTTAGTTAGGTGCACACTTTGAGTGCAGGTGTTCACGCGCGTGCGGGGTGGATGTGACAATCAGAGATGTCACAATAAAAACCCCAGATAGAAAATGTGACCGGGGATTTGAATGACGTCATGCCCGGAAGCGCTGAGGATTTGGGAATAAAAAAAAAACAGTTAGTTAAGATTCAAACTCCGAATGATAGTTGAGATACGACGCTAGAAGAAGGTAGACAATTTTCAGAGCTCGCCGAGGCGAGACCAGTTGGGGTCTACGAAAGGTGTCGCACGTGGTGGTGTCAGATGGAAAAGTCAGCATAGAAAGAAACTGTGTCTCTCTCTCCTCATGTCGAAAAACCTTAAACTCAAAAAGGTAAATCAAAGTTTCGTATATTTCGGGATTCCCTATGTCTATTTTACATATTCATATCTTGGTCGTATTTTTGGACGTGTATATATTACATATGAATCATAATCAATTTAATTAAACATCAGTGATTTGTTTACAATCAGTAAATGATCAAACAGTTATATTTCAAGCAATTCTATTTGGTTGGTTTGGTTTCTTTGTTTAATGGCATATCAACCTTTGTAGGTTATTTAATGCCAATGCTATTCTCCTAGAAGAACAGTAGTGGTACTATTTAACCTATAGCTGGGAGGATAAGGGGGTTCATACCTTTCCCAAGGATATTTGCCCGAAAGTGAACGTAATAGCGCGACTGGAGTACGGCCTCGCTTACTACGATTCCGCAGACCATCGCTTTAACCATTACACCATGCGAGCACCCCCCCTCTATTTGGTATAAGTCGACAAAGATAAATGGTTTTAAGAATTGCTATATATCACTAACAATAAAATTAAAAATCTTTCTTTTGTTTACGCAGAGTTAAATGGTCATATAGTTCTATTTCAAGGAATTCAATTTAGCATTAGTCATTTGTTTGCACTCGGTTTCAATGTCAAACAATTCTTTTTGACCCATAGATAGGACCCAATCATTTGCTACTCCTCCGGGCAAGAGTAAACCTTGAAGCAGTGGCAATGAAGGAGTACTTCACATTCTCCAGATCTTCACGGCTGGAGCCTTGCCATCAGGTGTATTAATATCATATCCAGTATACTCTTTGGAGAGTCTTACCCTTCTGCAGAGATGCAGTCGGTATCCTCTAAAGCACTAGTCAACTGGGCTGCCCTATCAATCAGTTGAAATAGTATCACTGTTGTTGCATTAAATAAACTATGAAAGTTGGTATGCCAATATACAAAGAAACCAAATTAAAACAAACCGTACAATAATACCGTATGGGTATTCCGTTACCCATCTTTTATACACTCATTTTGTAGCTCATTTCATTTTGGATTCAATTAAGTTTGCTCAGGCTATAAAACGTGTTGTTAGTTAATCTGACGTGATTTTTATTGTATGTATTCCGTACAAAAAAATAATATTAAATCAATAACAATTCGCCCACAAACGTTTTTTTTTTCTTATTAAGCACCACCGACTGAAATTTGAAACCGATTTACATAGAAAATATTTTGGCTTCTTTATGGCTTCCCACTGACTTAACCGCTATTCCGTCAATGGGAATCTTTTCTTTCTAAGCATTCAGTGTATTTTTCTCAATATTTATGGTTAATTTTGTTCTTTCTGGCTCCACGTTTTGTAATCTATCTTCGTAAAAATATCTAAAAAAAATTAAAAAATATTGGAACAAAATCTTTTTACCATTTTAAAATGCAATCTCTTTGATTTTTCTAAAAATCCATTGAGATTATTTTTTTCTTTTTCAAACGCCTTTTTTTTTCAGAAAAGCTTTGTTCTTTACAATTCAAATAAAATAGAAAAAAAATCTCGCCAAAATGCGTTTACAAAGTTAAGCGAGATTTAGTACGTTGTTGTTAGACCAAAGATCACTTGCCGATTTTTTCTCTCTCTCCAACTGATGTTACTGGCATCGAAAATCCAAAGGCGTCAGTTGCCGAGCGGAAGGCAGCGGCGCGTAAATTACAAAGTATCAATATTATTGGATTTAGCGGATCGATAGGCGACGTTCTGCAATTTTTAAATTTGAGAGAGAGAGAGAGAGAGAGAGAGAGAGAGAGAGGGGGGAACAAGGTGAAAAGAAGATAAATTATATAGAAAGAGAATGAAACAGGCTGAGACAGAGAGAGGAATAATTAAAAAGACCAACAAAGAAAAGACTGAAAATGAGAGAAAGAAAGAAAGAAAGAAAAGGGGTGGGAATTGGAACGCGATAGAAATAGAGAATGAAGTGCGGGGGAGATGAAAATTATAGAAAGAAAGAACAAAGAAGAAAAATTAAGACTGAATAGAGAAAAGCCTCAAAGAAAGAGATGAGAGGAAAAAATATACAATTGTGTTTTGTGAGAGGGAAAGAGAAGAAAAAAAAAAGGAAAAAGAATAACAAGATAAGAAAAAATTGTGAAAAGAAGGTATTACAGTTGATTTTGGTTTGGTTTCTATGTTTAATGGCATATCAACTTTAGTGAATTATTTAATGCCAGAGCCATTTTTAAGGAAAACAGCTGTGGTACTTTTTAACATAAGCTCGGATATTATAGTTTAGAAAAAGGGAGAATTGAGAAAAAAAGAGAAAGTGAATATGAATGATTATATATATATATATATATATATATATATATATATAGTCATCCACAGACAGATCTGTTTCGTTCTATCAGATTATTCTATTACGAATGATTATATATATATTTATATATATATATATATATATATATATAAAATTAACTTAAATCGCGAGTCGGAATTATCCAACTAAAGTTTCACCTTAACGGCTCATCAGGGAATCTCATACCGACCAATGATAAAGGAGAAAACGCCGTTTTTTATATTCACCAAAAACCTACCTAGCTTAAAATTTACATAACAAAAGAAACAAATAAAAGGAACAAAAAAAAATGAACAAAAAACCTTATTTAATTAAAAAAAAAACAAAAAAAGACCCCAAAAAACCCCCAGGTTTAAATACTCAGAAACCTATTTTGTTCCTGGCCGGGTTTTTTTCTTCTTTTCTGGTAATCGTGAATGGTGGTAGATAGTAGACTAGTAAATTATATATATATATATAATCATTCGTAATTTATTTTTCGACCATTTTTTCTCTCCTTGGAACAATTCTCAAATGTACTTTTGTAGTTTGTTTTTCTCGCCTTTGTTAGCCAATTCAAAAAGCCATAACTCACTTCCATTTTTAACTGTACTCATTTTGCCGTTATGATTTTTTTTACACCAATATCTTACCGCGTCAGCAAGAAATTACCGTATTTGTCAGTGAATAAGACGTACTCCATTTTCAGCTGGGCGAATCAAGAAAAATGTTAGCGGAACATAGTACTAATATTAAACGCTATGAAATTAATCTAATGATTATTTTTAATGATACCACTTTTAATCTGCGTAATTGCCTTTTAAAAAATGACAATTTGTATATAAAAGTTACTCTCAAATATAAGCTAATATAAGTTGCTTGGTAGTTAATTTCGGCTGACTATCGCGAATTTTAAATCTACATACGGCTTATAAGACGCAGGGGAATTTTAAAAGATATTTTTTAGTAAAGAAATGCACCTTATATGCCATCAAATAGGGTAAGTGACATCAAATATTCTTCCTGCTGCAGTACTCTCTGTAGTAATCCTGTTGTAAGTAATCCTGGTTTTATTTTTTTTTCCTTTCAGAAATTTGTTTCGTAATTATTCTTTGGAATTCCAATTCCTCCAGTGTGTTGCCAAGTGTCTTCAAAACCATTCGAATCGCTCCGAGGCACAATCATTGCCTTCATATTTCACAATCAATTTAATTCGCTGGCACATGCCTGCTAACCTTTACAATGATATCACGAGTTGGATTTAATGAACAAACACGTAAAAACTTTCGCTCACTCTAACATATTTATGATTATAAATTTAGATGCATAAAATTATATTGCTTAGTAAAAAAAAAGAAAAGTTAAAAGATGCTATATTTAAACCCGTCAGATGTAGGCAATGATTACATCTTTTATAATCCAATGAATTAAAAAGAATTGTAAAAAGTAATCTAATGGCAACTTTTTAAAGATTCATATTTATTCTGTGAATAGATATAGTAAATATACCAGTGGTTCTAGAAGGCTACGGAAATTTACTTTTTCAACATATTTTATACTACTCACTCATAGACAGAAAAAAAAGTGTCTCATCTCTCTGAAGGAATAGAATATGAAGTCTTCCTAGCAGTGGCCGCGTCAGTACTACAACATAGTTGCACCACTTGAACTAAAACTTAGTCGGAAATCATTCAGTTGTGGTTAAAGTTAGATTACTGTTTCTAGTAAGAACACAGCCTGATTATTTGGTTTTTTTTTTTTTTTGCTTCTTTGTTTAAAGGCATATCAACCTTCGTGAGTTATTCAATGCCAAGGCCATATTTGAAAAAGAACAGTTGTATTACTACTTAACCCACTGCTAAAGGAATCAGTGAGTTCATACCTTTCCCATGGGATTAGTCCAAAAGTGAATGTAATAGCGCGACTGAAGTTCGATCTCGCTTACTATGATGCACCAGTTGAGTCCATGACAGGAATTCTCCTCGTTTTATTTTCTCTCAAAGTTCTTCAAAATATATGTCCTAAATATTTTGCACTTATTTACTACAAAATAAGACTTGAAAACTTGAATTTGTAGTTAAAATTGTTTTATTTCACGTGTCTCTTTCCACACATTTTTTCGTTTGGTTTGCTTTTATGGCATATTAACTATTGTAGGTTATTTAATGCCAAATCTAGTTGCCCAGTCGGTTGGGGATGTAGAATCCACCGACTACACTTCTGCAGACGGGTAAGACCCCCCCCCAATGAGTGGCCTGATATGACACTAAACGATCTGATGGTGAGGTTGCAGTGATGCTGGAGCTTTGGGAAATGCGGAGTACCCCTTCATTGCTATTGCTTCCAGGTCCACTCTGGCCCAGAGTGGTAGCACCTGATAGGGTCCTATCTTTGGGTTAAATAGAACTAACTGCATACTTATGCTACACTGGATTGTTTGAATTAGAACTGTTTGATTAAATTGAATAGCTTGAAATAGAAATGTTTTTGACAATCAAACTGTACTTAGATTTAAACTGCATGCTTATGCTACTCTGATTTGTTTGAAATGGAACTGTTTTTGACATTAAAACTGTACTTACACTTAACTGAATTTTTTAATATAGAGCTGTCTTGGCATTTAACTGTAGCTAAACAAAATCTGTACTTATACTAAAATGAATTAGCTGAATTAGAACTGTTTGACTAAACTAAATATTGCCCAGTCAGCTGGGGCTGTAGAATACACTGACTGCGCTGCTGCAGAGGGGTAAGACCCCCCTAACGAGTCTCCTATGTTATGACACTAAACAATCTGAAGGTGAGGTTCCA
This sequence comes from Sepioteuthis lessoniana, assembly GCA_963585895.1. NCBI lineage: Eukaryota > Metazoa > Mollusca > Cephalopoda > Myopsida > Loliginidae > Sepioteuthis > Sepioteuthis lessoniana. Next base: position 98,414,873 of record OY757909.1, on the reverse strand, counting down.
GCAGTGCTGCAGCTTTGGGAAATGCGGAGCACCCCTTTATTGCCATTGCTCCCAGGTCCACTCTGGCCCGGAGGGTAGCACCTGATAGGGCCCCTATCTATGGGTTAAATAGAACTAACAGCATGCTAATGCTAAACTGAATTGTTTGAATAAACTGAATAGCTTGAAATAGAAATGTTTTTGACAATTAAACCGTACTTACATTTAAACTGCGTGCTTATGCTTAACTGAAGTATTTGAAATAAAACTGTATTTACACTTAACTGAATTATTACATATAACTGCTTGAATAGTTTGAAATAGAAATGTTTTTGACCATTAAACAGTGTACTTATGCTAAACTGAATTGTTTTAAAAAGAACAGATTATTTACATAAAAATGGATTTGGCGTTAAACAACCAACAAAGGTTGATATGCCATAAAACCCAAGAAACCAACCAAGGAACCAACTAAACTAAATTGTTTAAAATAAGAATGTTTTTGACAATTAAACTGTGTACTAATGCTCAACTGATTTTGTTTGAAATAGAACTGAAAATTTGCATAAAAATAGATTTGGCGTTAAATAACTTACAAAGGTTGATATGCCATAAAACAAAAATAACTAACCAACAACAACCAAATCCAGTTTATAAATATATAAGTCAACTAAGATTGATAGTTCCTACAATTGTTATGTAGCACAAACAATTCAATTGAATATCAGTCATTTGTTTACAAAATTTAAATGATCAGTTCTATTTGAAACAATAAAATTTAGCGTAATTCTACTAAGTTTAATGGTTCCATGAATCGTTATGTATCACAAACAATTCAATCAAAAATGTATCACAAACAATTCAATTAAAAATCAGTCATTTGTTTCCACACAGATAACTGGTCAAAAAGTTCTATTTCTAACAATTCGGTTTATCAGAAGTCGTTTGTTTCCACACTGTTAACTGGTCAAAACGTTCTATTTGACCCATAAATAGGATCCTACCAGGTGCTACCATTCTGGACCAGAGTGGTCTTGAGACCAATGGCAATGAAGGGGATACTTAACATTCCCTAAAGCTCTAGCATTACTGGAGCCTCACTATGAGATGGTTTAATCTCATATTCAGGAAAATCGTTTGTGGGATCTTCGGCCACTGCAGTGATGCAGTCGCTGTATTATACCGCCCCTCCAAACGACTGGACTGATTTTTTTTTAGTTTGAAACAATTTTCTTTCATTAGATCTTTTGACGTGCTAAAAAGACAAGAAACTGATCCAGACTGCGCAGATGATCTAGTGCTTCTTGCTCAAGCTGAATCTATGCTGCATCACTTGGAGCATGCAGCAAGAGGTAATGATCTGTAACCGGATACAGATAAAACATTTCATGCATTTTAATCAAGATTTTGCCATCTCCTCATTAAATGGCAAAACTTTAAAAGTAAAAGACCCATTCATATATGACGGTAGCAATATCTCCTCTACTGGAAAGACTGTCAACACATGCATAGGTAAAGCATAGACTATTATTGACAAGTTAACAATCACATGGTAATCTGATTTCTCTGATGAAATTAAACTGGAACGTATTGAAGCTTTAGCCTTGTCAGTACAACTGTATAGTTACACTACTGTGAATTTAAGAAAGCGCCTGAAGAAAAAGCCAAATGGGAAATACACGAAGATGTTTTGTGTTGTTTTAAACAAATCAGCTGTTGAACGACCACTTACCTCCCATCTCACAAGACATCCATGTAAGACGTGCAAGACATGATGGGTACTGTTGGTAAAGTTAAGCCGAATTCTTAAACGAAGTTTTAGGATATCATATCGTTGAATTTCAAAGCAATTGCCTGAAGAGCAGTTGGTTTGATGCCACTTTCTTAAAAGAGGGTTATACTTATCCGTATCTACCACCACATAGAATTTGACACAAGGTCAATTTAATGTGGGGAGCGCGACAAATCTAAACTCATGCGCAGCAGGTGCAAAAAATGCTTGCTTCCTCAGGCGTCAAGAGAGAAAAACTTATCCCCGTAAGTCTTATATTGCCTGGCGGGAGAGAACATTCCCTAGGACTTGGTGAACAAGAGACTCAAAGGTCCTGTGCCTGTGGGTTATTGCTTGTCATCGATTCACTAAGAGCAATGTGAATCCATGTTTACCATCGATTCCCACCTGGCACGTAGGCCAGGTGACTCTGTTGATGGTTTAACCTTCTTAATAGCACCGATGGAACAAATGCATCAATCTTGGTGGCAGTTTTGGTTTGGTTTGGTTTGGTTTTATGGCATATGAACCATTGCAAGTTATTTAATGCTAAATCCGGTTTGTACATATGCATCAGATTAATACGAATCGCCCAAGCATTGCTATGTACCACTAACAATTTAATTAAACACCAGTCATTTATTTACATCCAGTTAAATGATCAAACAGTTCTATTTCAAACAGTTCAATTTAGTATAAGGGTTCTGTTTGCACTCGGTTTAAATATCAAACAGTTCTTTTTGATCCATTGATAGGTTCTTATCAGGTGTTACAACTCCGGGTAGGAGTGGATCGGGGAGCAATGGTAATGAAGGGGCACTCCATATTCCCTAGAGCTAGAGTCTCACCATTAGATTGATTACAGTCATATCTAGGACACTCCTTTGTGGGTGGGTGGGGTCTTACTTCTCCGCAGAGATGCAATCGGTGTATTCTGCAACCCCAGTAAACTGGCCTTTTTGATGGCTGATATGTGGAAAATTAGCATAGTAGAACAACTAACTGTTTTTAAAAATAGTAATAGAATGCAAGATAAGTAAAATGTTTGTGTCGTAATTTTCAAACATCTCAAGTATATTTATTCAATTTAATTTGATTGGTTACGAGGCAAAATTGGAGGAAATTCAATTTGGAAGATTATGTTGCGCCACTAATTTACGGTTTAGTTTGTTGGATTTTATGGCATATCAACCTTTGTAGGTTATTTAACGCCAAATCCATTTTTATGTGAATAATCTGTTCTATTTAAAACAATTCAGTTAAGCATAAGTACACAGTTTGTCAAAAACATTTCTATTTCAAACTATTCAAGCAGTTATATGTAACAATTCAGTTAATTGTAAATACAGTTTTAATGTCAAAAATAGTTCTATTTCAAATAATTCAGTTAAGCATAATCACGTAGTTTAAATGTCAGTACGGTTTAATTGTCAAAAACATTTCTATTTCAAGCTATTCAGTTTACCCAAAATAATTCATTTTAGCATAAGTATTGTCACGTGATATCCCACGGAGACGATAGAGGTAAGATTAATACTATCCTCCCGTTGGAATGAACAGTGGCAACTCGTAAAAAAAAGTGACCGTTAAGAGAGAATGTGGGTCACAGAGGGGATATCAACAGGTGTTGGTACTTAGTAACCTCAGGTCGCCGGACACCGGAAGGGGAGGGAGAGAGAAGCCAAATGATTGGCTGGGACCCCAAAACGGAAGTGGGGCTCCCCCCCGTCAGCGGGAATAGATAGTAAGAAGGATCAGTAGTTGTTTGGCGGGGTTCGTAGCGGGTAGACGAACCATAGCCAGTATTCCGGGTTGAAGACAAAAGAATATCTGAGACACGAGGGACCCCAGGTTCTTCAAGCCAGTGTAAAAAAATAGAATAAAGTCTATTAGCCCGTGAAAGAAGAAAGATTCTCCAGTGGAACCCCGTCGAAAAATAAGATAAGTAACTTTGGGGCCATTTCTCCTTTATACCCAAATTTTATATACCACTCTCTCTCTCTCAATTTGAAGAAAAACAAAAGTCAAGAAAAGACATTTATATTCGTGGACTGTCCATTTATTGTATATTTGACATTTTGAAAGTGTATCTCTTTGTATAGTAAAGGATTAATGTATTTTTATGTCACCACGTGGTCTAAGTTGTTCTTTACCGTGTCTTCTACGAATTTGTTACCTCATGCTTCCTTTTCAGCTTCTATTCGCCTTATGTTATCTTGCTTAAAATTGTCCTATAAATTCCTCTAAAATATCACACAGGAAACCGGAGTTGCCGACTACTACAATATAATATTATTACGACTAAAACCTATAGGCTCATATCCTCCATTGTCTAGGGGAAGGAAGGAAAGCGGCCTGGTTGGTGTGTGGATAGTGTGAAATTTGGAACCCCTTGCCAGCGGCGGTCAGTCTGGCCCTAAATTAATCCCTCACGTAATATGCCAGGTCTTATATGCCTGAGAGAAAAACGAGGACTTATTCTATAAGGGATCAAGTGCCAACCTGCCCCGTCTTCACACGAGCGAAAATTAAAGTCCCGTTTTGGGATTTTAGTCAATTTGCCGTCACAGTATGCTGTTCTATTTAACACATAGATAGGGCCCTATCAGGTGCTACTACTCCGGGCCGGAGTGGATCTGGGAGCGATGGCAATGAAGGGGTACTCCGCATTCCCCAAATCTCCATCACTGCTGGAACCTCACCATCAGATTGTTTAGTGTCATATCCAGGACACTTGTTGGGGGGGGGTCTTACCCCTCTGCAGAGAAGCTGTCGGTGTATTCTACAGCCCCAGCCGACTGGGCAAACTAATTTACGTGATTGGATCTTAAATCTATGACTACGTGCTTATGCTAAATTAAATAGTTGGAAATGGAACTGTTTTTGACATTGAAACTGTACTTACACTTAACTGAATTGTTTAATATAGAACTTCTCTACTTATACTTAGCTGAATTAGAACTATTTGAATAACTTGAAATAGAAATGTTTTTGACAATTAAACTGTGTATTGATGCTAAACTGAATTGTTTAAAATAGAACTATTTGCATAAAAATAGATTTGGCGTTGAATAACCTACAAAGGTTGATATATCATAAAACCCAACAAACCAACTAAATCAGAATCATGGCTTTTATATCCTCGCAAACATTGACCACATCACCTGATAACGCTGAGACGTTCCTTTCATTTTTTTAAAACAAAAATGATATTTTTCAAATATCTTTTTCAAATAACAAATACCAATTGCAATAAAGATGTCAGTTTTATACATAATCTACGCACGCTCATACACTCAGTCTGTTTGCTGAGTTTCGAATACACCGAATGCATCTTATGCAGACGGGTAAGATTTTTCCATAAAAGGACCCCCTGGGTATATTTGAAAATGATTTCTACTAGACTGAAATGCATGCAACGACGTAGCTGCATGCAAATAATTTATATTAAGAATAATTACTTGAAGCTATAATTATTTACAAATGATTATAATACATTACTTGAAACCGTATAACTAAGAAAATTATTAGTATTAGATGAAAATTGGATATCAATTATTTGTTTTAAAAATACTTACTTGACGTTATAATTGTTTACAAACGGTTATCTTTAGTTATCTGAAATCATATTATTGCTTTTTTTTTGTTTAATTGGGTTTTATGGCATATCAACATTTGTAGGTTATTTAATGCCAAATCCATTTTTATACAAATAACCAGTCAAGCTATTCGGTATAGTAAAACAGTTCTAATTCAAACAATTCAGTTAAGCGAAAGTGCAGTTTCAATGTCAAAAACAGTTCTATCTCAAGAAATTTAGTTTAGCATAAGTACGCAGTTTAAATGTCAAAACAGTTCTATTTTAAACAATTCAGTTTAGCATAAATACGCAGTTTAAATGCAAAATCGTGGTCTATCGAAATGATGATTTAGTTCTAGACCCATAGATAGGACCCTTATCAGGTGCTACCACTCTGGGCCAGAGTGGACCTGGGAGTGATGGTAATTAAGGGCTACTCCACATTTTCCATAGCTCCAGCATTACTGGAACCTCATCATCAGATTGTTTAGTGTCATATCCAGGACATTCGTTGTGGGGAGTCTTACCCCTCTACAGAGAAGAAGTCGGTGTATTCTACAGTCCAAGCCGACTAGCCAAATATAATTGCTTTAAAAAAAGATTTTGACAATGAACTGGCCAATAAAAGTTGACATGTCTTAAAATCATTGAACGGATTAAACAACGATACGCACATTCAGAAAGACAGATACTTTCTAAAACCCACAAACAAAGAACTTATATATATATATATATACACTCTAACCTCTAGGCCAATGTTATATATATATATATATATATATATATATATATATATATATATATATATATATATATATATATATATATATATATATATATATATATATATATATATATATATATATATATATATATATATATATATACCGGACATTGGCCTAGAGGTTAGAGTGTTCGCCAATGGCCCGGGAGACCTGGGTTCAATCCCAGGTCGAGTCATACCAAAGACTCAAAAAATGGTACTTGATGCCTCCTTGCTTAACACTCAGCATTATAAGGTACGGTTCAAGGGTAAAGTGGAGCGCCCTCCCCTACACCTTGGTGTAGTAAGCTATCGAAAAGGGAGCCTTCGGGTCACCCTCGACTATGGTCGCCAACTTTTATATATATACATCGTACATGCAAAGACTGAATATTCATACCTGATAGCATATGCATAAGCACATTAAGAAGTAAAAGTGTGTATAAAAATATAATAGACACACAATCTTGATACTATGAATGAAAATGCTGGATAAAAATCTGATCTCTTCAATGCTTAAGAAAACGACCTTGTAATGCTACCTGATCGTGACGGAGGGGCTGGATAAATGCATATTTGACCCACTAACACAGTAAAAAAAAAAAAAAAAAGAAAGAGTAAATTTGAATAAATGAATTTTAAAAAAATTATCTTTCATAGAGGACAACTTATGATTTGTACAACCCATATTTTTTAATGAAAAGTACGCATAAAATTCTTAAAATTACAAATGAGATTATATATATATATATAATAGTACACACACACACACACACACACACACACGTGTGTGTGTGTGTGTTATATAAATGATAACATACATATGAAATATATATGTACAATAAAACATAGACTCTCTTACTCTCTCTCTCTCTTTATATATATATATATATATATATATATACATATACAGACATATATAACATATTTACAATATACATATGTATATTGTATGTATGTTTTATACAATATATATTGTATGTTACTATATATATATAAATATATATATATTGTAAAATACGTACAATATATAACAGGCATATATAAATAAAATAACAAATAGATAGATAATATGTATATATACACATATATATTAATAGACTGCATAAAACATATACATACTTTTAAAATTATATATATATATATATATATATATATATATATATATATATATATATATATATATTATTATTATTATATGCATTCATATATACATGCATACGTACGTACGTTCTAGAAGAAAGTAAAAAAAGCAGATAAAAGAAGATAAAAGAATTAGAACGTGGCAATTTTTTAAAATATTCAGTGAGAAGTAAATATATCTACTTCCTCATTCTTAAAATATTTTCTTTACCCCGTATCCTTTGCTTTCACGCGTTGTGTGTATTTCCTCTCTTACTTCCGGCATTACTACTCTCTGTATATCCTTGTTTCTTCCTTTCGTAGTTTCCTAAGTGGATACATATGAATTCTCGAATGAAGTACGATCTAAGGCAAAAAAAAAAGTGCGTAGACAGATAAATATATGACTTTATGAATATATGTTCCCTTTACAGATGTTTACACCAAACCTTATGTCATTGACGCATCTACATAATATACATATAAATCGAATATATTATTACACAGTCAGTTTTCAAACCTGTACGATCTGCTAGTTTGTTTTTTTTTCTTCTGAAGACCGAGTGACCGAGTTACCTTTTGTCTCTATGTATCTCTTCAGTATTGCCTAGTCGGCGAGTCTTAGAATAAATTAGTTGTATCCTCTGCAGAAGAATAAAACCTCACCGAAAAGATGGTGAGGCTACAGTTCTGGATATCTGAGTAGTATGAATTACCCGTTTATTGTCATTATCCTTACATCGACTCTGACCCGGGGTTGCAATATCTGTTAGATTCCCATGTATAGTTCAAGTAGATCTGTTGAAATATTATTCGTCTTTTATGGGACCGTGAGCAAAAATGTTAAAACTTAAAAACAACTACAAAACTGTAGATATGAATTGACGCGATTCGCTGACCTGTAAAATAACCAAAGCAGGTGGACTTGCTGTTAAAATCAATTCTCAGTATTCAAACCGGTTTCAATTGTGCGGAGTTTTGGACGGACTTAATCCTCAATTAGATCTTTTTTCCTAGTTTTCCTGGTCTCTTTTCTTGGTTTTTCTAAATTATTTTTAGAGAACCAACTATGATTGGTATGACTGTCATCTTCGTGTTTTACAGTTTTTTTGTTTTCGGTTCCCGGGCAAAGACTAGATATTTATCAATTTAAACAAATATTCTCAAGTTATTTATTTCTTTTATGTTAATCATAATAATACAGCTTAATCTTCTAGTCTTGACAGTTTGAATCGGGTTTATCCCAAATAAATACTACGATTTCGCAATTTTGAAGCATGGTTCTGAACTGTAACAACTGGTATAATTCAAGAACTTTGGGGGAAACAACTTATCTAATCATAATGTCCGAAAACATTTTAAAAGTTTTAGTGATAGTGACTTGTCCCTTGAAATAAAGCCGTATTTATTTATTTAGTTCGTCTTTGTCTGAGGATAAATCTCAATTGTAGGACATCGCTAATCGGTCTGTGAAACGACATTTTGATAGCTTTCTGCTAACTTCTGATGGCCGATGATCGTCCAAACCTCCCCATTGTATTCGATGATGATGATGAAGGTCTAAAACCTTATTAATTAATGCTCTGAATTCGGAGAACTTTCTGACCTTTTTTGTGAACATTTCACTTTATTATAAGACCCCTCCCAAACCAACAAAACCTAAACATCTGAGGGCGAGACTCCAGTCTTAAAGCTTTGGGAAATCTGGAGTACCTCTTCATTGCCATACTTCTCTTGTCCATTCCGAGACGCTGTGGTATTACCTAACAGGGTCCCATCTATGGGTCAAATAGAAATATTTAATCCTGTTGTATACTTGAAACCATTTAACTGGTTTTGGTTAGCCTTATACCATACGAACTATTGTAGGTTAATCAATGCCAAATCTTCTTTATAATTATATATTCATCATCATATCGCGCTGGTAGCACGGATATCCCTGACCCTCTCTCGCCACTCCTCCCTATCGTTCATCGCCCTAGGTAGGTCTTCTGGACAACATCCCGTATCCTCACATAGCTGCTGAATGTACGTTCGAGCTGGTCGTCCTGCTTTTGCGCGGCCATGTGTGGGGATCCATAAGAGTACACCTCTTATGAGTTCATCTCTGCTTCTCCAGCAGTGTCCTGCATGTCTGGTTCGTCTAACTTGAATAGTTTTCGTGATAGGCGGCAGGTGGCCGTACAGTTGGTGTCTTGTGGGGTGTTGCTGCCAGGACTTGTTCAAGATTGCACGCAGCATTCTTGTGTAATTGCCATCTAGTTTCTTCTCCAGCCGTTTTGTTAGCGTCCATGTAGTGCATCCATATAGCAGTATCGATGTGACCGCTGCCTGGAAGAAACTGCGTTTCATTTTATCGGTTAGGTCTGATTTCCATATAATCGATAGCCTATTGATAGCTGTCCATGCTTTCGTTAACCTCGTTTCGATGTCCTTTTCGGTTGATTCGACGCTGCTTCCTAGGTACGTGAATTTGTCTACTAGTTTAAGAGGGGTTCCTTCTAGAGTGGAGATGTCCCTCTTTTGGTTATAGCACATATATTCCGTTTTGTGTGCATTAACATAGAGGCCTATGCTTGCTGCTGCTCGTTCCAAACTATGCAGAAGTGTTTCGGCTTGGTCAGGTGTATTTGCCAGTATCGCTATGTCATCGGCGTAGTCGGCGTCGGTAATTGTTGTTGCGGGGTACCTTCTGCTTCTTTTCTTCGTCAGTTCGAAGCCATTCTCCTTGATTTTGTCAATCGATGTTCTAAGTACGTAGTCTAGACAAATGATAAAGAGGTACGGGGCCAGCGTGTCCCCTTGTAGTACTCCTGCTACAATGTCAAAGTATTCTGTGTCTCCATCTGGTGATCGTACTTTTACTTTAGTGTTTCTATAGAGAATCGTTATTGCCGCTACGGTTTCTTTAGGTATGCCGTACGCTAGTAGGATTTGTTCCATCTTTCCTCTGTGAATGGAGTCGAAAGCCTTGGTAAAGTCGACAAATATTAATGTCGCTTGTAGGTTCTTTGCCCGTACACCTTCAAGGATTCTGCGGATGGTTAATATTTGTAAGGTCGTGGATCTATTTCTTCGGAAGCCATTTTGGTTTTTTCTAAGTATGTTGTCGATTTTGGGTTCTATTCGGTTTTGTAGTAGGGCATTGTAGATTTTGGCAGCTATGGATGTAAGTGTTATGCCTCGGTAGTCTTTGGCTAATCCGAGGTCCCCCTTTTTAGGGAAGGGGAGTATGCATCCCTTCATCCATCTATCGGATTTTGATTGTATACTGCGTTGCAGTGGCGGAGCAGTATGTCGTCGAATTGTCTGGTCTTCCATACTTCCGGGGGAATTTCGTCCAGCCCTGCAGCTTTCCTATTTTTAATTTTTCTGAGAACCGAGTCGAGTTCTTCTTGTGTGAACGGTCCTAGTTTAATGTCTAATTGTTTGCTAATTATTCTGGTGATTGGTTCCTGCGTTATTTTTGGTGGGTTTCCAAGTAAGTTTTCGAAGTGCTGTTTCCACAGTTTTATTCTTTCTTGTTGGTTTGCTGCTTTAAGTTTTGCTTTGGCTGTATTAAATACATATTATTTGTAAACACATTTTGTAGATAACATTCTTAAACGAGCCTGGACCTGTTTTTGCATAGAGTTGTATTGCAATACAAAAATCACATTAAACAACAGTCAATTGTTCGTGCACAGTTTGTTCTGTTTGATCCATTGATAGGACCCTCTCAGAGTGGACCTGGGAAGGAGCAATGACAATCAAGGGGTACTCCATATTCCCCAAATCTCCAAGGCTAGAGCCTCGTTATCAGATGGTCTAATGGGAACCCCTCTGCGGAGATTCAGTCAGTGTATTCTACTGCACCAGTCGACTGGACTAACTAAAATTGAATTAATATTACATAGCAATACTTAAAACTATTTAAATGTGTATAAGCGAATGAAAAAAAAAACAGAATTACTAGAATTAAAGAGCCAATCTTGATACGGTGTAGAAACAAATGAGCACTGGCTGGTTTAAAAATTGTTTAACCCATCAAAGCCATGAATTCTAATTAGCCCTGAGGTATGTCACTCACACCGAGTAGCACTGTAGTATCTCTCCACTCTTCTAAAGGTTAGACGTTTTTTAAAAAATACCTACACTATATGTCAATAATATATCTCTCTAATCTATTATTTCACACAAACTTAACTAGCATCCCGCTAAGATAAGTGCTCTTGACTTAGATGACCTGACACAAGTCATCAGTCATCAAGAAGGAAGCATGCAGTTGTTTCAAACAAAGTATACGAACCCAAATGAAGCTTACTAACCATTTCTGGAAAACAAGAGCCATGAAAATAAACTTATGATTATCAATCTGATTGGTTGGTTAGTTGGTTTTGTTTTACGGCGTATCAACCCTTCTGGGGTCATTTAACTCCGATTTAAGTTATTTTGATAAAAGAGACAAAAAGTTAAATATAGCATAAGTATTGTTTTTGTTAAACATGGTTACATATCAAAACAATTATATTTCAAACTGTTCAGCATAGCATAAGTACACTGTTTAGTTTTATTTAACCCATAGATAGGATCCTATCAGGTACTACCACTTCGGGCCAGAGTGGACCAGAAAGTGATGGCAATCAAGGGGTACTCTACATTCCTCAAAGCTTCAGCATTACTGGGCCCTCACTGTCGGATTGTTTAGTGTCATATCAGGACAGGCGTTGGGGGGGGGGCGGTTAACCCTCAGTAGAGCAGCAGTTGGTGTATTCTTCAGTTTCAGCCAACTGGGCCATTATAACTTGAGATATTAAATATTACCAAACCTACTAGGAAAACCTAAACTAAATGAAGCTAACAAATAATTACAAATAGTTTTCGAATTGCATGAGTTGAATAAAAGCCAATTTAATCTTTCAAGCATTTACATGGACTCAGTGACATTTGAGACCGAAAATTTATTTAAATTACAAATCAAACTCTATTCAATTTTCGTAAAAAAATTGTTTTGTGGTAAAGGTGAAAGATTGGAGGATATTCTGATATAAACATTATTTTTGTCCAAAAAATATAAAATATAAAAATAAATGAATTAAATAAAATAAAAAAGAAGAAATAGAAAGATAGTTTTAAGATTAATAATCCGTAAAAGAATTTAAGAAAAACTAATTGACAAAACCTAAATCATTGATACAGTTGCGTTTTAAAGAAGTTTCACATAAATTCAAATAAATCTCGAAATCTAATAAAACTTTATGTACTTAGTATATATATATATATGTATGAGGAAATTTTATTCGTAAAATAAAATAAGCTTCATCAGGAATAAGTTTTACACACACACATGTGAGAGAGAGAGATTGTACTTTGCAATCTTGATTTGAATTTTAACTATATAATGTTTACCCATTTGATTAATATCAACCAATGAATTTCCTGCGTTAAAAGTATATATATATATGCACACGAGAGTCATTCAATAAAATTAGTTGCTCAGTGACTCCTTGATCCACTCTGGCCTGGAGTGGTAGCACCTGATAGGGTCCTATCTATGGGTCAAATAGAACTAAACTGTGTTCTAAACAGATCTGTTTGAAATGTTTTTTGACATTGAAATTTTGTACTTATGCGAAACTGAATTGTTTGAAATAGAACCATATATATATATATATATATATATATATATATAAATAGATTTGGCATTAAATAACCTACAATGGTTGATATGTCATAAAACCAAACCAAACCAATAAAATGGAGTAATTTGTTTTTTGAAAATAGCAAACTAATTCTTTCCATGAATGTAAACTGTGCATTGTGTGGAATTGTTTTATAGAAAAAATTAGTTCAATCTTGCAAAGATCTTTGTTTTGAGTCTCTTCAAAATGCCGGCAAAGCAAACAGAATACTCCAAGCTTTAGCATAGCTCGGTGATCAATTCCTTGGTAGGTCAGAAGAAGAAACCACGTGAAACTAACAGTAATGAGTGATTTTTAACTTGAAGCGTATTTTAGTTATAAAAGACTGACTAATGAGCTAAACATGGGTTTTGTTTACTCGAGTGGAAAAGACAATCCACATGATAGAAACACACTGATTCTCTGGTAAAGAAAATTTTCCTGGCGCAAGAGCAAATAAAAAAGATCATGTTGAAAGTCTTATGTTTCATGAAACGATCCATCGCTTCTGAAAAAGCTGAAAATAAACTATTATTCCGAATGCCGACTTCTCTGGCAAAATTTTCCTTTTTTATTGAATGACCCTAGTGTGTGTGTGTATATATATATGTATTTATATATTGTTAACATAACATAGAATTAGTGGAATGTAATTATTGATTATAAAGTTTCACTCTTTATGAATTAATCCCTGCCTCCACCCATCATAAGAATTATTTAGTTATGATTTTATACCGACAATATTTTACTTCACACACATGTGACATTTTCATATCGTTTAGATCATAGCATACATAAAGGCTATAACAAAAAGATTGAATGTTTCCCAAATTTAAAAAAAGTTCTATAACGATTGGCGTGTCATAACTCTCTCGAAGACAGAGGTGCCTTTGGTGGTGTAATGGTTAGCAAGCTCGACTAGCAAACCTACACGAATGAGTTCGAGTCTCATTGGGTGCCCCTTTCATATGGCCCTGTGCCACATCTAAGCAAAAAGCTTAGTAAATTACCTCTCTCGAAGACAGTTTTAGCATCGCCTTTCCGAAAATTCAAATTTTTGCCAAAATCCTTATCTGATGAAATTCGCTGACGGCTAATCCTTACAGTAAATAAACACTTCCCCAAATTTTATTCTTTACGTCATATGTTTTCAATTCGGAGGGATATTTTATCTACACACAATATATCTATTTTCCGTCTGATGATTGTGAACATCACATGAAACATAAAGTAATAGATTTTGTGTTCTTTGATATTTTGCTTGGTATATATATATATATATATATATATATACGTATGCATGCGTATATATATATATATATATATATATATATATATATATATATGTGTGTGTGTGTTTGTGTGTACGTATGTGCGTGTATCTATAAATATATGTATGTGTATATATATATATATATATATATATATATATTAATATAAACGTATGTATGTGTGTATATATATATATATATTAATATAAACGTATGTATGTGTGTATATATATATATATATATATATATATATATATATATATGCGTGCGTGCGCGTGTGTGTATGTGTTTGTGTATCATATATCGAGTTGAGGTTTGCTAAATAATACGTGAAATGCATAAATCTAGATTTATCAAAAAACAAAAACAAAAACAAAAAAAACGCCATAAGAAAGCAAAAAATAATGAATAAACACAGATAACGAAACAAAAAGAATAATTCAAAACTTTTCTCAGAGGTAAAATCAATCAGGAAGGGAAGTTTTAACAATTATTCATATGAACTACAATGGAAAATTCGTTGCTTTGTACGATGCCTGAATTTCAGTCAAAATTAATTAAACGATCATTTCCTACCATCTTAAAATAAGCTATGGAAGATCAAGGTGACAGTGATACCAGTTGTATTTGGGGTACTTGGAACAATCCCTAAAGGATTAGTAAGGCGATCGCAAGACTTGGAAATAAGAGAACCAGTAAAGACCATCCGGACCAAGGCATTATCAAGATCGGTCAAAATACTGAGAAGAGTCCTAGAAACTTAAGGAGACTTGCTGTCACTCAAGCTCCAGTAAGAAACCATCAACTAACGTTGGTTTAAAAAACTCTCAAAAGAGGAAAATAATATACAACTTGTGACGGTTCTTCTGAGCGACACAAACGACCGAGAAACATGCGCACACAATCAAGCGAACATATATGAATATGCTGACATAAATATATGCTGATTTTTTTGTGTGATTTAATACAATAAAGAAGGTCAGATACTTCTGAGAGTAAAGTTGAATTTGAAGAACACTTTAAAAAGACCACTTGCTTTTTTGCCTTAATTTTCCTGTGAACTGTTCAGGGCCAGTAACTTACTCGTTAAACACTTGTAACGGAAGCGCATATTAATATAATGGGGTTTTGTTTCCGTTTGCCTTTTTTTTTTAAATACTCAATACTGCCCGATTATATGATCCACGTTCAGATGTCAGCCTGTAAACATTAGTGAATTATCATTGATGCCACATTTTTTTCAAAAACACCTTTCCTCCCTATATTTATTGTTTGATTTCTATTGATTAATTAATTCAAAAAGTAAAATTATTTTAATTTTTTTAGAAATGTATATATTTATCGAAACCTTCCACCATAGGAAGAATACGAGATAATATCAGTTTATTTCAACGGGAGTATGGCTAGGGTGAATTTAGAGTTTTACTTCTCCTAGACTGGCTGTCCTACTAATGCTAAAGTGTTCTGTCTGAACTTTTATTTACTAATAGCTAGAAGGAAGCGATACAAATCCATTCCTTTTCCAACGGCATATGCGGGAAATGAAAAGCAAATAACGTGATTCAGGATTTGAACTTAGATCACCGATTCTATTTCCTACGAAGATTACTAGTACGCTAAGTTCGGCTCTAGTCAGTTTGATTCTGTTTATTCATATTTGTGTCAATTCACCAATTTCCAAAGACGCACATAAAAGTCATCGATCCAACCAAGAAGACAATGACTTAAAAATAAAACAAAAAAAAAGACAAGTTTATTCTCAACGGTGATAACTCTTACACAAATAGCCCCTCTTTAGATATGTATAATGATACTAATAATAAAAGAATTAAGATATAAAAGATCACCTAATCCCGGCCAGAAGATCCGACCAATTGATAATTCAAAGAAAAAAAAAAAAAAAAAGGAGAGAACTTGCCGTATAGTTGATTTTTCCGTCCCTGCATCTTGTAGCGGGAAAATCTAAGAAAGTGATAAGCGAGACTCGTACCAAGGTCTTGCCAGAGAACTAAGAAAGCTGTGGAACATGTGCGTGTGGTAACACCGATTATAATTGGTGAACTTGGTATGGTGTACAAGAAGCTTGTAGGTTTGTTTGGATCTTATGGCATATCAACATTTGTAGGTTATTTATTGCCAAATCCATTTTTATACAAATAAAGTTCTATTTTAAACAATCCAGTTTAATCGTCAAAAATATTTCTATTTCAAGCAAAACAGTTCTAATTCAAACAATTCAGTTTAGTATAAGTATATTTTGTTACTCACTGTTAAGTGTCAAAACAGCTATATTTCAAACAATTCAGTTTAGCATACAAAAACAGTTCCATTTCAGACAATTGATTTAAGCATAAGTACGCACTTTAAATGTCAAAACAGTCCTATTTCAAGAAATTCAGTTTAGCATAAGTACACAGTTTAGTTCTATTTGACTTATAGAGAGGATCCTATCAGGTGCTACCACTCCGTGACTGAGTGGACCTGGGAGCAATGGCAATGAAGGAGTACTCCACATTCCCTAAAGCTCCTGCATTACTGGAACCTCACAATCAGATTGTTTAGTGTCATATTCAGGACACTCGTAGGGTGGATCTTACCTCTCTGCAGAGAAGCAGTCGGTGTATTCTACAACCCAGCCGACTGGACTATATAAAGGCTTGGAAAGGGGACTAGAAGAGTTGGAAATCGGAGGATGAATCAAAACATTCCAGACGAGAGAATTATTGAAATTGGCCAAATAAACTAGGAAGACTCTTAGACACCCAAAGAGACTTGCTGTCACTCGGATTCCAAAGAAAGACCATCAACTAAAGACGGTGTGAAAAATTCGCAAGGATAATAATTATAATGTCTGTGACATCTCGATAGTTTTTTTTTTCTTTGACACATCTCGACTCTTGAGATCGCTGCTGCATTGAACCGAACGGACTTCAATGGCGTAGATAAGTGGTGTCAAAAGTAACACTATTGATACGACATCAGATTTCCTGAATAAGAACGTCAGCCTCATCGCCATCTGTGTCTGTAGTTTCAAAAACCATTGGTTTAAAAATGAACGATCTGTGAAACTGGCATATTTGAAACGCTTGGGCTCATCGGCTTTGTTGGCAGCCAAGCGTGAAGTTGTGGCTGATATCAGTAAATGTTAAACTATTTACCCAAATATTCTTCCCCGAGTAGGTTCTTTCTCGTAGACCGGTTGCCAACTAACTCGTCTTAGGCCTGATATGTTATGGAGGTGCCTATGGTGTAATGATTATCGTCGTAGGAAATGGACACGGCAACGCGAGTTCAAATCCTGGGCGAGAATGATTGCATTTCACATAGCACTAGTACCTTTGGGAAAGGTATGAATCCAATTATTCTCCCTCCAGCTATGGGTAAATAGTATGACAGACTGGGTTCTTCAGCCTTGGTGAGGCAACTAGTCTAGGAGAAGGAAAACTCTGAATTCAAACCTGTTAAACTCCGCTTAAAAATCGACCTTGTGTCATATCCTGCCCGAGAGGGGGAGGTAAATATGGATATGTCATAGGGTCAATTTTTCAGCGAAGTAAATCTGGTTTGAATTCAGATTCCTAATCAAGGTTAAAGAGCCCATATGGCCAGTTTACTCAAATCTGGGGGAACGCTGGGAATTAGTGCTAAGTGACAATCAAACAGCCTGGTTCACGAGCAGGATGCGACACAAGTTGTACAGCTGGTTTGAATTCAGAATTTTTCCTTCTCCTTGACTGGTTGCCGAACCAAATTAAAAAACCCAGTCTGTTCTACTTTTTAATCATAGCTAGGTGGTGGTAAAGGGAAGAAGTGATAGATTCAAACTTTTCGCAAGGGTATTATCACGAAGTGAAACGCGATATGCCTCGTCCAGAATTTGAACTCGGGCAGCCAATTTTATTTTTTACGACTATAATGATTACGCTGAGCGCACCTCCAAAAGAAAAATGAGTGAAAGAGTCAGCACACGTCGATGCTGAATGGGAACATGAGCATCACCTCGGCGGGACTAATTTGAGAAGGCTCTAGGAGTGCTGAAAATGTTGCACTTGTCAGGTCTTTTTTCACATAACAAATTGCTTCTATTGTTACAGGATTATTTTCATCAATTCGTTTTTATAATTTATGATTGTGTTTCTCTGTGGAATACTGTTCATACAACTGAAACTAGATATTTTTAATGAATTCCCATCGAATCAAAATTGACATGAAGTCATTTGAAGTAAGTGGGACATAGAGAAATGAAAACTCTCGTGTGGCCATTACAAGAAACAAAAAAAACAAAACACAAACTTAGTCTTGTCGATAGTCCATATTAAAGGCTACTTAGGCGCCTAGCAATTAACCCGCCACTCACCTCTTCTAAGTCATCATCACCCTCATGTCGTGCCACAGGCACAGATATCCCTGACCCTCTCTCTCCACTTCTCCCTATCGTTCATCGCCTCTGGCAGGTCTTCAGGGCTACATCCCGTATCCTCACATAGCTGCTGGATGTATGTTCGAGCTAGTCGTCCTGCTTTTGTCCGGCCATATGTGGGGGTCCATCGGAGTACATCACTTATGAGCTCGTCCCTGCTTCTCCAGCAGTGACCTGCATGTCTGGTTCGTCTAACTTGGATGGTTTTCGTGATGGGAGGCAGGTAGCCGTATAGTCGGTGCCTTGTGGGGTGTTGCCGCCAGGACTTGTTCAATATTGCTCGCAGCATTCTTGTGTAATTGCCGTCTAGCTTCTTCTCCAGCCGTTTGGTTAGCGTCCAAGTAGTGCATCCATACAGCAGTATCAATATGACTGCTGCTTGGAAGAAACTGCGTTTCATTTTATCGGTTAGGTCTGATTTCCATATGATCGATAGCCTATCGGTAGCTGTCCATGCCTTCGTTAGCCGCGTGTCGATGTCCTTTGCAGTTGAAGATACGCTACTTCCTAGGTAGGTGAATCTGTCTACTCGTTTAAGAGGGGTTCCATCTAGTGTGGTGATGTCGCCTGTTTGATTATAGCACATATATTCCGTTTTGTGTGCATTAACATAGAGGCCTATGCCTGCGGCTGCTCGTTCCAAACTATGCAGTAGTGTTTCGGCTTGGTCGGGTGTATTTCCCAGTATCGCTATGTCATCAGCGTAGTCGGCGTCGGTAATTGTTGTTGCGGGGTACCTTCTGCTTCTTTTCTACGTCAGCTCGAAGCCATTCTCTCTGATTTTGTCAATCGATGTTCTAAGTACGTAGTGTACACAAATGATAAATTGATATTGAGGCCAATGGGAAGCTCCCCTGACACCAAGCGAATAGTAGTCTTAATTCAACTTACTCGTGCGAAGACATGTGATTCGACACAAAGCCAAACTCGAATAAATCTTTATCATATTTCTATTAAATAGTTTATGAATCAGATCAAGGTGTGGAAAATGTTTATTAATACAAAACACTTCTTTCACTCCTCAGTTTTAATTATTATATATATACACACATACACACACGTATATATATATATATATATATATATATTAATGAAAAAAAAATTCTTAAAATGTTTTACTTTTTCTTAAATCAGAATTCATTCTCCGGGTACTCACCTGGATATGTTGGTGAAAAGCAATAAAGGAAAAATAAAAATAAACATATCGCGTTAAGAGGAAGAAAGAGAAAAAATTGAATGTTAAAATGACGGTGGCGGGATAGAAAGACCAACCAAAAAGACCGCCCCCAAAAATAAGATGGAGGTGAATCCGGAAATGAAGAAAAACTAGAAGAGAAAAAGAAAAAAAGAATTAAAGAATGAAAGAATGAAGAAGTGAAAAGAAAATGAGGCTAAGCAGAAGAAAAGTGCCAAGGAGGCGGCATACACAAAGGCAACTAGGACAAATGAAAAAGTCGTCGGCAAAGAAATGAATGTCCCAAAGTAGAAAACTAAACTAATAACTATACAGTTCAGAGAATTTTTGTTCAGTATATTCCATAATAAGTGATATATATATATATATATATATATATATATATATATATATATATATATATATGTGTGTGTGTGTGTGTGTGTTTGTGATACAATAAATGTTGCAGCAATTATAAAACGGGACGATTGACATAAGAAAAAAAAATTTTATGATTAAAATTGAACACCACCAAATACTATCGCATTTTTCTAAATGAAAGAAACCGAGTTTCAATCGTGGCAAAACCAACGTAAATTGAATACATTTTTAACAGCTTGCAAGACTCACACAGTTTTCGTAGAATCAGAGTCAATTAACTAAAACTAACTGTAGACACATTGAAGAACTGATCAAATCAATAACATGAATCAGGTACCTCATTTGATGCAACATGAAGCGGACACAGTCGAATAAACAAATTAAAAGCCTTCACCAAAGCATGCTGACTTCTGCACATAAACATACTGTGAAGGTTGGTAAGGTCGAGCTGACTCAAGAAAAGAGGGCGTGATTAGCAGAGGTTAGTCGCCTGGGATAGCAATGGCGATGCCGGGATAAACGATCGGTGTCTTTAAAGTTGTGTATTGAAGAAACAAACAAACAAACAAACAAAAAGCCCTCTTTAATTGCCAAATATTTTTAACGTCAAGGTCTGAATTGCACAATGTTGATTAACATTGGCAATAAAACCGGTCTCACTGCTGTACAATTGGCAATGATAATCAACAGAATATACCCACCCACACAGTGTACCCTGGGTATTTTCTCAACCCCTATTCAGGATATGACACAAAGTCAATTTTAGTAAGCAGAGAACATCTCTTTGAATTCAGAATTTTTACTTTCCTTAAATGGTTGCCTTAGCAAGGCTAAAGAACCCAGTCTTCCCAACTATTTTTCCATCGTAAGAGGAAGAAGAGATTGATTCTTGACTTTCCCGAACGTATTAGCGCGAAGTAAAACGCAAATTTCATAAATTGCGCACAGTGCGCTGAGAATGACACTAAAATATATCAAGTGATGAGACTCATGTTTTCAATATCTGAGGAGAATTGAGTCATTCCTCCATTTTCATTACTCCTAGATCCACTAGTAATATCTGTTTGGGTTCCGTGGATATGTCAAGCAGACCTGTTTGAGATAATGTTTATACATTTGTAATAGATTAGCTCACAAAACGCTGTATTGCAACAGGTGTTGATATGCCATAAAACTGTAACAGACTTACCAAACCAAAAAGTATCATAAGAAATTAAAATCTTGGATAAGGCTGTTGGCGTGTTAATTCACGTTAATGCTCAGAGAAAAGCATGATTACATCTCTTTTCCCCTCATCTATAGTCAGATAGTTTCCTTGTTTCGGCAACCAGTCTCGGAGAACGTAAACCAGCTGTATCTGCTTAAAATTGATCTTGTGTCACATCCAACTTCTGTTGGAAGTGTTGGTTACACAGACACACTTCAAACCAATCACTGAAATGATGAAATAAACCGAATATAAACTAAAAAAATACCTACTTTACTTTTAAGTCGAAGTTTTTGTTATTTCTGCTGGTTGGCCGAACACAGTTACATTAAAATGAATTCTACCAAAATAATTTGAATGACCTGAGTGTCTTCAGTGTTAAGACATGTTGCAGATCAAAACCAATCAAGTATTTTTAAAGAAAGACGTTGGTAATGATCGTATCCATTCGATTGAATCTTCAAAAAATGTGTCTGTGGACTATTGTCCTCATGTTGGGAATTGCAATTGGTTTTATTCATAGGATTTTAATTAGTTTTCTTCTCTCTTTCTCTATTGATCTTCGTATCAGTATATACGAAGTTTAGCTTCGTTGAGTGCAAGTTGTTTAGTATCTTGCAATGGGGGACAAATGAACTGACAAAGTTCAGATTGGATGTATTGATTGATTTAATGATATTTATAGTATATCAACCAGTCCTGGGTTATTTTATCTCTAAAGGTTAGGGAAATACGTACATTGATATTTAATTTTTTTGAGTAGTTTAAAAGGTGGTTTTCGCATGGTCCTATCGAATACGAATCATTTATAAACAGATGTGTCTGCCCCAGAGATGGGACACTTACAGGTAGTTGCCATGTTAATTATGGATCAGTTTATTAATTTTATTAAGCTGACTTTAGCTTAAAACAAACAAGCCAGGTGTCATGGTGTGAAATGGAGCACACAGAGGCACAGCGACCAGAGTATTGCATGAAACTGCCTACGGTGGTGAGACGTCAATTCTGTATCTTTTAGTGTAGATTCATTACCATTATTCAGAGATTCCGGTTAGCTAAGCTTACAATACGGACAGTATCTCTTGCAGAGATGTAAGTTCCCCGCCAAAACGGTGTCCTGAGTATGACGTTAAGCAGCATCTGTTGGTGAGGTTCTAGTTTTGGAGATCTGCAGAGAGTAGAATACCAATTCATTACCATTACTCTGACCCAAACTTTTAGGGTCCCATATGAGAGTTAAATAGGTCAGCTAAAAATTATTTGTATTTTAAAGTACAGAGTACAATAAAAGCCTTCTGAAGTAAAAACTGCACAAGACTATGTAAATATCAACGTTTAATGGACGCAATTTACTAACCTCTATGCTATACTGG
The DNA here is from genome assembly GCA_963585895.1 of Sepioteuthis lessoniana. NCBI lineage: Eukaryota > Metazoa > Mollusca > Cephalopoda > Myopsida > Loliginidae > Sepioteuthis > Sepioteuthis lessoniana. The sequence goes on along the minus strand of OY757909.1, from coordinate 98,392,172 downwards.
TTGACATGCCGTTAAAAATAATCAACCCTTATCGTCCTCGGGCAGTATGTGGCAAGTTCATTATTGATAAGTTTATTAATTTTCATGGTGAAAAAACATAACTAATGACACATACTTAGTACTTTGAATATGACACTAAACTACATCTGGTGGTAAGTTACCAGTTACATATCTCTGGAGATTGTAGAGTCATCCCTTTTTTACCATATTCTGGGTTTGACATTAAACTGCATCTGGTGGTAAGACTACCGTCTTGGCATTTGCAGAGTTTCGTTACCATTACTCTCAGGTCCACTCCAACTCAGAGTGAAAGTACTTGTTACATATATGGGTCAAATAGATCTGATAAATCTTTAACTTAGATTTAAAATTTGATAGAATTGTTAGTTTTAAATATCAATACTTGAAACCATGTAACTATCTGCATAGAAATGATTTATATTAAATGGAATTAATTATTGTTAGATAACAATGCTTGAAATTATTCGATTCTGTGCAAACAAATGATCTCTGTTTTTTTAAAATAATGTGACATTAAATAACCCAGAAAGATTAGTATTCCATAAAATTGAACTAAACCAAATTAACCTTCAAAGATTCCCTATTACTTAGTTATAAATGTTAGAGTACCGTTTATGGATCAAATAGATTTTTAAAAATAAATTTCATCAAATATTGAAATGCTGTAAAATCAGTTTGAGTCAAGCTAATTCTTTAACACCAACTTTAAAAAAAAATTCTCAAATTAATATTTTTTTGTGAATTAAGACTCATTTAATTGAAATAAACTTTCTGGCTATTTCATCTCTTATATTGTGTGTCATGAGCAGATTTTTAGGGGTTTTGTTATGCTTAATTGACTGTAACCGTTTCTGGTTAAAGATATTGTCAGCATTCAGTTGAATAGATGCAGAAGTGATGAGTTGTTACTTTGTCAGTTTACAACGAGAGATAACATGTAAAACAATGCAAGTTTCAGTTTTTTTTTGCTTGGTTTTATTTCTTAAACATTCTTTTGCTTTTGTTTTTTTTTGCTTCGTGGTGATGCATTTTTTTCCATGGAAATCTATCTAGTTTCTTATACGAAGAATTTTATTTTATTTTTTCTAAAATATGATGGTGATCGTATTAAAGTAAAAAAGAACAAAAAAAAACTCCCCTCAAAAAATCTCCGAAGACATCGTGACACAATAAATAAACTCACTGTTCGGTTACATCCGCCATTTTTAACTGGAAGATTTTCAAAATAAATTCTCTTGTTTTGACATTCGCTTCGTTTCATTTTTTTTTAATCTGATAGGATTATTCTTTTTTTATCTTCAGGATTATTTATTTTTGCGGTTTTATATAATCATAGATGGATTTCTATTGCTTACATTATCAACTAGAAAAAAGCTACATATTTTCCAGTGTCTCACACGGACATTTTTTTTTATTATAAATCCCTGTTAGAAATGAAACAATTTTTTTGTAAAATTTTCTTAAAATATAACAATTTTCTAAATAACGTTTCTTGTAAATAATATATATAAAGAAAAACAAAAAGACATGTATCTATATTTAAGCATTAAATTAATATATACAGTAACAGTTCAAATCATTTAATTGATTTGTTCCGTAACTAAAGCTTTAGTATCCACTTTGCTATAAAGCGTGGGATGGACCACAAAGCGTCAACTGAAGGTTGACGAAGATTTAGTTTCTTTGTTAAACTTGTTCGGTAGTGAAATCGCTTATTACGATGTTATTGTCCAACACGTTAGCTACGGGGACTTCACCGGTTGACTTAGAGTTTTGTCTATTTTGGACATGTCTAAAAACTATAAGGGATAAATTATTCATAAGTGATTGAATCTAGATAATATCTGTTTCTCTGCACCTTTCTCATCAACTTTAACCAGAGAAATAAAAGGTTTTATCTTTGTATTTAATGACATATCATTATGAGTTATTTGATTCCAAAGACACCCTTTGTGAGTTATTTGATTCCAAAGACACCCTTTTAAAAGGAGATTACTATTTTACCCATAGATAAGATATAATTGGTTTTAGACCTTTTTCCAAAGTGAATATAATAGCCCGACTGGAGTTTTAATTCGCATAAAGACAGACAGACAGACAAATAAATTATACACTTTTATTACAACATGTTTTGTTGTAAGAAAAGAGCAAGAGACTGCTCATGGTTGTAACCCTAGTGATCAATCAATTTTTTTTTTAAAGATTCATAGTCTCATTTCATTTTATTTCTATTACTTAAACATTTCCCGTCATTTTTATTTCATTTTCCCCGCTGAAATCCTGGTTGTTTGTGAAATACAAATTACTCTAAAAGTAACGAAACAGTTCGAAAATTTTCATAAAGTGTAGGATACCAAAATATTCGAGTGATAAAAATTAATGCCCAACAAAATGAAGCTTTATTCCACCAGGTTTGATATTCTAATAGTCATTAGATTAATATTTTTAGTTGGCACACCTTTTTTTTCTGGCAGCATTATATATCATAGTTGAATAAACAAATAGTTTTAAAAAATGTTGTAGAGCAGGGTAAAACGCACACACACAATATATATGAGAGAGACAGAGGGAGACAGACAGACAAAACTACTTTAACTGTGTGGGAAATTAAGAATCTTGGTACAGATCGTATATTAAAACGAGGTTTAGTAAAAAAAAAAAAAAATCGGAAATATAAAGCAGTTGAATATTACATTTTATGCAAAGGGGAAAAACTTGCCATAGCTTCCTACAATAATCTTTATAAATTATTTAACGAAAGGTGGGAAATACTTAATGTTTGTAAGCATTAAAAAAGTTTGGTTACTTGGTAAAATATGATACCTTTTTTTAATGCTAATTTTTTTTCTTTCTGGTGACGTTTTAATCGATAAAATATAGTTTAGTACAACCCTTCTTTGGTCAAAATTATCCTGATGATCCCATGAGAAGAAACCTAGTTAGATTTCTTCTGATTATTTCGGCATTCATATTTATATTCTATGCCAATATATTCATATATAGGCATAAAATATCGGCTCACTATTTAAGTAAATTGGATTCTTGTTTGTGCATATATCATTTGGTAGTTTGGTCAAATTTTAACCTCTAGCACAATTCCCAGTGGGTCACCTTTCCCACCCTGTCATGGTTGTCTTGTATTCCTTTAGTGACAGTTTGCTACATCAGCTAATGCGATAAACAGTTTAATCTGTCTCCACATATTAATAATTACGCGACAGACTAGCAAGTGTATATTATCATTATTATTTGTCTACTTGCGGCATTTTCACACAAACGTCTGCCGGTGGTTTTCACTTGGCTCCGAATGACACCAAATCTCTTCTGGTGTCCATGTGTTTTCTGAGTATTCAAGCCGATCTCAACAATGCTGTGGTATAGATTCTTCCTCCGATTTTCGATTCCGCCAATCTCTTTTTCAAAGCCTTCGAGATAGTTCCTTTCGGGCCAACTACTATCAGTAAAATTCACCACGTGTTAAATTCCTTTTTTTTCTTCTTGTTAACACTTGGGTTAGCTTTCTAGCTGGGACTGAATGATCCTTTTTATCTCCAAGTCCCAGAGAGTTTTTGGGGTTTCATTTCTTTAGACAGCGTCTGCTTTGTGCATATACCATTTGACAGTATAATCAAATTTTCATCTTTTGCACAATTCCCTGTGGATCATCTGCCGCACTCAGTCGTGCCTTGTTTTGTACTTCTTTCCTGCTAGTTCGCTGCTTTGGCTTATGTGAATATCCGTTTTATCAGTCTCCACATTATCTAAACTTTCTATTCTGTTGCCTATTATTATTATTATTATTATTATTACTGCTGCTGTTGTCGTGTACGATAATGAGAATGTTAGCAACTGACAATTGTGACTGTGAAAGAGACAACATGGCGGCGAGGGTGAAAGTGGATGCATATTTTTATGTCAAAGAATGCATTAATGTTTTTTTTATCGTTATTTTTATATAAAAAGGCTTTTAGTGTTAGTGAAGCGGGAAAAGACAGGATTGCCATTCGTTCTTTCAATATTACACACCTCCCCCAACAGCTGCAAAGGCTCGGGGTGGAGAGCGAGCGTTGAGAATGTTGTAAAAATCGAAAGATCTGATTTTGTTGGTGGTTTGACGAAATATCAAAAGGGTTTTTAATGTTTGTCTATCATATGATAAACGATCATACAAGTCTTTTCATCGGATATGTGATCTAAAAATAAAGCGGCATTTTATTTCTAGGTATATGTCTAAATATTACACGTACTTCATTATATGAGTTTTATATGCAGAAAAGTATGTATGTAGACATATAGGTTGCCCACTAAGGAAAAGGTTTCTAACATCTATCCTAAAAATCTATTTTGATACTCTTAATACACAGAACAAAGTCGAAGTGGGTTGAGATTAAGCTGACTGTATCCCCTGCAGGCCCACCAAAGGTTCATTATAAATATAACTTTAAACTTTATCCGTTGCTGAAGACCTAATATTGGTCAACAGGGATATAGAGTACGCCTTCATTGCCATTACTCCCAGGTCAACTGTAACCCGGATGATAGTATCTGTTATGTCCCATTTATAGGTTCAATAGATATGTGTAAAAATCATTCGTATTCGATTGCACCGAGTATAAAAAAACAACCCTTAAAGTACTACACAAGAATCAAAATATAAACGTACAATAAATATGATTTTCCTTGGAGGTGCGCGTGGTGTAATGGTTATCGTCATAGGAAATGGACACGGCGACACGAGTTCAAATCCTGGAGGAGACTGGTTGCATATCACATCGCACTAATACTCCTGGGAAAGTTATGAACCCAATTATTCTCCCTCCAGCTATGGGTAAATAGTAGAGCAGACTGGGTTCTTCAGCCTTGGTGAGGCAACTAGTCTAGGAAAAGGAAAACTCTGAATTAAAACCTGTTAAAATCTGTTTAAAAAATTGACCTTGTGTCATATCTTGACCGAGCGGAGGGGTTGGGTAAATCTGATAAATACGATTCTCAAACCTAAAAGCATGAAACGACTGATTGATTTTCACGTCAAAATCAATCAATTATAATCAAAATTATGAAAATATATTTGAGAAGCTAAGTTTATTAATGCAGCTAATCTCTGAAAAGTAAACCCCATTAATATCTTAACAATACTCGAGAATTTTTGTACAGAATAACATAGGACTTTGTCTTGGTCTCTCGGACCTTGCAATCACTTCAATCATTTTCCAACCTTTCTCCCCTATTATTCAATCTGGTGTCGTTTTTTGAATCTCCTGACTTTCCCAACTAATAGATTTTTGAGGGCTGCGATATTAACATGAACATTCTCCAATTATTTTTACAGACAGTGATCAACGTCTAGAACTTTTTTTCTTTTTTTAAAAAAACTGTTTTTAATTTACTTACACCAAAGATGGATTATCTTGTCAATGTAAATTTTCTGAAATGCTTTCAAAAATGCTGTTGTACGACACTAACAAAATTCCTTTTGTACAACTGGAGTACACAAAGTGTCTTCTTAACAGTGATGACTTTTTGGAAAACGTGGAGCCAACAAAAGCCTTAACATTCACTTGTTTTCCAATGGAAGTGTGAATCATAAGTGTCAGTATATTAAATACCTTGAAAATACAATTCATTTGCGTTACACGGACACTTATAAACACGAAATATACACTAAGAAATACATGCGACAGAAACAGATGAGATGTAACACTTGCTTAAAAGAGTTACGTTAAAAGATCATAACGTGATCAAATGCTGACAAGCAGAGCTGGATAAAAAGTAAAAGCAATTAAAGTCTCATCTTTTTCATGTAGTTTTATACATATAAGTTCCTTGTGTCATCAGTAGAATAGAAGACAATTAGCAGACGAAATTTTACTAATAATAGAGTTTAATAAAGTTCCATCTACTAATCATAATAGAAATGAAACGATAGTAAAAATTGGGGTTTCAATTACTATATATATATATATTAGAGATAGGGATAGAGAGTTTTCATAATATAATCTAAATTATTTTTGGGTATTTCTTGTGCTAGTCTACTTCATGTTTCTTAGGCATTTGCTAGTGCAAAGGTTTTTTCATGTTTTACAACTTGCAGAAAAGCTGATTGTCAACAAATTGCCTTTGGTCGTTTCCCGTTGTTTTGATGTCAAGTCTTTTTTTATATAAAGTTATTTTTCTTTGTGTTTTTTTTTGTCAGAACTTGTTCATGTGTCTGCATTTAACAAGTTAGCTGTTTTCAAATTTTTATTTTGATGTTCGATTATTATGCCAAAATAACATTTTTTGGTGTTTTCGTTCTTTTATATGCTCCATTGTTCGTTTGAAAAAAACAAACAAACCTGTTTTCTAAACGAATTTTGAAGGGTTGGTGTCATTTTCGGATTATCTTCGTATGTATCTTAACATATGATATTATATGAGTATAATATCACGTTTTTGGTACTATTTCTGTACCACCAATATACATTTTCTGTTCTTGGATTTGTGTTTGTTTTGATCTTCGTTTTATTTATTAGATTGGATATTTCAAAAGTTTCCTGTTAATATACAAGCGTTTTGTCATGGCGCTTGCACTTTGTCAGTGTTTACTTTCTTTTTACGATTTCATTATTTTCTTTGCTATCATTTTTTATATTGTCCGTAGCGTTATAGTTGTTATTTATTGTATTTCCGTTGAATATTTTTGTAGTCTGTATCTGGAAATGTTTGCCAATTTTTTAAAGGATTTTTATTCTTCATTTATTGGTACATTTTTATTTTTTGGTGCGTTTGATCGTATTTTATGTTATTTACTTTATTGATTTTAGTCAGTATTTTATTTTGGCTTTGTAATACTATTTTGTAGGATTCTTTTATTTATTTGAAAGTATTTGGTATTGCGTTATGCATAGAGGATGGTCAATTGGAGTGTATACATATATTTTTAAATGAATTGGTCCGCAAAGATTTTTCTCTTTTTGGACCAGCCCCCCCCAAAAAAAAAACAAACGGAAATTCTCACACACTCACACACACATATATGCATTTATGTGTGTGTGTGTGTATTTGACGTTAATTCTATTTTTTTATTGTTTGTAGTACTTTTTATTAGCTTTAGTGAAAAGCTAAGAAATATTTTAAATCTCATTTTTTTATATTGAAAATCTAGTTGCTTGAAAATTTAAAACGATGAAACAGTGTTAAATTCAAAACCGTAAAAAAAAAGCGTTCTTTAGAGTACATATATTGCTGCTAAGTTCGACAGTATTATTAAGGGCACATACTTGCTTTTCATTTTACCGAATATTAAACTACGTAATACTTTAAGCGTCTGTAGAATGAAAGGCAAGTGTGTGCCCTTCATAAAACCATAAAAATAAATTAAATTGTGAAGCAATGTTATAAGAATATCATTCTAATTGAGCATTAAATGAAAAAATACGTAATATAAACACCCCTGGACAAAAATCTACCTCCAACCTCAAAAATGAAGAAAAAATATAGTTTACAATTTTTAAATAATGAAAATCAGATATATGAAAGATAAGTTTAAGAGACATCTAAATTTCAAATCATTTTTATTAGTATATTAGCATTTATACTAAATTTCAAAATTTATTTTTGACATAAATAGAAGACCACCAATAAAAACTGAAAAAAAAATTAATTTAATTGAAAAATTTACATATATATATATATATATATATATATATATATATATATATATATATATATATATAGTTTACGTAATATAAAAGCTATTAAAACTGTAATCCGTAAAATGCTAAAAACATAAATGGCTAAAGGAACTAAATTATCTGAATTTAAGAAAGGCAAGATTACTGCTTTGAAGAGAGTCGGACAATCTCGGAGAGAAATTTCGAAGGCCTTAGAACGCAGTAAAACCGTTATCTGTAATTATTTGCAAAGTCCAAATAAGTATGGAATAAGAAAACCGACTGGCAGGCCAGAAAAATTAGCATCACAATTAAGAGAAGAATTGTCCACGAAGTAAAAAAAGAAAACTTTGTCCACATCAAAAATCTTGAAATCTCTAATGGATGCCCCTTGCAGTACTAGAACAATTAGAAGGCATTTAAACAACGAAAACATAAAGCATAAGAAAAGAATTCATTGTCGAATGTTAACTATGAAGCACAAAGAGAAACGATAGGAATATGTTCACCAATTTCAAATCACGAGCGCTAAAGAATGGCGAAAAGTTGTTTTCTCAGACGAAAGGAAATTCAATTTAGATGGTCCAGATGGCTTTCAGAAGTACTGGCACACAAAGATTTTCCAGAAGAGAATTACTCGACAAATCATAGTGGAGGAGGATCTCTTATCATATGGGGGGGGGCTTCTCATCCTCAGGAAAACTTAAACAACAATTTGTCAGTGGTCAACAAAAAGTAGCAGATTATGTGAAAATGCTAAATGATTTATCTCTCGTGGTCTATGTGTAGACAAATGAATTTTTCAACTAGATAATGCTACTATCCACAATGCATCAATAACAGAGAAGTACTTGTTTGAACAAAAAATAAGACTTCTCGACCACCTAGCATGCTCTCCAGACCTCAATCCTATTGAAAATATGTGGGGATCGATTGTTGCTAAAGTTTATGTAGGAGGTCGACAGTACTCAGCAATTTCTGAACTCAAAAACGCAGTCTTAGACGGATGGGAAAATACATTCGGTTCAACTTCAGAAACTAGTTGATAGATAACCTAAAAAAATTCGGCTAGGCATACTTAGCTAACGGCTGATCTACAACATATTAATTAAAGATTGCCTTTATATTCTATAGTTCTGCTCACTGATCTTATATTTATGTGAAAACAAAATTTTAAAATCAAGCATAAATGCTAATAAACATATGAAAAATGAATTGAAATTTTTTCATATTTTAAATTTAAGTGTTTTTATGTCTTATCTTTCATATATCTGATTTTCATTATTTAAAAATTGTAAACAATATATTTTTCTTCATTTTTGAGGGTGGTCTTCGATTTTCGTTCAGGGGTGTGTATTTGTGTAATATGCCAAAAAAGGCAAATAGAAATATCACTTTAATACGGTTTATTTTTTTATGGATCTCAGGTACGTCAGGAACAAAAGGAAGCTTTTTAGCAATTTTTTACAAGGCTTTTTTAAATAAAAAATATTTTTCGAAAGAATTTTTTAATTTGCTATATGAAAAGTGATGTAAAATGTTCTGTTTCTGTTGTATATCTATAAGCCTGATCAAAGTATCTTTGGTTGGTATTTTATATCTCTCACTTGTTGGAGCACCAACTCAAATGTCATTTGATTAGATTTGGACAGAGTGTGTTTTAAAATAGACGGAAATAACTCTGAAAAAATTCACATTTATAAAGAAAGAAGCCGGTGAAGTCACGGCTAATTCGAAACATACTCTTTCCAAACCTACTCAAAATACATTTTAACAGGTGCTCTCATAATATATATATATATATATATATATATATATATATATATATATATATATATAAAACCAACCAAAGACACTTCGTTCAGACAACATTCTTCTATCGAATGGATATGTTACATTATATATATATATGCGTGGATATATGTGTATGTTCCAATTGTATGTTTTCTTCCCTTCAACTTCATTACCTGACACATGGTCAGCTTAACGTGGGTTCCTCTGTGCGTCAGTATAGGTAAGATCAAAAGCCATTGTTAAATTCGCATCTGATTAGGGCCAAACTAGAGATCAGTGGATGAATCAAAATCATTCAGATCACAGGATTACTAAAATTTGCTTGCAGACTTAGGAGAGTGTTAGAGATCTTACAAAATTTTTTGAAGTGAAGGTTGAAATGAAACGGTCCATCCCATAATTAGTTAATGTAGCAAACTAGCACAAAAGAAATGCAAGACAAATCAAAACTGCATGGAAAGGTCATCAACAGAGAATTTTTCAAGAGATTAAAATTGATCAAACTATCAAAGTGTATATGAACTAACCATAATCCGTCCAAGAAAAGTCTCTGGAATTCTAAGATACACGGGGATCACCAAATTCCAGCCTGAGGACCACACCGAATGTTAAGTAAACAGAATATAAGAATTTGGCATCTAATGAATTTTACCGTTCCAGCGAACAACAGAAAGCGAAAAAAAGGGAAAAGGTACAGAAATACTTAGACGTTGCTTGAGAGCTAAAAAATTGTGGAATATGAAAGCGACCGAGATACAAGTTGCAGTTGATTTGATACACTCAGAACAGTCTTCAAAGACGTGGACAAAAGACTAGAAGAATTGGAAATCAGAGGAAGAATCGAAACACTCCAGACCATTTCATATTTCGATTGGCGAGACTACTCAGAAGAGACTTGGAAGCCTGAGGAGTCTTGCTGTCACTCAGACTCCACTGAAAGACCGCCAGCTAATACGGGTATGAAAATTCGTAAGGAATAATAATAAACCGGACAAAAGAATGAAAAACTCTGGATCAAAGAACTAGAAAATTAAAGATCGGATTTAAAGTCTTAAACGCCAGAGATGCTGTCGTTGGATTTTTATGTGGAGAGACAAAGACTGAGAAAGCGACATTATTGAAAGATTGAAAGGACCAGGCTATCAAAGGACTAAAAGGCATCACATACAAAAATAAAAAGAGAATAATAATGAAAGCCTGAAATTACAACATAATTGGCAGAAGTGCAACTGTTGGATCAGAAAGCTCCCAAGTTACAAGTGAAAGAAGTATAAAAACAATTCTATGAAAACTTCGAAAGGCAAAAGGATTTACAGATATGGGCATTATGAAAAAAAATGGGGGAGGGAAATGATTACTTGTTATAACTCGCAATCACTTTTTTTTATTATAAAAACCATAACAAAAATATTTGAACGAACTAAATCAAGGACAATATGACTCAACAAAGCAAAACTTAGCCTGAATAGAAGCTAGAAATGAAACTGCAAATTATTAGATGTAAATGCAGTACAGTAGGTTTGAAGAAGTATGCCAGAATAGGAAGGGTAATTCAAATGGGAACTATGCAAATGTTTTTTTTTAATTTGATGATACGCTCATAATGTAAGGGAAACTGGGACTAAAAAAAGATGGCTTTCAAGATTTTTATCATCAAGGGTTTTCGGACTATTGTCTTCATCTTAATTGTTATTTACTCAACGTTTCGGCTGATATATCCTCCGGCCTTCTTCAGATGTTTGTTGAACTCGGGAACCTACACGGAACTTCGAACTACGTTCTTTATTGAATTCACGTGGTGGGGCGCCTCTTCTGATTCTGTTAGCCATAAACGGGTACAAGCGTTAAGTATTCTTGTATTGATACTCGCCTGCAGTCAGGATTGAACTCGCAACCTCCAGATGATTGTCTCCTTAGAAGTTTGGGGAACCGACGCATATAACCGTTACACTGTGTCCTGCTGGGGGTTCAATAAAATGCGTAGTTCAAAGTCCTGTGTTGGTTATCGAGTTCGACAAACGTTTTCCCCTAATTTTTCAGGTATAGAAGTGTGTTCACTTATTTGTTTCGCTTCAATTTTATTTTAGGGTCTGATAGAACTGCTACATACATTATCTGCTAAGTTGTATTTAAGTCACCAGAAACTAGACTTAGAACCTGGATTGCGTAATAATCAGTTTGAAACAATAGCTACGTGTTTATGCAACTATTGATATTACCAGATAGATTCATCAACACTTCACCTGCCGCATAAAACTTAAGTCGATCTTTTACCGTGGTGAGGGTCTGTAATTATAGTGAAATTGCTAGCGCTGAACTGTTTTTAAATATACACGAATTTCATACTAGGTCCTATTTACTGGTTTTTATTTTCCTTCCTTCCTTCCTTCCTTCCTTCTGTGTGTGTCTGTGTAAATGTGCATATGTATCTGCGCATCTGTACGTGATTGCATCAGTACATATCACACAGAACTGTTCTCTGTAGATTCTGAGAGAGTGTCCACCATTTATGACCTTGTCCAAGAATGAATAAAATGGCGAGTCTTATCGATTCCAATATATTATTTAGAAGATAATGTTTACTTTGGAAAGTAACGATTTAAAAAATTTCTTTCAAACCTTATTTATTGTCTCTGTCTGTCTGTCTCTATATATGTGTGTGTGTGATTTCTTTAATTTTTTGTTGTTGATGCAAAAAGGAAAAAAGTAAATATTTCAAAATGAATTGGTCCACGAAGAGATTAGTATTTTTTAGGCATAATTTATTTCGTTCTTATATACCTGTATGTTTCCAGCTTGTTACTTTCGGCAGAGAACTTATGTAGCAAAAGTCATATGAATGGGGCACCTAATAATACTCGAACTCACTCGAGTAGGTTTGTTAGTCTCTAACAAAAGCAACAAGCTGGAAGAACGAAATATATATTATTTAAAAAAATCTAAATCTCTTTGTAGACCAATTCATTTTAAAAAAAAGTATATATACACATGAGTGTGGGGTAAAAGAGGTTCCAGTCTAACGATAAAGTGGTGTTAAAGGCTACTCTTAGAGGAGAAGTTCTGTTGACTTGTAGGTATCCAAAGATAAGAAAAGTCTTAGAGAAGTTACTCTGAAATAAAACCTGCTGTTTGCATAGTCATCAGCTATTTTTCTACGTTTATCAATGGGCTGTTGCTACGTAGACCTAGAGAGTGGAATAAGTGTCATACAAACATATATTACTATAGTACAGGTGTTTTACTACCTTTTCATTGGATGTTAGGTATTTTTCTCAAGTTGAATTATAAATCAAGATTGTAGGGTAAAGATGGTTATCACCTATCAAGATGTGACAGTCATTATATTAGTGTCTCGCTTATAAACACAGAATATTTATAAATGAAAACACCCGCATATAACACTAAAGAAGAAAGAAACAAACAAAAACGGCAAATTCTTCCATCCCTATTTTTATAAAATTAACAAACCTTCCTTGAACAAGATCAACTTCAAATATAGCAACCATATAAAATGCCTATAACATATTTCCAGACAATTGTTCTCTTCCAGTAAAAAATTCTAATTATGCAGTCTTCTGTAAATACCATTCCTATAAATTTTGCTCCCTCGCAGATGGCTCCAGTTGAGAGCAAAAGTACTTGGGAAACGTACGGCGCCTTCCTGAACTCATTCTATTCCAAAGTCAAAGGTGACTTGAACGGATCAAGGATAGAATAGAGAGGCAAGAAGTGTCTGTCCTTTTGAGTCAAACATTCTAAAAAGAAAAATTCTCTCTCTCTCTTTATATATATATATATATATATATATATAATGCTTTGTGTGTAATGTATATCGTTGTGGGAATTGGACGATGTGACCCGAGTTTAAAACCTGAAACAGGCTGTTTGTATTTCAGATAGCGCTAATAGCATTGGGAAAAGTATGAATCAAACTATCTCTGCTCCAGCTGGGTACTTAACCTTCATATGGAAACTGATAAAGAAGAAGGTAAACTCTAAATTCAAACCTGTTTAAAGCTTCATAAAATTGACCTTGTGTCACATTCAGCTAAGGGTTGGTATAATATATATATATATATATATATATATATATATATATATATTATATACACAATTATTATTCTGTGGAGATGTTTATTGTTGTTTTGTCAACAAAAGTATTTTTCCTTAGAAAAATGCTGCACTAAGCCCAACGAAAATGCAAAGTCCTACAGGAAATGTATTAAACAAATACCTTAGAACTTTCATTCATTTTAATGAATATACTATGTGTATGAACCTTTCAGGTGAAACCATAGAACTTGATTATTAAAGCTTTTGTCAACACAAGAATTGTTGATAGTCTACTTGATCTTTACAAAAAGCTTGGAGTATACGACCTTCGGCCAAAGTCAACATCATCTTGCCAACATTCATTTAGAAAACCCTTTCAAGTCAAGTCAGCAGTGTGTTTATCTGAAAAGTCGTACCCAGTGAGCTCAACCCTCTGCTAGAGTTCAAGAGAGGCGATCTAGAACCTGAATTGGCACAGTTCAACGTACACCTACTCTTCTGAAATCAAGATGGAGAGAAAAACGCAGAGTGAGAGACGGAGAAATAAAACTAAGACAAGAAGATGCGTGGCAAAATAGGCGAAACGGAAGGAGGCTGTGGAGAAACAAAGACGATGTTTGTACAACATCGGGGGGAGGGAAGTCAAGAGATAGCAGGAGAGAGGGGAACGATAGGGAAAGAGAGAGGGAGAGAGTGTGTGTATGTGTGTTTGTATGTTTAGTGGAGAGAAGAGAGAGTGAAAGAATCAAGCAAAAAGAAATCAATGGCGCCAGGATCTCATAGCCCGTCTTTATGGCTGAATGCTTGCAAAGCTGTCTACTTCGTGCTGGTTTCGATCTGTGCTAACTGATTCAATAGCATAAAACCTGAACAACAAAACATACACATATATATGCACACCTCATGCTAACAAATTTTTCGGGCAGATTTCATGGCTCATTCTGTAAAAACGTTCCTTTCAAACAAGTCTTATCAATCTAAAAATTATTACATCCCTAGAACTTCTGCGAAAAGCTTTGAGAAAAAAATGACGTGATAAGAGTGCTAAGTGCTGTTTTGAACAAATCCTGGAAGCAGCAACCGATAAAACGGCCACTGTACATCCACTTACCTCCCATCTCACAAACTAACAAAGGCAACAAACAAGACATGTTGAGCACAGTTGGAGAAGTACGGACAAACTCATTAGTGATGTTCTCCTGCTGATTAGTACACAAGGAGATACCAGAGTTGGTCGATCAGCGAAAATATTATCATCACTAATCAGATACTAGGTGCAGTCTAGAAGAATTATCAAGTATGATAAAACTAAGATCTTATTCTGATGACCTCATAGGCAATAAACAGAGTCACAAAGTGCTATCATTTTTTACGCTATCCTTAGATATAGACTTTTTCTATTAGATATAATGAGCACTTGATTTATAAATATTGCAAATTCCATTATGCATCCCTTGTGTGTGTGAGTGTATATATATATATATATATATATATATATATATATATATATTCATTCTGTATAGGTTAATACTTGGTACTTGTACGAAACTTGGTGTTTTATTTGTTTTGTTTTTCGGTAGCCTCAATTTTTTTAGTATTAAAATTGAACAATTTACAGACATTTTACTACAGTCTATCCTCAGTCCTTACAATCACCATAAATTGCCGATCTAAAATAAAGAAAATGGCTCGATATATTTTAATTATATATCTTCAGTCTAGACGACTGTATAGTAGTTAAGACTTTACAATAAAGATTATTAAAAAAATTCCATATCCTTTGAGATATTCAAGGTGTTTTAAAAACAATTTATAATTTCATTATCTAATAACTAAAGTAATTCTCATTTAAATAATCTCAGATTTTAACAGCATGTGTAGAAACAATTCACAATTCTATGTTTAAGGTTTTTTCATATTTACCAACCCCTCCGCTCGAGCAGGGTATGACACAAGGTCAATTTTTAAGCGGAGTTTAACAGGTTTGAATTCAGAATTTTCCTTCTCCTAGACTAGTTGCCTCACCAAGGGTGAAGAACCTAGTCTGCCCTACTATTTACCCATAGCTGGAGGGAGAATATTTGAATTCATACCTTTCCCAAGGGTATTAGTGCTATGTGAAAGGCAACCAGTGTTGTCCAGGATTTGAACTCGTGTCGCCGAATCCATTTCCTACGACGATAACCATAACACCACAGGCACCTCCTACGTTTAATGTTTTTTGTCTTTTATGGCATAGAAATGTCATTCACTTGTGGGAAAATTGGTTTAAACATTAAACATAGAATTTTGAGTTGTTTCAACACCTGCAGTTAAAATTTAAAATCATTTAAATGAGAATCAGTCAAGTTATTAGATTAAACGATATCAATTTTTCTTAAACATCTTGTATATCTGTTTAAATATAACATAAAACACTGACTTCATATTTTCACTCATATTCTCAGTAGAGACAGCAGTCTAGATGTCTATACAGCACTTTATGTTTGCGGGTGTTTTCAGAAATATTTATATTTCGTAATTTAATAACTTGACCAATTCACGTTCAAATTAACTTAGATTTTAAGAACACGTGAAGAACAATTTAAGATTCTATGTTTATTTCTTTTTTGTCTTTTCTAGTATAGTTGTTTCTTATGCTATTACAATTCTGGATCATTTGAACGAGAATTGTCAAAATCGTTAAATTACATATCTATTTGTTTGAAATATCCTAAGTTATTCTGTTGTTCACACGTATTCTTTTAAATTTTACTATTAAAGCAGGCAAACATTTCCAGTCTGAATACTTCGTAGAATGCAGAATGATATATAACATAAATAATTGTGGAAAAAAGTATTCGGACACATTGATTTTCTATTTCAATATCCAGTTTCAAAACCTCAGTTTTTATTTGCAACCCGGAGATGTTTTCATAATCCTTCACACGGAAGAGAGAAAGGAAGGAAGGAAGTTCAATGACACTGGCAGATAAATATTAATGATAAATAATTACGTGCTTGACTTCTAGAATCGAGATTTCTCCTCAATCTTAATATCTTAATTAAAACTTTTGTCTGTCTTTCTGTGTTTTTATCTATTTCAAACCGTATCTTCCTCCTCCATTTTCTATGAAAAAAATCTTTTATGAAATATTCCACTTAAAAATACTAATATTTCTCATTAATTAAAATAATATTTTTATCTCTTATATTCTATTTTCTTGTCGAATGCATCTAAAATATTATGTTTAAATTCGGATCACAAGAAATATCGTGGATTTCTTTTCCGGAGTTTCAAAATTCTGATAATAAGTCAATTTCTCAATTAATGGATAAGTTTTCAGGTATGCCAACTTTCCAAGGATTTTTACATGCCTAGATGTTTAGGAATCGTGTTAATTAAACGTTCGAAGTTTCTTTGGTGTTTTTCTTTTCTTGCTGTATGTGGTGACCTTGAGTCTTTGTGGTTTGGTTTGGTTTCTTTGTTTAATGGCATATCAACCTTTGTAGGTTATTTAATGCCAAAGCCTTCCTCCAAGAAGAAAAGTAGTGGTACTATTTAACCCATAGCTGGGAGGATGAGGGGGTTCATACCTTTCCCAAGGGTATTTGCCCGAAAGTGACCGTAATAGCGCGACTGGAATACGAACTCGCTTACTACGATTCCGCAGTCCATCGCTTTAACCATTACACCACGAGGGCACCCCCGAGTCTTTATGGGTTATTTAATGACAAAGCCATCATTGTAGAAGATAAGTAGTAGAACATTGTGATGGCACAGGATCCATTGTTTGTTATCCATGTCAAATGTATTTTTATACAAAAAACAGTTCTATTTCAATTAATTCAGTTTAGTATGAGTATTTTTTGGTTTACACAGTTAAAAGTCAAAACAGTTCTATTTCAAACAATTCAGTTTAGCATTGGTACACAGTTTCAAAGTCAAAAACAGTTCTATTTCATTTCAAACAATTCAGTTTAGCGTAAGTACAAGGTTTCAATGTAAAAAAAAAGTTCCATTTTAAACAAATCAGTTTAACCTAAGTACACACTTTAGTTCTATTTGACCCATAGATAGGACCCTATCAGGTGCTACCACTCCAGGCTGGAGTAGACCTGGGAGCGATGACAATGAAGGGGTACTGTTCACCCCCCATATCTCCAGAAATATAACCCTTACTATCAGATACAGGTTAGGGTCATACTCAGGAACCCCTCCCTCTTGCTGGAGACAGAGTTAGCGCATTCAAAGCCTCTTTGACTAGGCTTTAATTATTTTTGAAGGAAAGAGAGATATAAGTAATCAAAGAGTGACAGAAATAAGCAAAAAAAAAAAAAATGCAAATAGATTCATATGAGAAAAATGAGCGTCCCCTTATCTAAAAAAAAAAAAACCTTTAAAAATCTTTAGCTACAAATGACAGTAGTGCTGTGATAGAAAAAAGTATGAATTTAATTTCAATAGAGCACTAATTGTTTTTTTTTTATTTTGCATATTAACCTTTGTAGGTTATACAAATGAACTGTTCTATTTCAAACAATTCCGTTTAGCATAAGTGTACAGTTTAAAAGTAAAAAAAAGTTCCATTTCAAGCTAATCAGTTTAGAAAAAAGTTCTAATTCAGACAATTTAGTTTAGTATATGTATAGTTTTTGTTTACACACGGTTAAATATCAAAACAGTTCTACTTCCCACAATTCGGCTAAGAGTAAGAACAGTTTCAATGTCAAAAACTGTTCTATTTCTGACAATTCAGCTTTTCATTAGTATGCAGATTATATGTCAAAGCATTTCTATTTTAAACAAGTCCATTTAGCGTAAATATGCTGTTTAAATGCAAAAACAGTAAACTCTCGAAACCACGGTTTAGTTTTATTTGACTCATAGATAGAACCCTATCGGGTGCTACCAATCCAGACCAGAGTGGACCTAGGAGCGATGGCAGTGAAGGGGTGCTCTGCATTCCCCAAAGCTCCGGCGTTAGTGGAGTCTCGTCCTCAGATTGTTTAGTGTCATATCAGGACAATCATCGGGTGGGGGTCTTACCTCTCTGCAGAAAAGCAGTTGGAGTATTCTGCAGCCTCAGATTCTGCGGAATCGTAGTAAGCGAGTTCGAAATCCAATCGCGCTTTTACGTTCACTTTCGGACAAATATCATTGGGAAAGATATGAACCCCCTTATCCTCCCAGCTACGGGTTAAATGTTCTTCTAGAAGGATGGCTTTGACATTAAATAACCCACGAACGTTGATATGCCATAAAGAAACCAAACCAAATCAGATCTCTAGGTCAGAGTGGACCTGGAAATAATGGCAATGAAAGCGTACTTCACACTTTCCAGATATTCAGCACTGACAATTAGATGCAGTTTAGTATCGAACCCATGGTACTCCTTTTTTAGAGGTGGGGATCTTACGAAGGAGTTAAAATCGATTTTTGCGAATTTTTATTCCTTAGATCTTCAGAATAGGAGCCTCACCGTCAAAGTTGTTCACTCATACTCAAGACACGCCTTTTTGTGGGGAAGGTATCATTCCTCTCCAGATGATACAGTCATCGACAGAATAATCTTGTGGGAAGCATGGTTTGGTTTGTTCCTAAGCTTGCTCACATGGTAAAGGCATTTTTGTTATCATAGCAAATTTACCAGATGAGATAGATTCTACGTATTATTACAATGTATGCTATGCCACAAGCAAAATGTTGAAACTGTAACATCAGTAATTAGGGCAAGTATTTCATGCTTTGCTCAATAGTTTGGTTTAGTTGTATAATTTGTGTTTTATACGTGTTGTTTAAGCGATAAAAAAACTCACTTTGCTGGAATAAAAAAAAACAATACATCATCATCAGATTTCATCACTTATGTCACTGGAAGTGAAAAATTGCCAAAAAACTTTTGAGGTTCAACAGGCTATTTGAACCTGTTCCACTCAATATATTTTGGCAATCTTTTGATATGGTATGTTAGTCTGTCAGACATTTGTTGCAAATTTGTCCTGCGTCAGTTGCGTAATTTTTATAGATTTCCTTGCTTATAGATGAAATATCTTTTAACGCTCAAAATATTTTTTGGTATAAACTTTGGAAATTGAATGTATTTTTCTGTTATCACTTATTAAAATATTTTAAAATGAATTATCATATTTTTAGTGATTAGATATTTCCTTTTTTTTATTTTTACAATGATCAATTTTAATGTTTTTCAACAAGAACAAATTTTCAATTAATATTACATGTAAACTGGTCTAAGTTAGCAATGAACATTAATTAAAATTTACACAAGATTTATAAAAGCGTGGATACATAGAAAGACATTCACAAATTCCCAACGCCTATGTTTCGTAAAAGCAAAAAAATCAATGAATTTAGTTGATTATATGTGTTTATTAAAAAGACAATATTTGAAAAGAAACTGGATTAAACCAAAGACATAAATGAAAAGGTAAATGGCTTAAGGCGAAAGAAACATTTCACATTTCATTTAGGAAGTTAATATATCTAGAATAAGGAAATAAATCCTATCTTACGGAGTCCTTTTTAGAATAGTTGTTGCATTTGGCATTGCCATCAACCTTCAGAAATTGAGCGATTAGTGTAAATGCCGCTTCGTAGACGTACAGATATCTGGAAAGACAGAATTCCAACCCGAGAATCCCCATTTCTACATCAC
Source organism: Sepioteuthis lessoniana (assembly GCA_963585895.1). NCBI lineage: Eukaryota > Metazoa > Mollusca > Cephalopoda > Myopsida > Loliginidae > Sepioteuthis > Sepioteuthis lessoniana. The sequence continues at coordinate 98,371,996 of OY757909.1, read as the reverse complement.
TATCGCCTTAGCATTACGATTATTGTCGCATGAAATGAAATTGGTGACCTGAATTCAAATTATTGTGTATTACTTCGCGCTAATGCTCAGCAGAAAGAAATGAATCCGTCAGCTCTTCCCATCAGTTACAGATAAATAGTAGAGCAAACTTGATTAGGCAATCACTTTCAGAGAAAATAAATGAAAATAAAACCCACAAAAAATTGATCCTTTGTCACATACTGCCCGCGACATAGGGACTAGATAAATATATACGATAACAAAATGAAAGTGAAAGTAAAAATACTTTCGAGAAAGACTGTCCCAATTAGTATGTCGAAGATGACGCTGTCGTCATGAAATGCGGAACAATTTTCGGCGAAGAAGAAAAAAAAACAACAGTACTTGTGCATGGGGCTATATGAGCAGGTGTGTCGGTGTGTGTGAGTGTGTGAATTTTGCTGCTGAGAAATTGTAGTAGAAGCAGTGACTGTGGTTGCAATGTCAGTCACGTGGTCACAGCTTATAGAAATACCTGTAGTAGGAGTAGTAACGACAGGCGTAGCATTGAGTTTCTATGATGAAAAAAAAAGAGAACGGCTAAAGGAGTCCAATTGTTGCCGAAGAAAATGAACAGTGAAGAGTTAACCACGTGGAAGAAAGAAATAGGTTCGGTCAAATAAAACCATCAACATTTCCAGTTGTGTAATTAAAAGAACGATTAAACGTTATAAATATATATTTTTTCAAGTCTCTAGCTATGAGTTAGCATTTAATCGTTTATAAAATATTCAATTCTCAGAATATAAAAATGATTACTCTTTGAGTATAAGATATTTGAGCGAGCCTATTCAAATATTCATATGTTTCTGCATAAATACACACAGACACCCGTACAAATATGGTAGAAATAGAAAGAAGACTAATACTATATATATGTGTGCAAACACACTCATATGTGGTAAAAATAGTGTGAAAATAGCTCTCTTTCTCATATATATATAGTGGAAATAGTAGGAAAAGACCTATATATATATATATATATATATATATATAAACACATAAATGCCACACATGCATACATGTGAGGATAATTGGAAAAGGATAAAACACCAAACTGTGTATATATATATATATATATATATATATGGTAGAAAAGGACCAATTCTCTCTTTCTATATATATATATATATATATATATATATATATATATATATATACACACACGCAGACTATACATACAGGAATTATTGCAAAGTGAGAAAACAATCTATATATATGTAAGACCTATATGTAATATATGGCTGAGTGGTTAGATACTAAGTCTAGCGTAAAGGTAGGCGGGTTTCGATTCCAGCTTGAAGCGTCGTTATTGTCTAGCCACACTGAAGAGTTATAATACAACAAAACAGTCTGTCTGTGGATGACTATATATATATATATATATATATATATATATATATATATATATATATATATATATATATAGAGAGAGAGAGAGAGAGAGAGAGAGAAAGGGAAATATATATTTCCCACTCTCTCTCTCTATATATATATGTCTATATAGAGTCATCCACAGACACTCTGTTTTGTTGTATATATCATACAGCTATTCATGTGAACAAACACTAAATGTTTGTGCGTGTGTTTATGTGAAAAGGTCACTAGAGGTATTTTATACTTTAGTATACTAACTGAAACTGATAGTAACGCAAAAAAAGTGTATGAAATTTTTATCATTTTAAACAGGGATTTTAAGATTTTACAATATATACACTCAGAATTGCTCTATATTCTTATCCTAGTTTATAGATTATGCAGAGATCGGTTATAAATAATATTGAATATAATCAGTGTTCATTGCAAAATGTTCCAACAGAAAAAAAATATTGAAATCTTAGTTTTAAAAGAAAACAGAACATTTTTATAAGAATTGTTTACGGTAATTTTTTTATGAGTGAAACAGTAAAATAATTTTAAGTTCATGTCAGATGAATGATGAAACTTGCTAAAACCAATCTTAAGCTGAAATCGTAACCTTCAATTCTTTATATATCAACTTAATAGTAGTACAAAATGATAACATCAGTTAACGAAATTATGAAAGACCTCATGTTTCAATTCCGCAGTTTTAAACGCAGACATATTAAGTCCTCGTTTTCATTTTCTTTGTACCTACAGATTTGGCATTGTGAAAATAAGGTAAAATCATTACAAATTGTTTAATAAATACAACCAATAACATATTGAGATTAATAAACAAAAATTTCATATCAGGTTAGAAACTTTTTTTTTTTATATCTAAAGTGTTTTTATGAGATTTTATGAACGTTTTATTTATATTTTTAGACGAACAGATAACGAGGTAATAATCTACAATGGGATATTTCTGTCACAAAAGGAAGAGAGATCACAGACGCTGCTGATAAAAAAGATGGCGTTCTGTAAAACGGACCTCGCGGCATATCTAGAGTATTTCTCTGCTTAAAATAAGTACTGTTAACTCCCAGATACAGAGGTGTCGCACAATAGGGACTGAAACTTCCATACTTTCGCAATTTTGACACAAGATAAAAAACAGAACTGGATTATATTTTTTTCATAATTTTGAAAATATTAGTGTGTAATAGCTTTCATCAAAATCGTGAAAGACCAGTCCAGTCAGCTTAAGCTGTAGCCGTTTATAAAATATTAAAGTCTTAGAAAACTGAAAATAATCACTATTCTTTGAATGATAGAACCAATCCATTCAAATAATATCCATATAGATGCATTAATTAAATAATTACACAAATATATACACAGAGATGAAGTCTCCATTGCGTTGTGGTTAACATGCTGGACTGCAACATCGTGGTAAACAGGTTCGAACTCCAGCCATGTCATTGCGTTCACTTTCGGACTAAAAACCAGCGAAAAGTTTGAACCCCCCACATCATTCAAACTATGGGTTAAATAGTGAAACTACTGTTCTTCTATAAGGATGGCTTTGGCATCAAATAATCTACAAAGATTGATATGCCATTAAATAAATAAACCATATCAATACACACATATGTATGATAAAAAAGGGGGAAAGGTGGATAAACCAAACACTTACAACGGGTTTAGTAGTGATATTTCGTTCTTTATTCAAGAAAAAACTTTTTCAGACAATATTTTTTAGTTTTTCTACATTTTAGACAAGAGACAGACAAGGAAAAAAAAAGGGAGGGAAATAGATATTGGTTTTAGTGATGGTGGTAGGGGTTATTGATTTTTACCCATCCGGGTAGATGGTCAAGGCTAGGTGATATCAAGTGTATCAGTTTTCATTGATCACAGTCAAAGCCAATGTAGAAATCCTAAAAAAATCGTTTGACGAAGTTCTTCCTTGAATAAAGAACGAAATATTATTACTAAATCTGCTGTAAGTGTTTGGTTTATTAACTTTTCCACCTATTTTCATCATCTTGTCTGAGTTAGTAAAATCTACCATTTCTCCACACAGATGTATATCTACTAATTGTGTAGTTATATGGTTTCCTTTATTTGTAAATCTTGAGTGCTTTATATGGTTATGATAGCATGAGTAGATCTATTTTTGAATGGCTTGACACAGACAACGCCACTAGGTCAAATGATCACATAGGCGAGAAACTGACAATCACCAAGCGCCCCTGAGTGTGTCTAAGCTATTAAAATTTATATAAGACAAATACATGTTTTCATATCTTAGACGCATCAAATGTTTTTGTGATCAGAGGAGGCAAGAAAACGGCAGTTACCAATCACGAGTCTTTAAGTTGTGCGTTAATATCTTATATAAGGCGTTTTGATTCTCGTTTTCTTTTTAGTCATCGGCAGAATTTCTCTAAGAGCTTGTTTTTGTAAAATGATGATTGTAAGCATAATTGAATTTTTTTCTGGAAACTTTGTAAGAAAAAAATGATTCGTAGTAACAAGTACCAGCAGGTAGAACCATCTTTAGATCATTTACAGTTAGTTTGGTTTCATGCCATATCAAGCTTTGTAGCTTTGTATCACAGCAAATGATTTTGGTTGCTTTCGCGGCTTCATAGCGCAGCTAGTACTCGTAAAACATTTGCAGATTTCAAATCACACATAAAGAAAAACAACGCACAATGTATCAGGTTTGGTTTGGTTTGTTGGGTTTTATGGCATATCAACCTTTGTAGGTTATTTAACGCCAAATTCATTTTTATGTAAATAATCTGCTCTATTTAAAACAATTCAGTTTAGCATAAGTACACAGTTTAATGGTCAAAACATTTCCATTTCTAACTATTCAAGCAGTTGTATGTAACAATTCGGTTAAGTGTAAATACAGTTTTAATGTCGAAAAACAGTTCTATTTGAAATAATTCAGTTAAGCATAAGCACGCAGTTTAAGTGTAAGTAAGGTTTAATTGTAAAAGTCATTTCTATTTCAAACTATTCAGTTTTACCCAAACAATTCATTTTAGCATAAGTATGCTGTTAATTCTATTTAACCCATAGATAGGACCCTTATCAGGTGCTACCACTCCGGGCAAGAGTGGACATGGGAGCAATGGCAATGAAGGGATAATCCGCATTCCCCAAAGCTCCAGCACTGCTGGAACCTCACCATCAGATTGTTTAGTGTCATATCCAGGGCACTCGTTGGGGGTGGGTCTAACCCCTCTGCAGAGGTGCAGTCAGTGTATTCTACAGTCCCAGCTGACTGGACACTATGTCAAACAGTTTTATTTCAGATAATTCACTTCAGCATAAGTACACAGTTTAGACGTCAAAAACAGTTCTATTTCGAGCAATTCAGTTCAGTACTAGTACGCAGTTCCAATGTCAAAACAGTTCTATTTTAAACAATTCAGTTTAGCATAAATACACAGTTAAATTGCAAAAATCAGTATAGTGAAAGAAGCACGTAGTTCTATTTAACCCATAGATAGGACCCTTATCAGGTGCTACCACTCCGGGCCAGAGTGGACCTGGGCGCGATGGCAATGAAGGGGTACTCCGCATTCCCCAAAGCTCCAGCATTGCTGGAACCTCACAATCAGATTGTTTAGTGTCATATCCAGGACACTCGTTGGGGGGGGGTCTTACCCCTCTGCAGAGAAGCAGTTGGTGTATTCTACAGCCCCAGCCGACAGGGCAAACAATGTATCAGTGCGCCAACTTCCACGATATTACCAACAAGCTCAACCAAATAAAACTCATATTAAAAGTTAGAAAACTAGACCCTAGTTAGACCAGAAGAAAAGAGACCGCCTTGATTCAGCTACGCTTTGGCCTTAACATACTTACTTTGACAACGTAAAAAATAAGCAACAATCAAGATATTCTTGTGGAACAACATATACAGTGAAACATATGATGGAATGCAGAAATCTCGGTCTTACTCGAAGAAAATTCAATAACAAAAACTATCAGAGAACAATTTGAATCGATATATCCTAATAACATAATCAACTTCTTGAAAAAAAAAACCTAAGTTTGTTGACCAAAATCTCATCCACAAATAGATACACTTTGATGTACAAAGCCTAAAAAACATTCATCACATGAAACAATATATGTTACACTACGGCAAGACGTTGAAAGTTGTAACTTAACATAAATACAAAACGACTGTTTCATGATACGAAAGGTTAATTGCTACTACCCTTTATCCTAGTAGCCGTCGAAACGAGAGAGATAGAAACTAAGAACTGCGTTCACTCATTTAGATGAACAGTTTGTGTAAAGAAGGAGAAACTAAAATATAGAAAGAGACACAGTTATAAAGATAGTCAAAAAGGGTTGGCACTTAGTTTCTTTCTTCGCTGATCTTCATGCCACCTATGCGCGTGCGACCTCACCGTTGGCTGACTCCACCCCAATCACAGGGTTTCTTTGTCATCTATCGTCTCCAAATCCGTACAGTCGGACCGACTCCAAGTTCTGACTCCTCTTTATATATTTTCTTCTAAATGTTCTTTCTAACTAATCTCTTAATCTCTAAAAGGTTTTATGGACAGGTCATTGCAAAATATCAGCTGATATCTATCAAAATGTTCATCCTAATGTTTCACTTTTAACTGATTTTAAAACAAATCTGTCGCGCTTTATTTTGATATCCGGTGATAGGTGCAAGATAACAGGGTCTACGCGAGTTCTGACCTTTAGAAATCGAAACCTTGCAACTACGAACTCAAAGTTTTAGCTCGCACATAATTCATTAGAAAAATGATTAATTAAAATCCCTGATTATTTTACATATACAGATAATTGTACAAGAGACAAGCATATGCCACAAAGAACGAATTAAACAAAGACGTCTTCGGCATAAGATAACCTAAGAGTTGACATTGTTTAATCTGATCCACCAATAAACAAGCAGAGAATGAACTGCTTCAGTCACGTGATATACGCACCGCTAAATATTGCAAAACACACGCGTATTCAGTATTAATTTCGGCCTCTTTGTTTAATGGCATATCAACTTTTGTGGTTTATATAATGCCAGAGTCATCCTTTTTGAAGAATTGTATTGGTACAATCTAACTCATAGTCGTGAGATATAAGGCTGTTAATAGCCTTCGCACGAGTTGGTTTAGCGTTATGTCCAGAACACTTATTGATGGCGGGGGTCCTACCCCTCAGCAGAGAAGCAGTCGGCGTATTTTCCAGCCCAACAGACTGGGTTAGATTTCGCTTTCGATTTCTTTGTTTAATGGAAAATCAGTCCTTGTCGGGCAGTAGTGGTACTATTTGACTGAAAGGATAAGTTGGTTCATACCTTTCATAAAGGTTTTAGTCTTTTGGCCCGAAAGTGAAAGTAATAGAGCGACTAGAGTTCGAACACGCTTACTACGATGTTGCAGTCCAGAACGTAAGCCATTACTCCACGGGGACTCTGTTAATCATTGAGCCGTATTTTCCTAAAATTGTTGAAAAGAGATAGAGCAAGACAACTGTGTTGCTCCTATTGAACTCTGAGTGTTGTGTGCTATTCTTAACTAGAAAATTTGTATTAAAAATCAAATCGGGTGGTGTAATGGTTATCGTTGTAGGAAATGGACACGGCGACACGAGTTCAAATCCTGGACGAGACTGATTGCATTTCACATAGCACTAATACCCTTGGGAAAGGCATGAATCCAATTATTCTCCCTTCAGCTTTGGGTAAATAGTAGGACAGACTGAGTTTATCAGCCTTGGTGAGGCAACTAGTCTAGGAGAAGGAACAGTCTGAATTAAAACCTGTTAAACACCGCTTAAAAATTGACCTTGTGTTATATCCTGCCCGAGCGAAGGGGTTGGTAAATAGGATTAAAAATCAAATCCATTTTTTTTTATTTGGACTCATAAATAAGCAACTGGTGCCAATGGGAAATACACCAAATCCAACCACGAGGCACACTAGTTAACTGATATTTACTAAATTTAAACTAGTACGTCTAAATGCCAGAAGTGGGAGGTCCCACTGATTGCCCAACTCACAATAGAACTCATAATCTGTGAGATTAGTTTATTAACCAAGAATTGGCGCCATAGTTATTTTCTAAACATAGCTGCGTCTTGCACTAGTACGCAGTACTAGTGTACTCATTACGCAAGTGAATCTATCATCAAGAATAGATTTCGAGAAGATCATATTGCAGTAGACGCCTACTAAGCTTATATTAGTTTGGCAGAAGGCCAGATATATTGAGCTCCCATTAAGAATCGAACGAACTCACACTGGTCTGTTAGGTATATCTACCTAACCATTACACCACACTTGACATTGTGTAACATTCTGTCCATAGCGGAGGGGTGACAACAACCACAGGAGGGACCCAACAAACCTTACATTCCAGGAGGCATCACATTGCTTAAAAGAATCTGCAGTAAATGTGGCAGAGTTGTTTAGTGAAGTTAGCTTAATCTAACATAAAAACAAGAATGTATGGCACTCAGTGAGACTCGAAAACAATGCGCTACCGATTTAATCCGATTGGTTGACAATAAATCACTCTTAATTTTATCTACAATAATCGCGTTATATTATCAGATTAACGTTGTTAACTTATATCAAGATTTATGCATCTCTCAGACAGTTCTCCAGATATATATATATATATATATAATTTTCTCATTTAAATGATTAAATGGTTCAGGCACTTTATATTTACTTGTTCTATCTTTGATCGGTTCAAGTTTTTGTATGAACCATTTTACTTCTGGATGGAATGAATTTAGAAATAGAAACCAGGTTAACGAAAGCATGGACAGCTATCAATAGGCTATCGATTATATGGAAATCAGACCTAACCGATAAAATGAAACGCAGCTTCTTCCCGGCAGCGGTCACATCGATACTGCTATATGGCTGCACTACATGGACACTAACAAAACGGCTGGAGAAGAAGCTAGACGGCAATTACACAAGAATGCTACGTGCAATCTTAAACAAGTCCTGGCGGCAACACCCCACAAGACACCAACTGTACGGCCACCTGCCCCCTATCATGAAAACTATTCAAGTTAGACGAACCAGACATGCAGGACACTGTGGGAGAAGCAGGGACGAACTCATAAGAGATGTACTCTTATGGACCCCCACACATGGCCGTGAAAAAGCAGGACGACCAGCACGAACATACATTCAGCAGCTATGCGAGGATACGGTATGTTGTCCTGAAGACCTACCTAGGGCGAAGAACGATAGGGGGGAGTGGCGAGAGAGGGTCAGGGATATCCGTGCTACCAGCGCGATATGATGATGATGATGATTTTCAGCCTCAACTGGAGCCATCTTTAGCGGAACGAATAATGAAATGACAAATGCAATGCAATGACGACTTATATACATTTACATAACGATTAGGAAGAAGAACTTAAGATCGACCCCCAATATATTGGCTATCAGTTGAATCATCGAAGGAGTACGAGAAAAAATCTTGAAGCAACAATATTGCGGGTAGAATGTCTCCAAAACCATTTGATGTCTTACACAAAGGGAAATTGGAGCAAACACTGCTACTTTATGGTCTCCCCCAAAAAACACTACAATAAGGTTATTTTACTTAATCACGAAAGCAATTGTTCGCTCACTTGATGGTGACATCGACTTCTTCTACATTGTCGTAGGAGTTTTGCAAGGAGATAAATTAGCACTATAAATATATCGTTGAGAAACAAGAAAATCAATAAGTAGATTCCATTATCAATTTATCTCACCCGTTTCTCAAGAATATTTCACTCTGCATAACTTATATATATTTACATGTATTATAAACTTTAAATTGAGCACTCAATTTGGATAATTCCGTTTTAGTATGTATATTGAATCTTTTGATATAATGATAATTATATATATATATATATATATATATATATATATATATATATATACTCAAGCACCACCATACGAGCAGGATGCAACATAAGGTCAATTCTAAGTGGAGTTAACCAGTTTGAACTAAGGGTTTTCCTTCTTGACCTGTTACCATACCGTGGTTAAAGAGTACTGTTTTCTCTACAATTTACTCATAAGTAAGCAACCTTAGTCGAGGGTGACCCGAAGGTTACCTTTTCAATAGCTACTACACCAAGGTGTAGGGGAGGGCGCTACTCCATTCCCTGTATTGCTTCACTTTACCCTTGATCCTTACCTTATAATACTGAATGTTAAGCCAGGTTGCATCAAGTACCATTTTTTTAGTCTTTGGTATGACTCGACCTGGGATTGAACCTCGGTCTCCCGGACCATTAGCGAACACTCTACTTATTAGGCCAATTTACTCATAGAAAGAGGAAAATATATAGATTCACATCTTTCCGAAAGGTATTAGCTGTACGTAAAATTAAAACTGCCTCGTCCAGAATTTGAACTTGGGTCGCCGTATCCATTTCCTACAAAAGTAACCCTTACATCACGAACTCCTTATGAGCACCATAAATATATCTATAATCTATGTAGATTACATACTTCAATAGATGTTATGAAATAAATGGTTTCGCATTTTAAGAGACAAGAAGCAGTTAATATCCGGCAGAAACAATGACGGAGGCATACTACGCAGATGATCTAGCGCTTCTCGCAAATGCACTTTCCCAAGCTGAAACTTTGCTGCGTAGCCTGGAGAAAGCAGGAGATATTGACCTCTACGTAAACGGAAATAAAACAGAATTCCTATGTTTTAAACAGGAATAAGCCTTTAAATAGAAAATATCTGAAATTAGCAGACTAGTTCCCACACGTCGGCAGCAATATCTCATCTACTGAAAGCGATGACAACATATATATAGGGAAGGGGTGGACCACAATAGACAGATTGTAGGGAAATTTGATTTCAAAAGTGTGGTTATCTCAATCCTACTCTCTGGCTGCACCACGTTCCTTTTAAGGAAACATATGGAGCTAAATAGAGATGCCAGATAGAGATGCTAGTATTCACTGTCCAGCAAGGACTTCAGATCTGTGAGGACACTGGATGCAGTGTAGAGAACCTACCAGGAACAGTTTACGATAGGTGGATTGCTAGAGAGTCAAGAAACTCTGTCCCATCAGCACGACTTGTTGATTATATATATATATATATAGGTAAAATGTAGTTTGCAATACTGATAAATTAAGAGTGTTCACTATCATTGAAAGAGCGTATATATTTGTCCTTATGACTGGATAGGTGAAAAACTGAGTGTTCCTTAGCCAAGTTGATCGTGTGTACGCTATTATATATATATATATATATATATATATATATATATATATATATATATATATTCTAGGGTACGTACAAAATATTATAATAGCTTTAAGTGGAGCAAACATTATAAGTACTAAAAGAGTACCTTATTTCGGTCTCGTCTCGTCGGAGAACTCCGCGACAAAAGTGAGCAAAGTAGAGGAATGTAGATAAGATTGTTAATAACAGCTCCTTTCCCTGCAAGAAAAAAGAAAAAAGAAAAAAGAAAAAAACCCACAAAGTGTGGAAAAAAGAAAATAAAGTCCTTTTCCACGGACGAATTGGTAAAGTCAACTACCTTATACTTATTCCTCTACTTTTCTTACTTTCTGACGAGATGTGACAAAAAAGGTCCTTTTTTTAACTTATAATGTACGCTCAACTTAAATATATTCTTACACATACATTTGAAAAAAAAAATTGTTTAGATTATACATAAATTTGAAATAAAAATTATTAACTTATAAATATATATATTAGAAGAGAATTGTTTATTTTTTAGCGGTATTAAAAGGTTGGCAGTATAATTCTGCTCTTGTGGATAATATCAGGTTTTGTTATTTCTGCAATTCCATACTTTAGATGTCACTTGGGACACGTAAATCTAAGTGGACTTTAATCACAAAGGGTAACGAAGTCTGATTCAAAACAAACTTGACATTTGAATATAGACGAATGTATGCTTTGTGCGTAGCGAAGTAATGGACATCGGCTATATATATATATATATATATATATATATATATATAAGGCAAAAATGTGAACAAACGAAAGCTACTACATAATGTCTTATAATTCCCGAGCTTGTTGGCTGAGCGGTATGATACTAAGTCTTACGTAAAGTGGGTGGGTTTCGATCACAGGTTCAAGCGTCCTACGAGTCTAGCCAAACTGAAGAGTTGTGATACAGCGAAACAGTCTGTAGATGATTTTATATATATATATATATATATATATATATACATTGGAGTAAAGAAATATTATGATTCTTCAATTCAAGAAATAGACATTCATGCACACACATCAATCTGGGTATTTATATGATCAAGTCATGCTGATACACGGATCCCCTTGACATTCTCTCACCATCTTTCCCTATCGATCAACGCTCTCAGCATACATTCCACATGGCATCTAGTAACTACACAGATCTGATGAATATAAGTCTTAACTGGTTAGTCAACACTGGTATGTCCATGTGTAGAAGTCAACAGGAAAACGTTACTTAGGAGTTTCTCCTTGTTTCTCAAGCAGGGTCCAGCATATTTGCTTCGTCTTTGATTGTTTGCGAGATAGGAGGTAAGTGGCTTTACAGCTGCTGTTATGTTGAGTTCTACGTAGCACACAGGACCTTTGTGTAGTTTCTGTCTCGTTTTTTTTTTCTCCAAAGTTGGTATATATAAGTAAAGTAAGTTGGCGACCGTAGTCGAGAGCCATCCTAAGGCTCCCCTTTTAATAGCTACTAAATCGAGGTGTAGGGGAGGGTGCTACTCAATTCCCTGGATTGCTCCACTTTACCCTTGACCCGTACGTTATAATACTGAGTGTTAAGAAAGGAAGCATCAAGTACCATTTTCTGAGTCTTTGGTATGACTCGACCTGGGATTGAGCCCCGGTCTTTCGGACCATTTACGTATACATTTGTAAACTTACTGTAATCACGACGTCTCAAGATTCAGTTTGCAGATGGAAACATTACAAGTGCTAAATACACACACACACACACACACACATATTATATATATATATATATATATATATATATATACACTCACACAACAACAAACTCACCCCTCCATTATTTTTCTTTTTTTTTAACGTTGAAAATGGACACGCTAGATCTGCGCCGAATGTAAAAGCTGCTCATGTCCTATGTAGATTATTCAGTGGTAATGTTATGGACCTGTAGACCAACAGTATTGAGGTGGAAACTATAGTAACGTAAACCTTCGATTGAGAGAGAGAGAGAGAGAGGGAAAGAGAGAAATTGAGAATGTCGGTTATTGAATATTTATAGCAAGAGTCTCCTTAGAATGGATACTGAACTAATAGGGAACAGGCCGATGGTAGTCAACAATTATAGATACGCGTATGGCTTGCCACGCATGCCGATACATAACACTGGAACACGGTCTGCTGGCTAAGTCTATTTACTTGGTTAGACGTTTTTAGAAGCACGTTCTTTCTATACTTGGTTCTCATTTATCCTCTTTTGCGCTTATTTCTATCTATTTCAGCCTTTCCTATCTATCTATCTATCTATCTATCTCACCCCGTCCATATTCATCTCTGTTTCTTTCTATCTATCCGTTCTTTTTCTTGGAAATATTTATTTTTTTACGATATATCTTATTAGTTTATTTCTTTCCTTTGTGCATTTTCCACCTTTTTCATTCCTTCGATCCTTCTTTCTTTCCCAGAAGCCAAGATATAAACAAATACTCTAGTTCTTACACTAATGATAATAATAATATTATCAAAGTTGTAAACTTCATCACGAAAGACATGAAAAACTGGAAGGTAGAATTAGAAGCAGGAAGACAAACCCTAGAGGCATCTTTCCAGACAGTCTAACTCTTACAACTGCTATTTCTTATAGCAAAGGTGCCACGGACTTTGATACTTAGTGCACAGGGGGTTGCAAATTTACAAATACAAGAGAATTAAGAAAGCTGTGGAACATGAGTAAAACGATGGTGCCAATTGTAAATGGCACGCTTTTAACTGACTCCAAAGAATTGGTAGAGGCTGAGAGAGTTGTAAATCAGAGGACGAATCGAGACCATCCACACTACAGTAAGCTGAGAAGAGTCCTGGAGACCAGAGAAGACTTGCTGTCTCTAGGACTCTGGTGTGAAAATATCGCAAGGAGAGTAATAATAATGATAATCGAGTGAAGCAAATTTGCGCCTTACTGGATGTAAATATTTTCTCCTTAGCGTAGGATACCATTACTAAATTTGGTACCATCTTTTGGAGGAATGTCATTTGCCATTACCTTCCACATGCTAGGATTATTTCATTCGCTAGTAATGTTTAATGGCTTATCAACCTTCTTGGCTTATTTAATGCTGTCCTCCCTTTAGAAGAACAATAGTTGTACTATTTAAACCAGAGCTGGGAGGATAAGGGGGTTCTTATATTTCCCAAGGGTATTTGTCCGAAAGCGAACATAATAGCACGAATAGAGTTCGCTTACTACGATTCTGTAGTCCAGCGATATAATCATAACACCACGATGACCGCCCCCGCTTGTAATATAGTTAAAACACCGGTTATTAAACTCTATCGAAACTGTTGATCGTCACCAAGTAGCTAAACTGAAAGTAAAAGCTAAATGCTATTATTTATATGCGTGCAAAAGTACTGTGCATTCATTCAGTCTCTGGTGGTGTAACGGTTAGCAAGCTAGACTAGCAGACCTACACGAGTGAGTTCGAGTCTCATTGGGCGCCCTATTCATTCGGCCTTGTGCCACATCAAAGCAAAGCGCTTTGTAAATTACATAAAAAATGAGGTCAATGAAAATTTTTGTATATACTCATTAAAGGGTAATACTGGAAAGTTCTCGATTCAGCCGAGACGACAAAGAAACTCCGTTTTAACTTTTTTTCAATAAAGTTTTTCGGAAGAGGCAAAGAACTAGAAATATGGTGTGCCAAGTGAGCGGAAGTTCTGAACGAGTATATTATTGATTGAGTTTAACGGTATTTCAACAAGTGAAGGGTCATTTTTTGCCTAGACTTTAAGGAAACGCATTTATTATACGTTTCTCTTTACCTGTTTGTGTTGTTGTTTCTTATGACTTTCTTTGCAGACGGTTATATGATATTAAGTTTTCCTATTGATACAAATGATTTGCACGGGACTATATTGTTTCAATAATTCAAATCGAGATAATTAATTTCATGGTTGAGAGTATGTATTTACCAATTGTCTTTAATTGGAATCATTTTGAAATAAGGCTTCTTAATCTGAGAATTAATTTTTATTTATTGCGGACTTTTTGTCCTCATCTTGGTAGTTTTTGTGTTGTTTCTTCTTTCACTACGTTTCGGCCAAATTTCACCTCTGGCCTTCTTCAGGTGAACCTCGGATAGGTCGACCTCGGATAGTAATGCTGAGTATTGTAACCGTATCCCCAGTAATTACTGCCTTCCATAGTTGTTGTCTATCGCACCACGTTTTTGGTCAAAAACGTGGTGCGATTCATATCCGAGGTCGCGGTAAAATCACCTGAAGAAGGCCTGAGGTGAAATTTGGCCGAAACGTAGTGAAAGAAGAAACAACACAAAAACTACCAAGATGAGGACAAAAAGTCCGCAATAAATAAAAATTAATTCTCATGCATTTACCAACCCTTCCGTACAAGAAAGGTGCGACACAAGTACAATTTTTACGGAATTCAGCAGGTTTGATTTCAGAGTTGATCGGTTACAATACCAAGTTTAAAGAGCCCAGTCTGCCCTATTAATCCTTAGCTGAAAGGAGAATAATTACAGTCATGTCTTTTCCATTATGTGAAATGCCAACAGCCTCGCCAGGGTTTGAACTCGATTTGCCCTGTTAATTTCTTAGTGCAATAACCATTAAATCATAAGCGTCACCTTGATATGGTTACAAGTAATGATTTCTATTTGATAATAATTGTTTGTTTTATTTGGTTGGGTTTTATGGCATATCAACCATTGTAGGCTATTTAATGCCTAATCCTTTTTTATACATATAAACAGTTTAAAGGTCAAACAATTCTATTTCAACAATTCAGTTTAGCATAAGTACACTTTAGTTTTATTTGACCCATGGATGGTATCACTCGATTTGGTGCTACTACTTCTGGTCAGGGTGGACCTGGAAGCGATGGGAATGAAGGGGTACTCCGCATTCCCCAAAGCTCCTGCATTTACGAAGCCTCACCATCGGATTGTTTAGTGTCATATCCAGGACACTCATTGAGGGGGTCTTACCCCCCTGCGGTGTAGTAGTTGGTGTATTTTATGGCTCTGGCCGACTGGGCTTAATCGTTTGTTTGTACACCGGTATGGTAACGAATGATAAGTCTTTGTGAACACTTACTGCTTCAAGTAACTATTAATGAATATATTTTAAACAATTATATAGTTTTAATTATTCTTATGTAATTTATATAATTTTCAACAGATCTATTTGACCCATAGAAAGTACCCTAACAGGTACTAACACAGCGGGTCAGAATGGACTTCGGAGTAAAGGCAATGAAAGATTACTCCTCATTTTCGAGGACTCCAGATATCGAGCCTCACTGTTGGATGTAGTTAAGTATCACACTGTTGTACCCTAACGAAAAGGTAACTGAATGAGAAAAAAACAAAACGGAGGTTGGAAATGAAATAGAAATCTTTATAACATTAACAAAACACTATACTTGCCTGCAGCGTGTAGAAGGTAACTGCTGGCAGTAGTGACTACTTAATATATTTTCGCGATTAGTCGCGCGTCCCACGAAACAGGTGAGTACGGCACAAGGCCTTTTTAAGATGAGTCCGGACGCAGGCACGTCCGGCGACTCCAAAAAATGCACCGGGTCCCGTCGGCGTTCCCCTAAATAAACCTAGCCCCTCCGAGGAGGGTGAGAACCTGGAGAGACGGCTCCCTGAGGTTTGAGGAGGGTCAGCCGCGTGACATGAATACTGGGCTTCCCCGGCACCCACGTCAGGCAGTCTCGACCGAGTGAAACACCACCGCTAAAGGCAGTTAGTATATTTTCACCCCCTCACAATAGAGTTCAACGTATTAATGTGGAATGGGACATTAATGTTTATAGGTAGGGTATGACACAAGGTCAATTTTTAAGCGGAGTTTAACAGGTTTAAATTCAGAGTTTTCCTTCTCCTAGGCTAGTTGCCTCACCAAGGCTGTAGAACCTAGTCTGCCCCACTATTTACCTATAGCTGGAGGGAGAATAATTGAATTCATACCTTTCCCAAGGGTATTAGTGCTATGTGAAATGCAATCAGTCTCATCCAGAATTTGAACTCGTGTCGCCATGTCCATTTCCTAGGTAGGGTATATGACACATACCCAGGACACCCTGAAGAGGATACAGTCAGGATAGTTTATGCTTCGCTGACAAGGTTGAAGAATATGCGGAGAAGCATAAATATTTCATAGATTTAAGTATATTCGTTTTTGGTCGGACCTAGCACTTATCAGTACTGCATCATAAAATAGACCTAGAATTCGCTTTGAAAAAAAAAAAAAAAGATCGTCGTCTGTCATTGATGTCTTACTTAAAAGAGAACTGCTGTGAAGACACGCGTCACGTTAAGATAGTCGCAGAAGCACATTGAAAGAATCGATAGCCACAACGCTTTCTCGACGAACCGAATCCCCATTTCCATGAGCTGAGTCACGTGGATCACTCCCACATTTTTCTCTTTTTACTCTGCTAAATGAATTAAAGCTTGACACAGAGTCACAAGCTGATGGAAACAGCATGTTCCGGATGCAAAACTTCGTGTCTTACAAAATCCTTCACCCGACTCCAAACCATCCACCCACCCACCCACCCAGGGGGATAGAAAATCTGATTAAAGCTTACTTTTTCTGCAAATTCTCGTCGGCTTGGATTTCCTTGTGTGCCGACGAGCTGTTGAGTTGACTTTTTTTTTTGTTTTCCTTTCTTTGATTTTAGTCGCAACTCAATTCGGTTTGAGAATTAGTGTAGAGTGAGCCTCGAATAGAAGGAAAGGAAAAAACACAAAATGTGCAGTAGAATTTACTGAGGAAATGAGTCCCTGGAAGCAATCTTACATCTGTTTTGTTCTTTTCTGGGTAGATTTGAAGATAGATTGATTAACAAAATCACATGAAGATAGAGAAGAAAAAAACTGGCATAGGAAAAAATTGATTCAGGTTATCTATCTCTCAATCTATTCACATCTATCTAATACTATCTACTTATAACTATGTCAATCAAAGTCTCACACTAAGTATCCATCGATGACTGTCTATCTATCTATCTATGTCTGTTCGTATTTTCTCTCTTTTAGCCCTGTCTGTCAGAGTCAATCTCTTTCTCTATCTCTGTATATCATTCTCTTTTCTTGTTTAGCATCCTGTAGACGCTTTTTGCAATATGGTACCATAGCAAAATCTCATTATTGATGGTGACACAATTTCAGTAGTGAGTAAAGTTTTATTAGGTGGAGTTAGTAGCACTCCTCTCCTCTCCTCTTTCTAAATATATATATATATATATATATATATAACACGTGAACAACTCCAAGAACTAAATAACAGACTTTCCGTAATCATTAACAAAACTGATTACCAACACAAACTTACTCTTCAAAAGAGCTTAACAGCCACTACAAAGGCCACTTCTTCTAAATAATATTGACAAATATATCAACGTCTCGGATTGTAATTCAACTTAACAACAAAAAGATTTTCTCAATTTAGGACCCAACTGCTATTTATTTCAATGTTTTACCAGCAACAACAAAAATACAGAAATTAAAATTTTATACCAGGATATTTTAAGACTCCGAGATAAAAAGGTAATTTCAATCAAACCTGAATTCTGTGATCTCTTTAAAGCTGACTCAATTAAAAACAGATACAACAAAAATAACATACATTACTAACTTATCAACTAAAAAATGCCGCGAAAGAATTGCGCAATCACCCCAACATCACCATAAAAATCGGACAAAACAAACATTTTTTGTAGTACTAAATAAAAAAAAAACAACCATTCAAAATAACAAAATATTCTCGATGACCCAACCAAATTCAAAAAATTAAATAAGAAAGAAACTAACGAAATTGAAAAATGAATAAATTAATCACTGCTAATCATGCCGAACGTAATTGCACAAAATTACCCAAAATAATCGGTGATTATAAATTTGGCTATCTATACAGAACTATAAAAATACATAAACCTAATCATCCTTAGCACCCAATTATATCACAAATACCTACACCGATTTATGAACTCACAAAAACAATAAAACCACTTATAACACCGTACTTACCAAGTAAATATAATATAAAATCAACAGATGAATTAATTGAAGTTCTAATTCACTAATATACCTGTCAATGAAACCACTGATATTATTATAAATAATATCTATAACCCATCCCTCATCCTCTTAAAATGAACCCTAATCTACTTCAAAAATATTCCTTACATGCACTATTGTAATTTCATTTTACGACCATCTTGGTAATATTTACGTTCAGACAGACGGGGTATCTATGAGGTCTGTCCTGGGCCCGATCTTTAGTCATTTTTACATGGCTGATCTTGAAAATAAAATATTTAATAGTATTAAAAAACCTTCAATATACCTAAGATATGTTGATGATATACTTATTCTTGCTAATGATATTAATGTCATCAACATACAAAGACTCCTTCTAAAATATTCAGTTTTTAACTTTACTCATGAACTAAACAAAAACAATAAAATTTCCTTTTTAGATGTTCTTATTGATATTAATAACAATATCTTCACTACTTCCTCTTACAAAAAAAAAACATTAATAAAATTCCTCTACCCTCAACTTATAAAGTGATGGTCCCTTCCGATATAAAAAGTAATTATTAATAACCTAATATGAAGTGCAAAACTAATCTCTCCTCCAAAGCAATATTTTATAAAGAAATAAAAAACATAAAACAAACTCTCATCAATAATGGGTTTCCTAACAATATTGTTGATGAACAAATTAAACGTATGATTAAAAATGTTATCCAACAAAATAAGCACAGCGACACTCCAGCCAATAAACAAGCATTTATCAAACTTTTTTTACACAACAATGGAAAATCAGATGAACATATTTTAAAAACATTAATTCAAAAAAACATAATCACCACTGATCCTCAAAAAATTAAACTTCTCATATACTATAATAAATTTAAAACCCCCAACTTAGTCATTGATAATAATTCTTCCCCCTCGACTGGGGTTTTGCAAAAAACTAACGTTCTATATCAATTTAAATGTCCTTTAGGAGATTGTATCCCTGAAAACAACAATATATACGTCAACTATTCCATCAAAAAGATTAGAACGCATTTTTCTGATACCAGTTTCATACTACAGCATCTAAAAACATTAAGGCTGACAACAGAATTTCGGAAAATTCTTACCGAAAACACGATATGAGAACAATAAAATAACAAACAAAACTACAGATTCTCCAGAAGCTACATATCAGAAATAAAAACCAAGAAATAAACCCAAGCTTAAAAGAATTAATTTTGAATCCAGTGCTAATGTACTTAAATGTCTTTAGCTACTGACGCTATCTATAGAAATAAATTTTAACAAATAAACGCAAGAGAATGCACCAGTATAAACGCTCGTTCTTACAATGTACATTTTTGTAATACATCCTCCTCTGATGATGGCCCAAGGTTGGGCAGAAAGTACATGGGAAATAACTCATTATGGAACGTTTATCAACCAATTCCTGCTGAATATCATAAGATCTCTACAGCAACTCGTAAGGATTAAAAAAATATAAATACACATAAAATGTCTATAATGTTCAATCAAATATATACATATGTTTGATCTAGTCATAATTAGGGTCTCAAATGCAATAAGACCGAGTGCACCCCACAAAAATAGACAACAAACAAACAAAAATAACCAAAACTAAAAAAACCAAAAACAATGAATCAAGTACACAAACATCTTAATATAAACATACCATCTTTACGATTTCCCATTTTGGACATAAAATAACGAGTATAACGAGGTGACATGCCGTTAAAATCATATTCTATTAAGAGTACTCTATTTGTTGCGATAGATAGCAGGATAACGTAGACAGTCACCGGCGCTAGGTGACTGTCAATTTCTTGCCTAAGTGATCAGCTGATCACACAAATATACCTTCATATATATCAGACTGTGCGAGGAATGTATACACACACGCGTTTGGGAACATGCACCTTGCAAGCTACAATAGATAGCCATCTTTGCTATCAGAAGTTCAATTCTCTAAAGGTGTCCTATAATTTTGACTTTTCGCCAAACTTCCTCTCAGTAAATGGATGTTTATCTATATTGATTTCGAACTGTCTCAGTCTGTTCATAACTATTGATCCACTGTATTATCCATAAATATTTCCCAAACAATTTTTCTAATTAAAAGTTAATTTTCTTCTAAACCAAAGATACTGTGATTTTATAATTTATAGTGGAAATTTATACAATTGGAACGGTTCTAATTAGATGTTATTATTACCAAACACGAGAATATAAAAATCTGTAACCAAAAATATGTATTTTAGAATAGCGTTAAGTGAAACATGCTTTTATTCTTCGTTATTGCTTGTTTGTGAAAGAGTTCTACGACGAGAAATGTCCCTACCCCACCAAAAAAGGTCCTTTTTAAGAACATATGATGTATGCTCTATTTAAAGCTATTCTAAAAATTTTAAAATACCATAGGATATATATATATATATATATATATATATATATCAAATACTCTTATATATCAAATCTTTATTTATTTCCCTTGACATGCAATGATGATGTTTTATTCCTTAGTTATAATCACCTACATATCCAGAAATAGATAAAGAATCTTTTCTATCAATAAAGTAGCAAAATAAGATACACAGACGACTTACATCAGTTAAAAATACGCGCTGCGCATGTACTTTCATATACATATGCACTATATACCACTCACACATCCACACACAATAATACGCAACTTCAACCTACACAAACACACATTCACACACACATACAATCACACGTAAAGATTCCTTCAAAAACCCAACGGTTTTTGACTGTATTTTTCGATTTTCGATTCATTTATTTTTTTTAACTGCCTGATGATTGTTGTTTTTGTAAGAACTCCATGAAACCCAGGAGTCGCAGACAAAATTCCATGGCATTATATATATATATATATATATATATATATTATATCATTATTATATTATATAATAGCTCTATCCTAGATATTGAGCACTCTCGATATTATATTGCACTTGGCTCGCCACAAACTCACAAAGTGATTTAGTGACAACCAACACTCTTATAATACATACATAATATAGCGGTGTACCCATTTTTTGGACCGCGATGTATTTATATATATACATAGAGGGAGAGAGAGATGTTATTATCAAATACTCAGACATTGAAAATCTGAGAGAAGAAATAAAATTTACACACAGACACACAAACGGGTCTACTTATTTCTTGACAGCTTTATATTCAGCATTTTGGTTAAAGACATTCAATACAAAACCTTACAACCTCTGTAAACAAAAACATGAATATATCACATTTCAAAAATACATTCACCCATTCTACTTGTGGGAATCCCTGTGGTTTAATAGCTAGAGTACTAGACTACGTCTTCGAAGTAAGCGAGTCCCAACTCCAGTCACGCTATTACGTTTATTTTCGGACTAGTTACCCTTGGGAAAGGTATGAATTCTCTTATCTTCCCCAGCGACCTGTTAAAAAGCATCATTGCTGTTCTATTACAAGGATGGATTTGGCATTGAATTACCCAAAACGACTTCCATTTAACTGTGTGCAAACAAATAATCAAAAGTAAATAAGAATGAATCTTATTAGATGGAAATAATTGAAATCATTTTATCCAAGGAAAAAGGAGCCAGTTTAGATATGTTATTTGCAAAATGTTCACAAATCATGTATATTTAGTTTATAAATCTGAACAAGATTTGGCATTAAACAACTTTCAGTGGTCGATATGACGTAAAACATAATAAAATTTTGAACAATAACCATTTAATCATCTACAAACAAATCGCTGATGTTGAATTGAACTATTAGTGTTTGATAGCAATACTTTAAACCAGGTAATCATTAGCAAACAAATGAGCTCTAAGTTGTTTAAGATATTATGTGTAAATTATTCTTTTAGAAATATAAAGTTTACTATATGCAAAAACTGAATTTGGCATTAAATAACCTACAATAGTTGATATGCCATAAAACCAAACCAATCAACCAAAGGACTTATATGCCATGCAAAACACCAAGCCGTTGTATGTATTCAGCAAATTTTTCCCACTCAATTATTTTTGTCAGAAACATTCAATGACAGAGTTTCGTAATAGATAAGATGTGTTTTGATTGTTTACTGTATACTATTTAGGTTAGGTTATTTAGTTTGATAGCATTTCAACCCTTGATGGTGATCTAAAGCCAAATCCCATTTATAAATACGTATGATTCTTGAGTGAACATATATTATTTTTCAGACAAGCCAGAGCACATTAGTTTGCACACAGTTAAACGGTTTCAGATAAGGGCCAGAGTAGATCAAAGACTGTAACATATTGACCCTCGACCGAGCTGTCAGTCTGGAAACAGGTGCATCCGGTCGAGAATATCGGAATATTACCTTGGCCTGTGGACGTGGTTGAATTCGGTGCAGATGCGTACGCCCACAGGAAGCAGGTGGGTGTCAAACAATTATATAACCAGGTGCCACAGACGGCTTGAGTTAGTTGGAGTCCGAGGCAGGCAGATTTCAGTTCGGGTTGCTGTCACAGTTCGAGTTCGAGTCGTAGTTGGGGACAAGATGCCGTAGTGAGAGCCAGCGCCAGACAGAGGGCTTGGGACCTCAGGACTCCGGTTAAGCAGCCCAGCAGAATGAGGAAGAAGTGCTGCTATATTCAGAGGAATGGGAGTCAATATGTGGCAGTTTGTTCTGTCACCAACTTACCTCTCACACATAACCAACATCAACCCTTTCGCAACCCTTTCGAGAATAAAGTGTGAGAAGTATATTTTTCTAAAGAAGTGTGTTCGTTCGACATTATTGTTGATTATGTTTCCGAATGTATATGTATACTTATAGTTGTGTCATTTCTAAACAACAAGAGTAATGGCAATAAAAAAAGGTACTCCACATTCCACAAAGCTCCAGGACTTGTGCCTTACCATCCGATGTAGGTTCGTGTCAAATCTTTTACACACATTGTTGTCTTATCCTTCTGCAGAGATACAATCGTTGTATTCTATATACCCGGTTGACTGGGCTGTGTCTAATTAGATCTAATAAAATATTATCTTTTTCTTTAAAAGAAAGTTAACTTTTTATAAAGAATATCCTTAGAGATGTGTACTAATTCATGAGGGGGTGTATCAAATTGCATGTTATGGCGTGGCTCCCTTCTCCCTCCAAAAAAAAACTAAAAAAAAAAAACTCAATAACTTCACAAAAATGTAAATATGAACGAGACTCCCTAACCTCTAGACATGACGTAACTCTTGAAGGTTTGAAGTGCCATTTAGATCAACCAATCAATCATTATTTATAGGTGATATTTTTGATGTCATACCAGAGCCAGTAGACTTCGACTATTATCAATGAGTTAAGAGTTTCCTCTAAGAAGATAGAAAAAAAGTCTTAGAAAGAATATGACATATATACTTGGTAGATATGAGCAACTTGAGGCAGAGATGTAATTGAATCATAAAACATAAAGGGTGTTAAAGCTAAAGAAAAGTTGCACCCACTCTCCCCGCGCAAAAAAAAAAAAAAAAAAAAAACGGAAAGAAAAAATGGCAATAACTTTTATGAAAGCGAAAAGAAACATCTTTGAAAACAGTGTAAATGCGAGAATCGCCATTAAGCCTATATATATATATATATATATATAAAGAAAGAAAGTTTCTAGCAAATTTTATTGATTGTGTTAGCAAAAGGTAACATTTTTTACGTTGGCGGGTTGCAATGAAGAAGCAAATGAAAATAGAAGTTATAGCTTTGAAGCTATCTTTTATTTGTTGAAGCAAGAAGATCTAATTCTTCCACAATATTTGACCGGAATAAATGGCTTTGGGAATAAAAGTCACCTTCTGTCTCTTTCAAATAAGGACCACATAATTTGTTCATTATTTATTTATTGAATTTTGAACTCATAATATTTTCTCTTAAGCTATTGATTTTCTTTTGCTTTCTTTTATTGTTTCTCTTTAGTTTTTCTATTCTTTCTCAATTCATTCTTTCTTTAATTATTCACAACTGTAATTCATTCTATATTCTTACGTTCTCTTTTTTCTACTTTCTCTATTCTTTATTTTCCTCTTTCGTTCCTTCTTTCTTTCACTATTTTTATTTATTCCTTACATTCTAAATTTCCTTCTTTCTTGATCTATTTTGGTATTTCTCGATTCTTTTTCTTTCCCTCTTTATTTTATTCTTCCTTTCTTTCTCTATTTTTTCTTCCCTTCTTTCTCTTATATTCAACTTCTTTTTGTCTTTCTAAAAAGGCTTCTTTAAAAAGAGTTTTATTCTCTTTCTCGTTTTGTCACTTCAGCAAAAATAGACAGCATTCATTTTTTTTTATTAATTTAGGCCCATAAAATATTTTTCATGCACAAAAAAAAAAAAAAACGATTACAAAAGACACCCTCCTAAAAAAAAATGTTGTTTATAGTCGTCTTGAGATGGAGACTGAATTGCTGTGGTTTGTTAGAGTCTCGCTATTTTGAATTTAGAATATCCGTGGCAAGCGACTGCTGAAGGGAAAATGTGAAGAAAAAAAAAAAACCCATAAAAGATAAAAATAAAAAAAATAAAAAAAAACTAACGAGAAAAATCAGACTGGACAAATAAGTTTTCAGAAGCTTTTAAGTTTTTGGTACATATTATGGTATTTGATATATATTTTCTATATTATTTTTCTCCAAAAAACTTTCAGAAAAATTATTTTATTTTGCTTTTTGCATTATTTATTGGTCACATTTAGACAGGTGGATTCTATATGGTGATTGGTTGGTTGGTTGGTTTTGTCTTGCGGCATATCAATTCTTGTTGGGTATTTAATGCCAAATAGTTTCTATATCTATATATGAAATATATGATTTGTAAACGAATAGTTTGTAGGTAATTTCATTTTTAAACGAACCAGATCTCATCAGTCTACAGGGTTCAAGTATTGCAATTTAACATTAGAATTTTTATTCAACATCAATGGTTCCAAGACTAGTAAATAATTAAACAGCTATATTTTCCCCATAGATGAGACCGTAACATGTACTTCCATTCTGAGTCAGAGTGGAACTGAGAGTAATGGCAATGAAGGGATACTCCACATTAACCTAATCTCCAGGGATGAAGCCTCACGATTAGATGCTTTAGTTTTAGATCCAGGAAACTCGTTGGAGGAGTGGTGCCTTACTCCACTGCAGAGCTGTTATGGCGACAGGATAATGCTCCGAAGTCTATTGTAATAAAAATAATATTAAATATGTGTGCAGCAGGGACGAAACGGTTGAGTGAGACATTTTCTGAAGAAGTAGGAAGAATAAAATAGTCTGTTAAATTGCTCTAAAAATGTCATGAGAAATATTACAATCTTCGATAAGAAACACTAAAATGAGGATGGGCATTATTATTAGAAATAAATTCGCATTGTTACAAGCAGAATCAATTGAATTGTCACAGATGTTGAAAATTAGATTGTGATTGAAGCAGTGAAATCATACGTGGAACATTCAATAAGTTTCCAGACTTTTTTTGTACGGGCATTTAACATTGTCGTAGACTCTTGAAAATTCAGTATGTTATTGCTATACATCTTATGAGATGACTGATAAATTTTTATGATTTCAGGTTCAAATGAACAGCTACAGCAGGAATTGAAATACACCCTACTAAAGCCTGATTGTCACAGCTGGTGAATTTCAAAAATGCATTCTGGACGTGAGGACGCTTTAGAAAAACGACATGCAATACAATTCTGTTTTAAACTTGGAAAAAAATGCCACAGAAACGTATGGAATGCTTCAGACTGCTTTTGGAGCATCTTCCATGAATCGAGCATCAGTTTTTGAGTGGCATAAGAGATTCAAAGAAGGCAGGGAGTCTGTGAGGCATGATAACAGGTGTGCGAGGAGTAAGGAAGTCAATACACTACGGATGATTGGGTTAGGGTTACTATGTTGAGGTTTTAAGGGAGTCCAGGAAGAGATTCCGTCGGAAGAGGCCAGCACCCTTCAAATTGTGTCAGTGGCATTTCCACCAGGACAATTCACCAGTCCACAACTCTATCTTTGTCACAGAATATTTGACCAAGATGGGCCGCCAGACAGTTCCTCAGCCTCCCTCTAGTCCAGACCTTGCTCTCTGTGACTTTTGGTTATTCCCTAAGCTCAGAGGCTATCGTTATGAGACAATTGAGGAGATGAAAGAGGCTGTGACGAAGGTTATTGACACGCTCACACAAGAGGACTTCCATGGGGCCTTCCACAAATTGTTGGAACGGTACATGTGCATTGCAGCCGGAGGAGATTACTTCGAAGGGGACTAGAGTTTCATGTGTGTACTATCAATAAAAGTGTCCATACGAAAAAAGTCTGGAAACAAATTTATTGATCCTCGTACTTGTAAGTAAAATAGAGCGCCTACATCTATATATGTTGTGGTGTGTTGGTTAGGTTTTATAGCATTTCAACCATTGTAGGTTATTAATGCCAAATTCAGTTTTTATATATATATAAAACCTTATATTTCTAAATGAATACTTTAGAGGTAATATTTTAAGCAAGTAAGAGCTCATTTGTTTGTCCACGATTAAATAGTTTCAAGTAGAGCTATCTAATACTAACAATTCAATTTAACATCAGCCATTTGTTTGCAGACAGTTAAAGAGTTATATTTCATAAGTTTGTTTTGTTTTATGTCATATGAAACATTATCGTTTGTTTAATGCCAAATTCTGTTTAGTTGGTTGGTTGTTTGTTTTACGGCGTATCAACTCTTTTCAGGTCATTTAACGCCGAACTGAATTTCAAACAATTCAGTTTAGTAAAAGTATAGTTTTTTGTTTACAAACAGTTAAATGTCAAAACAGTTCTAATTCAAACAATTCAGTTTAGCACAAGTAGACTTAAGTTCTATTTGACCCATTGATAGGACCGTATCAGGTGCTACTACTCCGGGCAAGAGTGGACCCGGGAGCGATGGCAATGAAGGGGCGCCCGGCATTCCCTAAAGTTCCAGCATTACTGGAACCTCACCATCAGATTGTTTAGTGTCATATATAGGATATTTGTTGGAGATGTCTGACCCTTCTGCAGAGATGCAGTTGGTGTATTCTACAGTGACAGCTGACTAGGCAAGCGTATAAATTGTGAAATTAAGTAGTAGCCATCCTATAAACAACATTTTGGGATCAAAATAATAAGACCACAATAGAATAGAGTACGATATTGTAGTTTATTTCTATAAAACTAGGCACTAACTATTATTCTAGATAAGACTAAAATAAGACATAATATTCATGTGAAAATATAAATAATAAGGTATACTGGCGTATATTATAGTCATGGTACTTAGTGAAAGCGTGGACTGTTATCAATAGGTTATCGATTATATGGAAGTATCATCTATCCAATAAAAGAAAACGGGATATTTTCCAAGCCGTGGCTATACTATTGGATGGATGTACCACATGGACGCTAACAAAATGCATTAAGAAAAAGTTAGATGGGAACTACACAAGAATGCTACGAGACATCTTGAACAAAATACCTTTCATGTAAAAAAAAAAAAAAAACTATGCAGGTAAGACATACAAAACATACAGGACACTGCTGGAAAAGTAAGGACGAACTAATAAGTAATATTTTTCTATGGACCTCTACACGTTAACGTGCCACTGTTGGCCGAAAGCAAGTACTTATTTATATACGATCTATGCAGACACAGGATGTAGTTTTGAGGACCTACCGGGAGCTCTGGATGAAAGGGACGGATGAAGAGAGAGAAAGAAAAATCCGTGCAGTGATGGTAACGATGGAATACTATAATCTGAAAAATAGTATAAACATCCACTATAACTAATAAAAGAAGCTAAAGCTACAACTATTCTCAGTGATTTTGCTATCCAAACCAAGATAAACTATTAAGAGATAGAGACCAGATTTAGTGGTTATAACCCATTCAAAATTTTGCAAGGTATTAAAGTTTGATATTTCTGTCAAATGACATTTGAATAAACCAGGGTATGTCCTTAAAATAGGATGCATAAAATTCTCTGAGATTTTGAGATACAAGCTGGTCATCCAATGACGTCCGGAAGATCACTTGTAATAATAATGATAATAATAGTAATAACAACAACAAAAGTAGGAATAGCACTGCCAAATCGAGAAAGAATGAGAACGCTAGGAGAAAAGAAAATTAAAAGTACTTGAGAATTTGGGAAGCGGACACAAACAAGCGGAGATAGAAGAAAAGAAAAAAAAAAAACAAGATTGTATCTCAGAGGAACGAGACAGCTTCTTGAAACCAAGTTCTGCAGCAGAAATCTCATGAAAGGGGAATCCTCCTTGTAAGATACTCGGCACCATTCTTAAAATGACCGTGGAAAGAACTTAGACAAATGGAATTGAGGACAAAGGTGATGACGATGCAAAAGGCCTTACACCCGAGTGATGACATATACTGTTTGTGTCAAGAAAAGTAGGAAGAAGAAGATTCTCCATCATTGAAGATAATGTGAATGAGTGGATGCAAAAAGTCGAAGACTACAAAAAACGTGCAATGAAAGACTAATTACCGTGAATAAAAATAGCGCTGACAACATGAAGATTAACAATAACTAGGAAACACCAGTGGAAAGAAAAACAACTGTATGGATATTTCAGGATATAAACTGGACGAATGGACTAACGGACAAGGAAACTTATAATTATGCACAAAGCTTTACATCCGAAAGATGACAGACATCCAATATGAACCAATAATAGTAGGAGGAAGAGGACTCACCAGCACTGTTGTTTGCGTTATTGCATCAAATCACGTACACAAGGAATACATTATAAAGAGCTAATAAAGATCAATTCAAGCAACCAGTAACAGCAATGGTAACAAACAAACAAACAAAAATAAAATAAAACAAAAATAGAAATAAAAGCAGGTGTATGGATATTTTTAGCATCAGACATCGAGATTGTTCTCGAGAAAACCTGGACATGTTTAAGAAGGGAAACGTCAAGAGAGAAACTGGATAGCTTTTCTTAGCAGCCCAAAATAACTACATAAGGACCAAGCAAGGGTAAATTATGAAGAGGAGGAGATGAGATAGTTAATCAAATTAGGTGAATATAGCAAACTAGCACAAAGCGAGTACAAGGTTAAGCATGAATGGGTAGGAAAGGTAATTCACTGGGAATTGTGTAAAAGATTAAATTTTAACCATACTCATATATGGTTTATGAACAAAGTGAATCCGCCCTAGAAAATGATACGCATGAAATTCTTTGGGTTTTAAATTAAAATTAAATCACCTAATCGCGGCAAGACAACCATACATAGAGTTAAGAAAAAACGAACTTGGCATTTAGAGGATTATGCTGTTCCAGCGGACCACATATTGAAAACACAAGAAAGCAAATATGTATACAATACTTGGATCTTGCCTTGTTATCAAACTTGAGGGTGATGGTGATACTAACTGTAGCTGCGCTTAGGACTGTCACCAAAGGCTTGCAAAAAATGCAAATCAGAAGGAGAACACTGTATTATATTTGTTGCTGCCTCCCACCAGACAGGACTTGACACAAGGTCAAAAGTCCTAAGGCCAATTAAAGTGGGGATAAAGGGGAGGGGAAGGTCGGGAACGAGCCGAGACTCGAACCCTGCCAGTCATTGACCCACTAAGTGCAATGTGGGTCTAATGAGTCAAGCAGTATCACGGACCTAAATCTAGATCCGGGCACGTATGCCAGAATATAGTTTGAACTAGACCGTGAGGTCTCGTGCTATACAAGGGGTGCATGGGAGTCAAAAAAGCAGCTCGCCCAACCGAAGGTGGCCCAACTGAGGCTGGGGGCCTTTCGGCCTCAAATCTGCCATTAATTTCGATACCCCATCCGACACGAATGCCAGACAGCCCAGCAAAGGTTGGGGAAGTATGAATGCAGAACACAGTATTGTAAAAATCAGCTTGAATACTAAGAAGAGTTCTAGAGACCCGAGGAGAGTTGCCGCCACTCAGAGTCCAGTGAAAGACCATCAGCTAACGCTTGTGTAAAAAAAAAAACAAACTCGCAAATAATGATAACTAAAAAACTATCTTTGGTAATGCAATCAGATTGCTCCGATTCCCGTAAGCTGAATCATATAAAAATTGAAAAGAGCAAGAACTCAAAGTACTACCCCTGTTCTTGTACGTTTCATGTGTCAAAAGAAAATATTGCTACGCTCATCAGACAGGACTTACAATTGTAGCAGTATTTCCTTATTCTTTATATATATAAGATGATAATCAATTAATGAAGACCACAATATAATGAGTTTTTTTTAATGAATTATCGACAATATTTATCTATACATTTAGCTTCACTAAGAGGTTTGTCCAAAAATAATATTTTCATCACACCTTCGGATAAAGGTGGAGGTGTTGTCATTATGGACTCTCAACATTATAACAGTACAGTAACCAAATTATTAGACGACAAAAACACATATGTACAAATTACACAAGCCCTAACTAGAAAAATATATATATATATATATATATATATATCTTTTCAATTACACATAAAAAAGATTAGTTATGAAAGAAGACAAATTCTGGTTTTCATTAATTGCTTACCACCTCACAATTCAATGAAGGTGCTCGTGGTGTAATGGTTATCGTCGTAGGAAATGGACACGGCGACACGAGTTCAAATCCTGGACGTGACTGATTGCATTTTACATAGCACTAATACCCTTGGAAAAGGTATGAATCCAATTATTCTCCCTCCAGCTATGGGTAAAATAGTTGGACAGACTAGGTTCTTCAGCCTTGGTGAGGCAACTAGTCTAGGAGAAGGAAAACTCTGAATTCAAACCTGTTAAACTCCGCTTAAAAATTGACCTTGTGTCATATCCTGCCCGAGCGGAGGGGTTGGTAAATAGGACCACCACACAATTCCTAAAATATGTGGACTTCCAAAAACTCAGACACAAACTTAGGCACACAGACAGACACATACAGACATACCCTGTATACAATCTTCGTATGTAACATTACATAAAATGAATTTTATTCTCATTTAACAAACTTCTTTCTTTTTAGAGAATTGATCCATCCGTCGGTGGGATTTTTGAAGGTTTCTTCCTTCGTTTGTTATATGAATTACAAGCGGTAGAGCCAATGTGAGGTAATCTACTGCCCTTTCTTTTGCCTACCACACAAATGTTCTTCCATGAAGGTTTAACAGTTGGGGCTTGTATGAGCCGAAAAATTTATTTGGGTTAAATGATGCGGCACGTAGTTTTCTCCTTAGAGACCTTCCCGAATAGTAACTGGAGAGGTCTGTGCTTTTAAGCAATCTAGCCGAGTAAAGAGACTGCACTTCGACTCGTGGTAGCCGAGTGTGGCTTTAATGTTCGCAAATGGGAGACTGGGGTTCTATCCCAGGTCAAGTCATACCAAAGAATCAATAAAAGGTACTTGATACCACCTTGCTTAACACTCAGCATTATAAGGTAAGGATCAAGAGTAAAGAGGAGCAATCCAGGGAATGGAGTAGCGCCCTCCCCTTACACCTCAGTGTAGTCGCTATTGAAAAGGGAGCCTTCGGGTCACCCTCGACAATGGTCGCTAACTTTACTTTTTTTATATGATAAAAAAGAAAAATTAAACGAATAATTTTTTATCATTGTAACTAAACTTTTCGACTATTGTCCTTCAGATTCGTTTGGAATAGACAAGGATGGAGAAACTTAGAGAAACATCCTGAATATCTTCTGAATAAACATAGAATTATTCAAGATATAAACCTTTTTCATCCTGTAGAATATTCGGACTATTGTCTTCATCTTTATCATCTTTTCATTTACATTTCCAACTAGATACACAGAATAATGGATAAGTCATTTGGGTGAAAAGCGCTTCTAAGTAAAATCATCTGGAGATTGCAGGTTCAATTCCTACTATAGTAAGAATAACAAGGAATACTTATTATAACCTAACACTTCTACCCGGTCATGATTAAATATAGGATTCAGTTCGAGATTCTGCGTAAGCTCCCGAGTTCGACATGAAACACCTGAAGAAGGACGAAGGACATATCGGCTGAAACGTGAGGATGAAGATGCAGAAAAATAGTTCGAATATTCTATGAGATAAAAATTATCAAGCTTCACTCAGAAATTAAGATATTAACTTTTTGTTAATCACATTCTTATAGCACCCCACAAAGCACCAACTATACGGCCACCTACCGCCCATCACGAAACTTATCCAAGTTAGACGAACCAGGCACGCAGGACACTGCTGGAGGAGCAGAGACGAGCTCATAAATGATGTACTCCTATGGACCCCCACTTATGGCCGAGCAAAAGCAGGACGACCAGCTCGAACATACATACAGCAGCTATGTGAAGATACGTGAGGTAGTCCAGAAGACCTACCGGGGGCGATGAACGATAGGGAAAAGAGGTGAGAGAGGGTCAGTGATATCCGTGTTGGCGGCACGACATGATGATGAGTTCAAAGTTTGATCTCTCTTATCTATTCGTTTGTTTGTATTTCTTTTTTTTCTCTCTCTCTCTCTCTCACACACACTCATATATATTGTTTCTTTCTTTAGCGTTCTGTAGACGCTGTGTTAGGTATGGGGGACACACCCTGACGTCATCAGTGATGGTATGTAAGTTTTTATGAGGTGGAGAGGGGTTACTTACCCCACGCATTAGGCAAATTTTTTAACAGTCCCCTTTGCGATCTTCCTTTCTTCCATCGGTGTTGTACTACTTGGATTCCATTGGTCGAAGAAATAATCCTCAGCTGATATAATGTCATCATATAAAATTTTCAGCCCATCCTCATGAGTGTGTATATATTGACACCTCGCATAGTATAACAGATAACCAGCTACGCTAAAGATAATTTAAATTCTTCCGGGACTCTATACTTCTGTCGGTCTTTCATGTATATATATATATATATATATATAGCCCTATGTGTATATATCTATTTCAACTTGTTTCTAACTATTTATGAACCGCTGGGTGGCTGAGAATGATACTTTTTTGTGTTCCGTACCTGAGAAAGGTTTTTGAACCATGTTGAAAGCTGAAATTTTATGTTAGTTTTGCAGAGAAGATAACATTTCTCTTTTGGAAGATGGTCAAAATACAATCTTCCAACATGCTTCCATAACATTGAGTGTTTTGGTATATTCTTAACAGTCTTAAAAGTTTCAATACTTGTACGGTATTGATGTGTCAAAATGTGTTCATACCTTTCCCAAGGGTATTTGTCCGAAAGTGAACGTAATAGCGCGACTGGGGTTTGAACTTCCTTACTACGATATCGCAGTCCATCACTTTAACCATTACACCACGAGAATACCCGCCTAACAACTGAAGAAGAAACCTCAGCAGAGGTGAAAATCTATTGCAGCAACTTCCAAAAAAACTCACTCTCGCCACTAATATTCATTTGAGCAATGATGCCACTGAATTATACACTAAGGAAATGCAAAAAAACCCCAAAGTTATGGATTTTCGCAGTCGCGAGACAAGATGAACCACCTCATGTATTGCCCAGTCAGCTGGGGCTGTAAATAACAATGACTTTATGTTTGCAGAGGGGTAAGACCCCCTCCCACAACAATCTGATGGTGAGGCTCCAGTAATGCTGGAGCTTTGAGGAATGAGGAGCGTCCCTTCATTGCCATTGCTCCCGGGTTCACTCTGGCCTGAAGCAGTAGCACCTGATAAGGTCTTATCTATGGGATAAATAGAACGAAAATGCGTACTTATGCTAAACTGAAGTGCTTGAAATAGAACTTTTTACGTTAATTGTGTGTAAGCAAAAACTATACTTATACTGAACCGAATCATTAGAATTAGAACTGTTCGACTACACTGGATAGATTGAAATAGAAATATTTTAAACAATTAAACTGTGTACTTATGCTAATCTGAATTGTCTGAAATAGAACTGTTTATTTGAATGAAAATGGATTTGGCATTAAATAACCAACGAAGGTTGATATGCCATAAAACCCAAACAAACAAACAAACCATTTCATGTACATGTTTGGAACTCAGATATTAGCTAAAAACAAAAATAAACAAATTACAAAGCCTTCTACAAACTATTAGAAATTATGGCCAAAATAAAAGAATAACATTTCAGATTGAAAAATGTAATATACTTCTAATAAAAATGAGAAACAATGGGAAAAATAGAAATGCCCAAACAGCAAAGAATCAGATTACTTGGAAAGAAAGAGGATCACTAATTGCCGGAGATATTGGCTTTGGTTTGGTTTGGTTTTATGCCATATCAACCATTTTAGGTTATTTAATGCTAAATCCTTTTTATACATTTATAGTAAATATATTATTTTAAACATATTTTATAGGTAACATTTTTAAGTGAGCCTGAGTTAATTTTCTTCACATAGTTAAATGGTTTCACTTTTTTCGATTTAATACGAATAGTTTTATTTACTATAAATCATCTTTTGCCCACAGTTTAATATTTTCTAGAATTGCCAGTAACAAATTCAAATAATCAGTCATTGGTTTATACACAGTTAAATGACCAAATAGTTCTATTTCAAACAATTCAGTTTAGCATGATAGCACAATTTAAATATCAAACAGTTCTATTTGCCCATAGATAGGATCCTATCAGGTGCTACCACTCCGGGCCAGAGTGGATCTGAGAGTGATGGCAATGAATGTGTATTACGCATTCCTCAAAGCTTCAGCATTAATAAATCCTCACAATCAGATTGTATTGTTTCATAACCAGGACGCTTATTGGGAGAGTCTTACTCCTCAGCAGAGGAGCATTCGGTATGTTCTACAGCCCCAGCTGACGGGGCTTGAAGATATTAGAAGCAAATAGCAGCAAACCGACAAAGATGAAAGAAAAAGATAAGAATTCGTCAAAATAACAAGAAAACTTCTGAAACAAAATTATGCGGTAGAAACCTTATCAAATGATAAATACCTGGGTAGTGTTTCTTCCAAGATACTCTTGAACTTTACGAAAAATTGACGAGGGAGGAACTGATACATGGCCCTTAAAACAAAATAAATTGATGCCTCAATCATCTGGGGCTGTAGAATACACCAACTGCATCTTTACAGAGGGGTAAGACCCTTTCCAACGAGTGTCCTCGATATGACACTAAACAATCTGATGGTGAGGTCCATATAATGTTGGAACATTGGGGAATGCCGGGTACCACTTCATTGTCATCGTTTCCAGGTTCACTTAGGCCCGAAGTGGTAACACCTGATAGGGTCCCCTCTATGCATCAAATAGAACTAAACTGCGTACTTATCCTAAACTGAATTGTTTGAAATAGAAATGTTTTTAATTAGAATTAAAATATGTACTTATGCTAAATTGAATTGTTTGAAATATAACTGTTTTGACATGTAACTGTCCGTAAACAAAAACTATGCTTATACTAAACTGAATTGTTTAAAATTTAATTCGGTATAAGATGATACGAAAGTGGTTGATACGCCGTAAAACAAAATAAGCAACCAAATGAAGATAGCACAGGCGAACAATGAATGTCAAGAAAAAAAGGTGGAAGAGAACTCCCCAGCTTTGGTGATGACATTGAAACTGAAATTCAAGGACTTGAACAATATACAAAAAAAGAGGGCTAAGAAGGACTTAATACAGCAGCTAGCAACAGCAATAATAACAAAATAATTTACGGACAGACACAGGAAAATAATTTTATAAAAATCTAAAAAGAAATAGGTGGGGAACCCAACAACATGGTTAGAATCTAAGGAAACTGTTCATGAGATATTCTTGACAGTATTACGAAGAGGAATCTTAAAAAGATAAATTTAATCTTAATTGAATGACAAAGTCATGCTAAAAGCATTGATTATATTAAAGCAAAACGTTGATAACACGCATAAGAATAGCATGAGTAATCTATGTAGTGATAGAAATGAAACAGTCACATAAGAGAATACAGCAATACTTGAAATGCTGGACGAGGCATGAGTGGGTAGGAAAGGTGACACACTGGTAACTGAGTCAGAGACTAAGCTTTGACGATGCTGACTAATGTTAAAATCACAAACTTGAATTTGAGGCACATAAAATTATCACGGACTTTGAAATACAAACGGATCACCATATCCAATCCAGAACCTAAGCATAACGTTAATTAATGAGAAAAGATATTGTTATTTCGAGGGAAAATAAAATAAAGCGAATAAAGAGACAAAATTCCTCGATCTGGTCTGAGAGCAGAAAAAGCTGAAGGACATGAAGGTAACATTGGTACCAATTGTAGTTGGACCAATGGAAAGGGTCCCAAAAAACATGGAATTGAGATGAGCAATTCGAAATCAGAGGCAAAATAGAGCCTATCAAGCCTGCAGCACAGGTAAAATGAGCTAGAATACTTATAGTTCTGGAAAACTGACGAAACTTGCCGCCACCCATACTTCCGTTCAAACTGATGTGAAAAACTCTCAAGGATAATAACAATAATAATAATAATGCAATTGTGATTGGCGCGTTAGGCACCATAACTAAAGGTTATTAAAAGGCCTGGAAGACTTGGAAATTGTTCGGACGGGTAGAGATATCCAAACGACAGCATTGCTAAGAACGGCCAGAATCCTGAGACGAGTCCTGGAGACTTGAGGAGACTTACTGTCACTCAAACTCCAGTGTAAAACCATCAGTTAACACTGATGTGAAAAACTCTAAAGGAGAATAATAATGCAAAAGCTCTACCAATCGTTGTTGACATGCTAAGAACATTTCCCCCAGACCCCGAAAATGGGCTAGGATACTTAGAAGAGTCTTGGAGACAAGTGTAGACTCGTCATTCAGACTTTAGTTAAAGATAACCAGTTAGAACTGGAGTGAAATATTCTCAAAGAGTAAAATAATAAAATAAGTAGACCAACAACGACAAAAAGAAATCATTGGTAAATAAACTGTTATCCGTGGAGAGTTCTATTTAAATTTCACGGCCAGTAACTCGACATTATATTAGATATTTTCTTGCATAAAATCATGTTCGGACTGATTGGTCTGGAAAAGATTATATATGTTCGTGCGCAAATCAGCATATTTGCTTATAATTTTCCCATTGATAAGAAACTATGATGGTCTTTCTTTTCATTTTACATTTGTTTGGTTCTATGAACCTTTTTATATGGAAAAATCTATAGATTTTTTTTTTTTTTTTTTTTTTTTTTTTTAACAAAAGGAGCATATTAGCATAGATAACAAATCGCAGACAAGAAAAATAGGGAATGATGAGTTCAAAGAGATGAAACGACCAGCATTCGAAATAACAGAAAAAAAGATATCAACAAGACCCAACTATTTACGAATAGAGAAAGAATTAAGAAAATAGGAAATTCAATTAAAGCTGTATATATATTAAATGATACAGGAACACGTTGTGTTCTCATGGTAACAACAATCCATAATGATGGCAAGGCTTCTGTTGACAAAAGATTGAAAGATTCTAATTATCTTTTCATAGTTATCTCCATTTTATTTGAATGATAAAAAAATGACGTTCAGTGTTGAATAAAGACTCAAACAAAATTATGATTGAATTTGAAATTGAACAGGAAATTGTTTTATTCTTGAAGAGTATCTTGAGTGTATTACTCCAGAAAAATGTTCACTGACGTGGCGTTCTATCCGTCTCTCTAGTTCTCTGTCGTATATATATATATATATATATATATATATATATATATATATACACACACAGATATGTATGTATGTACACGGATGGATGTGCTGCAAGTCTCTCGGTCCCCCAAAATGTGAATATATATATATATATATATATATATATATATATATATAGAGAGAGAGAGAGAGAGAGAGAGTGTGTGTTCGTCTATTTTAGTTGTCATCAAATGGTTTATATAAGTTCTTTTTTTCTATATCAAGACACCCATTTTCCTTTATCATATCGACCATCTACGTATGTTGACATCCATCTATGAAAATAGTTTAAAAAATGTTCTAACCCTGATTCAGATTTAAGATTTGGCCCACACCTTTCACCTTCGTATGGTCCCCACCTGCATAGAAATCAAGATAGAAATCTGAAAAAAGTTTTTCCAGTTTTATTTGATGTGGTAGTATGAAGCCACAACAAAAATGTTCAGCTATGAATTTTCTTTCTTGGTGAGGCTTAGAGGTTTTTGAAAGTAGAAAAACCTGAATTAGTTTTTCTCCCTTTCTACTTAATGGTAGTATGTTGCCAAAATAAAAAAAGAATGTTCATCAATAGCTTTTCTTTCTGGATAAGTTTTAGACATTTGCGAACGAACTTCGTATCTATCTCAGCCAGATTTTATTACGGAAGATGATATTTTCCCATTCAAATTGCTATTAACCTTCCCATTGTTGAGAAACTTTAAGATATGCTTTTATTTACCTGGCTGTATTTCCAATTTATAAGAAATATCCTTACGAAAAAATTGCTTATAAAATTGATTGGGTGTGTCAGGTTTCATTACAAACTTAATAAACAAACTTTATGCAACATAAATTTTTATTTAAAATATTTGAAAGATGAAGACCACAGAAATGTATATTGGATCTATCTTTAAAAATATTATTTTATCATTTTCCACGTTAGATTAGGTTCCTTGAAATTCTATATCATTCATCTCTTTATTTTGGTTTGGTTTCTTTAAGAAAATAATAATCATCATCATCATCATGTCGTGCTGCTAGCACAGATATCCCTGGGGGTGTCCTCGTAGTGTAATGGTTAAATCGATGGACTGCGGAATCGTAGTAAGCGAGTTCGTACTCCAGTCGCACTATTACGTTCACTTTCGGGCAAATACCCTTCGGAAAGGTATGAACCCGCTTATCCTCCCAGTTATGGGTTAAATATTACCACTACTTTTTTTCTAGGCTTTGGCATTAAATAATCTACAAAAGGTTGATATGCCATTAAACAAAGAAACCAAACAGATATCCCTGAACCTCTCTCGCCACTTCTCCCAATCATTCATCACCTCTGGCAGGTCTTCAGGGCTACATACTGTATCCTCACATAGCTGCTGTATGTATGTTCGAGCTGGTCGTTCTGATTTTGCTTGACCATATGTGGGGGTCCATAGGAGTACATCACTTATTAGCTCGTCCTTGCTTCTCCAGCCGTGTCCTGCATGTCTGATTCGTTGTGGTTTGAGTGTGGGTCATGGTTATCGTTCGATGGCTGTTTTTATTCTCATCTATCCTATTTACCAACCCCTCCGCTCGGGCAGGATATGACACAAGGTCAATTTTTAAGCGGAGTTTAACAGGTTTGAATTCAGAGTTTTCCTTCTCCTAGACTAGTCGCCTCACCAAGGCTGAAGAACCTAGTCTGTCCTACTATTTACCCATAGGGAGAATATTTGGATTCATACCTTTCCCAAGGGTATTAGTGAAATGCATTCAGTCTCGTCCAGGATTTGAACTCGTATCGCCGAGTCCACATCCTGCGACGATAACCATTACACCACGGGCACCTCCACAGGTTTTTATCTTCATCTATAGAATCCACTCTTATAGATGAACAGCAGTAGTTCCCCGATCAAACTGTAAAATAAATATTTATATGCCAAATTATATAATTTGGCATGTCAGTCTTTGTGGGTTGTTTAATATCAAAGCCATTCAATGTCAATGAACTGTAGTGGTAGTCTTTAATGCCTGGCTGGGAGAATTAGTCCAAAAATCTACATAATGGCGTGACTGGATTTTGAACTTGCTTATTACGATGTCTCAGTCAGGCGCGCAAGACACTAAGCCACTGCGACTTTTTCCTGGTTCTCTTTTCTTCATATATCACGATTTTTCTTTTCTGAATGCATATAATTCGCACACAGTTAAACGGCTTCTAGCATGTGTTTACCCAACCCCTCCTCCACGGGAGAATGTGACAGAAAGTCAATTTCTAAAAGGAGTAGAACTAGTCTGAATTCAGATTTTTCAATGGTTGCACAACTTAGACTTTAATGAAACTATAAAAGAAAAAAAATAGATAGAAAAACAAAAACAAATATACTGTGTACTATTTTCAACAAACCCTGGAAGCAGCAACTCCTCAAATAATAGCTGTACGTCCATATACCCCTAATCTCACAAAACATCCAAGTAAGATGAGCAAACATGCTGGGCACTGCTGGCTAAGTAAGGACGAGCTCATAAGCGACGTTCACATATGGACATACAAGTTTTGTCCGTCAAGCAGACAACTTACATTCATCAAGTCTGTACGGACACTGGATGTCATCTAGAGGATCTGCCAAAAGGGTTGGCAAAGTGGGAAGGATACCGAGAATGAGGTAAAGAAACCCTTTCTGTCTGCATGGCTTAATGGTAGTGATGAGTCTACTTGTTTATCTAAAGTTAAATAATCCACTCTACTCTACAATTTACCAAAAGTTTTGGGGAGAACAGGTAGATGAAGGACTTTAGCGCGAAATTCCGGATATCGACTCGTGACACTGATTCCATTTCCAATGACGGTAACCGTTACGCCAACTTTTTTCCAGTCGTGGAGTTGACAGCTTTGTAGTATATAAAAGAACAGTGTCTTGTATTAATATTCACTTTATCTCAAAACACGTTGTGTGCCATTTTAAAAAAAAAAATATTTGCCTGAGAACTTAGAATAATTTTCTGCATTTATCTTAACATCAAATTTGAATCTGTACATAAACTCGTGGATTGAACTAGACAGGCAAACGTCTATCTATCTATCTATCTATCTATCTATCTATTATGACGAAAAGTAAATATGTCTACTTGCCAAACTTTAAAAGTAGTTAGAACTCCCCACTATCATTGACGTTGATTTTAAATACACGTCCTCAAGTGCAGTTATATCTTTGTCGGAACTAAGGATTCATCAATAAAATCGTAAATTCTACAATAGCCAATACTTTGAATAAATTGCCTATCTTTTTCTCTTGCTTTCCGACTGTTTTCCACTCTGACTTCCTTCCCCATCACACATACCCACATATGTCCATAAACACCTACGCCGCCCGTCAAACAGACCCAGAATATTTCCTAATAGACTTGACGTAAATGTTCTGAGTGATTAATCCTTTGTGTATTTGTCAGAGATATGTCAGAATCAATTGACGTTAACCACGCTTTATATTTGCACACAGCCACACACAAACACACATTATATATAATCTAAAAAGTGATCACTTACAGTACTATCATTGTGGCTTTAAGTTTTCTTTGCTAATAACAATTATTGGCAAAATCAGTCTGTCAGATGATTGTGTCCATACTGCTTACACTCACGGACATCTGAGCATTTCTTTTTACAGACAAACGTTTTTAATCCATGAAAAATAAACAGAACAAATGTGAAACAAAACGTTTTTTAATTTAGTAGCCGAACTTTATAGCTTGTTTAAACCTCCATCAAATTAATAAAAATACTTCATTTTAATCAATAATCGGGATTTTTTTCAACTCTAGGGGGGGAAAAGTAGTCATGCTTTCTTATATTTATGCGTTAGATCTGGTTTACGTTCGGCTTTTTTGTATGTAAACATCGTAATTAAGTCTGTTTCTGACTGTTCTGTAGGAGACATTAACCCCTGTTTCTGTCCATTTATTTTTCATTTGCATGGTTGTTCATTTTCTCTTCGCATGGCATATTGCTAGAATGGTTTGCCCCGAGGCTTAGAAATCTTAACATGGTCTACCTGTAAGTTTTCTTTTCATGCCCTATTTCTTTTAAAAGTGAACCAAATTTTTGATACTGCTGACTAGGAACAACCAATAGTTTTGGCTACGTTCCGCGTTGATTTGCTTTTTGAAGGAGTTTTATAATTTTCCCCATTATTTCAGTTGAAATTTTTCCAATTAGAGCCATGTTGTACAACATGAACAATTTCTTGTTTAAACTGGCAAATCTTTTACAGACCAATCTTAGTCAACGTCTGAATTGAAATCCGATCCTTTTTAATTGTCTTTCTCAAAAATAGATCACGAACAACAGCTTTGACATATCCCCTACAACTAACAAGGAGATTTCGTTTAGGAGTTACTCTTGTTGGTGATTCCATTATTTTGTCTCCATACTTCAGCAGTTCAATGATTTGTTCCTGATTTGTGTTGGGAAGAATCTATAATTAATTAGAATATATTAGATTAATTTGAAGTATGATTCGTTAATCCAGTGAATCTTGCGATTTGTGTTAAGTTTATTTTTTTCTGGTTTAAAAATAACTGAAGAAATATTTTCTACGAGTCGTGAGTCAATATTTTCTCAGGGGTAGTTGTAATTGATTGATTAATTGATACATTTTAATGGCATGTCAACCCGTTCAGGCTTATATTATGACCAGGGTTGAAGGAATTGAGTTCAATGACCGTTTATATTCATATTTTTGTCTTTGTGTTTCTTAATCATTCTTTTGTACACGTTCCAATCTAACAAAGTTTTAAACAGGTCTCTTTAACCTATAGATATGACTAACTCGTTGTATCGCTTCAGGTCGGAATGAACCTGGGAATAATGGGAATGAATGGGCACTCCAAATTCCCCAGATCTTCAGAACTAGAGCTTCAGTTGTGGTATAGCCGTAATACAAATACAAATATAAGCGGCAACATAATCAAAGATGATTTACGACTTCAATGAACGAACGAACGAACACACTTCTTTATAAGAATTTATCTCTCACACTTTATTCTCGGAAGCGTTGATGCTTTCGTGGTGAGTGAGAGATGGGTAGAGAGACAGATACTCAGAGAGAGGACTTCTTCTTCCCATATTTTCTTCCAGGAGCCAGGGGTGCCAATGCTGATCGGCTGCGTGTCCTTCGCCCGACTGTGATTCTCTGCATTCTCTAAAACTGACCGCGTGGTTCTCATCACGTGATCCCCTTCCAGTTACACATCTGTTCGGCCTGAGTGCCCTGACGCGCCGTTATCTTTCTGTTCACTAATCAAAATGTGACAGCTTACAAAGCACACGGGGTCACTTGGAACGAACCGAAAATTCATTTCCTATGTTATAAAGCACAACATCAGATGCAACTTAGTGTCATACTTGTTTAGTATAATGAATATTTAATGAAGATAAAATTCTTCTATGAAGAATTTGAAGAGTTTTGTAGAAACCTGTTTTTTTTTATTTGAGTGTGTCTTTAAAAGGTTCTTTTTTAGAGTTTTATTTTCAACTGGATTGTTAATGCTAAATTATACTATTCAGCTTCTGAACATAAGTGACGATCTAAAAAGCCAGAAAGAATACGTGTAGGTATTGCTCGTTTCAATAAACAAATTTCAGCTATTCACAGACATTAGAAATATGAATAAATTTACGTAAGTTCACGCAGCCCCGCTGTAAGCACTATTCTACAATTTTCTCACATATCCATAAAATGTGGCAAATAACAACTCGTGGCATTTGGAGCTAGCACTTAGTTGATAATCATATACAATGACCTAAGAATACACACGCTAACTTGACTATAGACGTTTTACATACACCTTTAGATCTCAGGGCATGGAACATAATTATATTCTAGCGTGGAGAGACTCTCCGACGAACATACTAATACATACATGTTTATTAAACTATGTAAAGAAAAACTTTGTGCAAATAATTTCAGACGAGTTTATGCTGTCATCTGCAAGCAGAAGAACACGCTTCAAGAGAATCTCTCTTTGACATTTACTGGCCTTACACAAATGTTCAAAGAAATGTTATATGTATTCAGTCCCTGATTTTCTATTGTTTGTATATTATCGTATCATCAATGTTTACACGTACACATGTATATTCACCTTCAC
This sequence comes from Sepioteuthis lessoniana, assembly GCA_963585895.1. Taxonomy (NCBI): domain Eukaryota; kingdom Metazoa; phylum Mollusca; class Cephalopoda; order Myopsida; family Loliginidae; genus Sepioteuthis; species Sepioteuthis lessoniana. Next base: position 98,327,485 of record OY757909.1, on the reverse strand, counting down.
TCTATAAATACAAATCGACGATGACCGTATGTAATATCCAGAAAAGCTAACATATAAGAAATAATATCTATTTTTGTGCGTATATTTACTAGATTAATATCACCTTTGGTTGGCACAAAAATGGAGAGGAGTAACAGTTAAGAGCGTTGAGAGATTTGCTTCTCCACTGAAGATTTTCGGTTTAGACTCCGGTGATTTGTGATAGGGCAAGATTATTTTTAATGCATTATATAGAGTAACAATCATAACAATATTGGAAAGTACTGCCCATAAGTGTTTGAACAAGAAGAACATTTGTTGTTTTAATACTGCAAAAGCCACTATTGAATTTGAGGCAGGTTTGTCAAAATTAACTGACTATCGGGCTATTTTTTTTAAAATATGAATTAGACTTCACCTTTCTAATCTTGATCAATTAGGAAGATTTTAGAAGTATATTTGGAATTCGATTCTTTAGTATTCTTTCAATGTTTACCAAATGTATGCTTTGTGTTTGTTGCAATAATTTTTGGTCATTTTGTATCATGTTCTTTTTTTTATTTTAGATATTTAAACAAATAGACTATACCTCTGATCGCTTTATATATATATATATATATATATATATATATATATAGCCAGGCACATACGAGCACATAGTTGCAATACTTGGTACAATTTAACTGTATGCAATTATGATTTATAGTAAATAAAATTGTTCATGTCTGATAGACATACTTGAAACCATTTAACCGTATAAAAAAATAAGCCCAGGCTCATTTAAAAATGTTATCAACAGAATATGTTTACAAAGCATATTTGGTGTGTATAAAGACTATTTGGCAATAAATAACCTACAATGGTTAACGTGCCACCAAATCAAACAAACGCACACATAATTCTTCCTGTACTATCATAAGGTTGCACAACTTAAAATTCGAAACACCAAGAGAAAAAAATCTATATGAGGATTACTCAAAAATTCTGTTTGCAGTTTTGAATAAAACTGTAGCTTTAGAGCCACTTCCATCCCCATCTCCAAACTATTCAAGAACGTCTAGCAATACATGCTGGGCACTGCTGGCAGAGAAAGGAAGATCTCATTTGCAACGTTCCATGAACTTTTACTCATGGATACAGCAGTGTTGACTGACTAGTAAAAACCTACATTCATCAGCTCTGTGCGGACACTGGTTGCTGTCTAGAGAACTAAGAACGACTGCTAATTGGTACTGATGGCGAGCTGATGATTTATCTAATCAGCATTATGCAAATCATACCATGCTGTCTAAATATATTTAGGACAACAAATTAAAAAAAAATAATGAAGGATCTAACCCCCGTAATTTGTGTTTGAACTTTGCCCAGTAAACTCATGCAGAAGATTACACCGACTGCATCTCTGCAGAGGGTTAACACTCCCACCCGAAAACGAGTGACCTGGATGACACTAAACGATCTTATGGTGAGGCTGCAGTAGTGCTGGAGCTTTGGAGAATGCAGAGTACACCTTCATTGCCATCGCTCCCAGGTCCACTTTGACCCAGACTGGTAGCACGTGATAAGGGGTTTATCTATGAGTCAAATAGAAATAAACTGTGTTCTGAATTGTTTGAAATAGAACTTTTTTACATTTAAACTACATACTTATGCTAAATAGAGCTGTTTATTTGTACAAAAAATGGATTTGGCATTAAGTAACCTATAAAGGTTGATATGCCATGAAACCCAAACAAACAGTTTTAGTGTCAATATATCGTTATTAATTTAAACACTTTTGTAATCTGGCACCTGTTTATACCAGGTGGTGTGATTTTGTTACGTTACTTAAAAATGTACCATAAATTCACTTACCTACACACGTGATTTGACATATGTCACCTGAAGATTGGTCAAATGAAACTTAAGTTTCTTAATACTAATCTCATTTTTATATATGAAAATAATTACTCCTCAATTCGTTATTAATCTGTAGAAAAACAGCGCTCTATGCACAAAAATGTCTATGTTACGGAATTTTCAAATATAAAGTAAAATCGAACGATAAAAAACACAGTTGAGCATATTTAGTCGTATCCAAAAGACTTCAGACTTGTCGGTAAGAGTTTACATGAAGATCGGTTACATTAAACTCTGAATCGTGAGACGTTTTTTGATCACCTTGTTCGCTGGGCTTATGATACGTCGAGTGCTGAAGAGTAAGACTCTTACAAGGAGTATGGTGGGTATGCTACAAAACTGAATCAGCAAGGGCACAGTTATGGAGCTCCGAGGAGTGTAGAGTATTCCTTCATTTCCGCTACTCCCTGGTCAACTTTGCTTGTTAGAGTTTGATCTATTAGTCAAATCTGTTAAAGAATTATTAGTTTTCGATAACAAAATCATGTAACTGTGCGTAAACAAATTATTGAACAGAATTATTAATGTTATAAAGTCAATAAAAATCATCATTATTATTGTTAGATGAAATCGCTTGGAAATTTTTAGTTATAGAAATACTTGAAACTATCATCAACATCATGATGTCGTGCCGCCAGCACGGATATCCCTGACCCTCTCTCGCCACTCCTCCTTGTCGTTCATCGCTTCGGGCAGGTCCTCTGGGCAACATTCCATATCCTCACAGAGCTGCTGTATGTATGTCGAGCTGGCCGTCCTGCTGGAGTTTGGAGAATGCAGAGTACACCTTCATTGCCATTGCTCCTAGGTCCACTTTGACCCAGAGTGGTAGCACCTGATAAGGGTCTTATCTATAAATCAAATAGAAATAAACTGTGTACTGAATTTTTTGAAATAGAACTATGACGGGGTCCATAGGAGTACAACACTTATGATTTGAAACTATAACACTGTCCAAATTGGACGTATTAGATAGGAATAATTGATATTACAATTTCACCCATTCGGGTGGGGCTGTTGAATGTACCGACAAATTTCAGCCGAAGGGTAAGGCACCACGTAATGATGCCACCTGTGGACCGTTGGTGGGGACCTGTACTGCTTGAGGACGGGACCTTGGGGGCTGAGGAGTCCTTAACTTGGCAACCAGGTGGTAAAGTGACGTAACACTCCACTTAGCATCTTACTGGACCAAATGGGCGTTTGGAGAGGTCCGATTCAATCAATTGGCTGGTTATAGGACATCTTTGATTGTCCTGATCATATTCTTCAAATTATTAATTGGCAAGTACTCAACTCTCCTCTAAGGTAGTAGAATGTGGTGATTGGGGAGGCTGGGTAATATTGCCTGTCAACCATTGTAGGTTATTTAACGCCAAATCTTCTTTATACATAAATATCAAATATATAGGATTTGAAAACATATTTTGTAGATATCGTTTTGAAATCAGCCTGAGCTCATTTTGTTGCTCGAGGTTAATTTGATTCAATCATTTCTATCAAACACAACTCGTTTTATTCTGTATAAAGTGTTCAACAATAGTCCAGTGAACTAGGGTTCATTCCCAAGTCTAGTCATAGCAAAGACTCAGAAATGGTACTTAATGCCTCTTTTCTTAATACCCAGTACTATAAAAAACGGATCAAGTGTAAGTGGTGCAATCCAGGTAAAGGAGTAGCGCCCTATCCTACAACTCGGTGTAGTAGCTATTGAAAAGGGAGCCTTCGAGTCATTCTCAACTATTGTCACCTACTTATTTATCATTTGTTTGTGTACATTGAAATGGATATGCATATGTCATATACAAGTGAATAAGTTGTTGGTAATTTCATTTTTAAATGAATAAGAATTAATTAGTTCGGTATTGCTATAGTTTCTTGACAGTTAAATGGTTTCATTTATTGTCGTGTGGACCTATGAACAATGACAATGAAGGGGTACTCCCTATTCTACAAAACTCCAGGACTGGACTCTTGCCATCAGCTGGTTTAAAGTCATATCAGAATGATCTTTAGGGAGGGGTCATACGCTTCTGCAGAGATGTAGTTCCAGTCGACTGGGCTATATAGTTGGTGGTTGAGGGTCAATTAATCTGAGATATGAATTGATGAAACCATATAAATGAGTGCAAACCAAGGAGCTCTTACTCATTTAAAGTTATCGGTAAACTTACAAATTATATGTATATATAACAACAGGATTTTGCATTAAATACCCTACAAGGATTGATATGCCATTAAACCTTAACAAACTTGCTCCCATAATCGTGCAAAAAAGAAAAAAAATCCCGATCAATTAATTGCGTTCATTTTGGCAATAATACATTTGGGAAAGGTATGAACCCCCTTATCCCCCAGCTATTGTTTAAATCGTACCACTGCTGTCCTTCTGCAAAGCTGACTTTGGCATTAGTTAACCCATGAAGGTTGATAAGCCATTTAACAAAGAAACCAAACCAAACTTGTGTATTTATCGATGAATTAAATTTATCATAACACTGTTTAATGCATTTAAAAATTGAAAAAGATTTAGAGATATTCAGTTCGTATTGTATTTGGTAGAATTTCTTTATATTGGAATGTTTCCTTATTTTAATTGTTTAATTTAAATTTTTAGATTTAAGTTAATGTAAATATAAACGCACAATAAATGTGATTCGTTAACCTCTTAGCATAAAAATAACCATTAACACGACATTAAAAACAAACAATCTTGTCCTTTCTTATATATATATATATATATATATATATATATAAATAAAAAGTAAAGTTGGCGACCATAGTCGAGGGTGACCCGAAGGCTCCCTTTTCAATAGCTACTACACCGAGGTGTACGGGAGGGTGCTACTCCATTCCCTGGATTGCTCCATTTTACCCTTGATCCTTACCTTATAATTCTGATTGTTAAGCAAGACGGTATCAAGTACCATTTTTTGAGTCTTTGGTATGACTCGACTTGGGGCTAAACCCCGGTCTCCGGCCCATTGGTGAACACTCTAACCATTAGACCAATGGCTCGGTTTATATATATATATATATATATATATATATATATATATATATATATATAAACTACTCATGGATGCAGATATGGAGTTCGAGTTCAGATATAAACTAGAATTTATTGGTAACTTCGACAGGATTTTAAGAACTGATTTGTAAAGCAGATCTACCTCTTCAGAGGTACATAAATGATATAATGTAGGGTGAATTTTGTTGGCGCAATTACAGTCCGATTTCCATGATAATTGTACTATTTAGGAACTACATGCACGGGGTCTATAATTATAAGTTTTCAACGAAATCAATTATTGGATACTAATCCTGTGGTAATTAGGTTTCTTTCTTTCTTCATTTACTTGCGATTAATTACGATATGAATTTCTATAAATAGAATGTGACATGAAATTGAAGTATCAAATAAGAACAAGGTTGAGTCATAAGTTTTGCAATATCTTGCTAATATGAAACACAATTCGACAGCTTTTACCGACGTCGTAAAGGTGATGAATAATATTGTACTGTGAGGTGGCGAGGTTGCCTTATACTGCCAGTGTGCTACTTGCCAGATTTGTCTGCAGGGCTTTGAGAACGGCCTCGGAATCCTCGAATTTTGGTTAACCTGAATTTCTTGAACAATCCAGGTTGGTTTGGTTTGATGATAAAATCAACTACTGTAGATTATAAATACCATATCCATTTTAATACATATAAACAGTTATATTTTAAACAATTCAGTTAAGCGTGAGAACACAGTTTCAATGTCTAAAAACAGTTCCATTTAAAGAAATTCTGTTTAGCGCTAGTACACAGTTTAGTTCAATTTGACCCATAGATAAGAGCCTATCAGGTGCTACCATTTCGGGCCAGAGTAGACTTGGGAGCTATGGCAATGAAGGGGTACTTCACATTCCTCATAGCTCCAGCATTACAGGAACCTCACCATCAGATTGCTTAGCGTCATATCAGGATACTCATTGGGGGAGGTCTTGCCTCTCTGCTGAGAAACAGTCGGTGTATTCTACCGCCCCATCCGACTTGGCAATGAACCATTCGGCTTCTGTACTGTGATCAACATCACCTTGCGAGCAGCAAGGGTTTTTGATTGCTTCTACGGTTTTATGGCCACGACTGAACTCGTAAAGTGTAATTTCTCTAATCAAACAACACTGATCTCTCACCTGTGTAGCTTTCAATTCCCTCATGGAGGGAAGCAATGCATAACGTATGAACGCACCAATTACCACGATACTACCAACCTCTGCGAATAGCTATCATGAGTTCAAATATTTCGGTTACATTATATAAATACCACAAAATAGCACGTATAAAATATCGCAAAATTTTACTCACTATAGTATATATATATATATATATATATATATGTATGAGCTTTGCTTAATCTGGAATACAGGACTAAGATTGCTTATAGTATCTTATTTCTTAGTTGTCACCCATCTTAGTACCGAAGGAAGTTCCCGTGGGATGGAGGTTAACGAGCTGTTCTACATCATCATAATAAGCGAGTTCGAACTCTAATCAAGCTGTTACATTTTTGGACTAATACCCTCGAAAAATGGTTGAAAAGTCCTTAAATAGTTAAATAGTCCTATTACTGTTCTTCTACGGAGACGATTTTAGCATTTGTTTGCTTTGGTTTTATGGCATATCAACCACTGAATGTTATTTAATGCCAAATCCATTTTTATACATATAAACAGTTCTATTTCAAGGAATTTAGTTTATCATAAGTCCAATTATTTGTGTACACACAGTTAAATGTAAGTCCAGTATAAGTACACTGATTAGTTCTATTTGATCCATAGATAGGACCCTATCAGGTGCCACCATTCTGGGTCAGAATAGACCTGGGAGCGATGGCAATAAAGGAGTACTCCGCATTCCCCAAAGCTCCAGAATTACTGGAGACTCACATTATTTAGTGTCATATCCAAGACACTCGTTGGTAGAGTCTTACCTCTCAGCAGAGAAGTCCGTGTATTCGACAACCCCAGTCGACTGCTGCGGCTTTGGCATTGAATAAACGCATGAAGGTTGATATGCCAGACCTAATACTGCCAAAAATCATCATACTTGTAATTTCATCAGCTTTGTCAGGGGCAAAGGGTTCAGATTTCTTCCGAAGTTGCCATCTACCTAAGTACTGATAATGTTCATCATTGTTTAACTTGTTATTTGTTACTTGTCAATATTTTCTATAGCTTCTTCTTGTTTACAGTAGCCTCTATTCTTAAGTCATCACCCATCTATATACTGAGCAGGCTCATTATTGCTTAACTTATTTCTTCAGCTTTACTTATTTTGGAAGGCAAAAAAATATTACTAATCGTATTCTCAGTTGTTACCTATCTAAATATGGTGGGGTGGCCTCATGGTGTTGTAGCTAATGTAATCGACTGCGAAATCATGAGAGTTCGAACCCCATTTGCGCTCTTAGGTTCGTTTTCGAATTAACATCCATCAAAAAAGGGATGAAACCCCTTATCCCATAGCAGCTCTTAGTTAAATAACACCACTGCTGTCCTTGTCCGAGGATGACTTAGCAATAAATAACCCACGAAAGTTGATATGTTATTCATCAAAAAACTAAAACTCTGTGGAAACCCATGAATAGATATAAACCAAACTTGGGAACAAATCCACATTTGTGAAGCCCTCGGTGAGACTAGTGTTCCAAATAAACACAAAACCTTATTCTAGTCCGGCAGAATGCCAGTTTCCGAAAATATGATGCAGATCTTCACAAATTACACCGTATGTAATGAATCGCGGTAAATTCACCCTAGGACACTTGAACGACGATACTCGCATGAAAAAGAAAATTTTCTAAGCACACACAGACCTGTCCACTGTTTACTGATATTTGTGTAGCCTTTAATGTGTATACATTATTTGTTATTTATTGTCATATCAAATATCTTTGTTGTAATGTTTTCGACGTCAAAATAATCTAGAGGCAAGGCGAAATTTTTGCGTAGTTTAGATTGTCGCTAAATGTCGATGAGGAAAAAAGAAAAAAAAAGATGACTGATCGTAAAAGCTGATTGCTAATGGCACGCCGAGTCGGGGATGAGGGAAGTAAATGTTGTATAAGAAAAATAATATTTGCTGGCTTGTTAATCAAGAGACGCTTTGGGCTAAATATATAAACTTCAATGGAGGAATACACAGCATTTGGTATTATATGTTCGCAGATGTAGATGTTACTTGTTTTTGAAGGTCTGTGTGCCCTTCAACAAAAGTTCATATTGTAACATAGCCATGCATGAATATTTGAAATGTACATAGAATGTTCATAACCTATATAGGAATCCCGAAACACAAAAAAACATTACGAAATTGGAACAGGTACGAAACTTTACCTTTTTGAGTATAAATGTTTTTCGACATCAGGAGAGAGAGGCACAATCTTTCTATGCTGACTTTTCCATCTGCCCAGAACCACGTGCGGCACCCGCCGCAAGGCCTCGGCGAGCTTCGAAAGTCAACCGTCTTCTTCGGACGCTAAAACTCAACTCGCTGACTTTTTTTCAAATACCCAAAAAACCTCCGCGCACGCTTCCGGTGCATGACATCAATCACATCCTCCGGTCACAATTCCTATCTGGAATTTTATTTTCACATCTGTGATAACGCGTCCTCTCCGCGCGCGCGCATGAACACCTGCGTTCATGTTGCACCTAACTAACCCATGCGCTAAGCGAAAGATTCTCAACCTAACTAAACCGAAAGGCAAGATATATAAAACGAAATCCCTCGGCCATTATATTACAATATTATTATCATCTCTCTTTTGAATCTCTCTCGAGATAGGCCTTGTTAAGTCTTCTAGACAACACCCACTGTCTGTACAGGGCAGTTGAATATTAGTTTTTGCTGGTCAGCCAAATCTGGTGTGTCCATGTGTAGGTGTTCATCGGAGAACATCACTTCTGAGTACATTCTTACTTTTCCAGTAGTGTTCTGCATGCATTGCTCGTCTTTTTTGGATGTTCAGAAATAGGTAAGTGGCCGTACGGTTTTTGCCCGTGGGGTGATACTTTCAGAATTTGTTCAAAACAGTACAATGCATTTTTATGTTGTCTCTAACTTTTTTTCTCGTGATGTTTCGTTAAAGTCCAAGGAAAAGGTTCGCCTCATGTATTTAATGATCAAAATCTAGGCCCTTTCTGTTGGACTGCTGCATTTCTGATTTGGATTGATTCAAGTGAGGCATCTTGGGGCTTCGAAAGCTTCTTTCGGAACGAAAATAATTTTTTTTTTTTTGCCTTGTCATTGCATAGTGAAAGTTGCCATTAGATTGTTCTATAATAAGATTTGTTGATTGGGTTTATGGCGTATCAACTTCTGTATCTTATTTATGCCTAATCCTATATATATATATATATATATATATATATATATATAGAGAGAGAGAGAGAGAGAGAGAGAGTGTTGGTCGTCTGTAAACCACTTTGTAGTTGTGTGTCGAACCAAGTGCAATATAAAATGGAGAGTGCTCAATAATCAGGGTAGAGTTATTATATAATAATGATAATCAATCAATATATATATATATATAGTTTGTAAAAGTATAGCTTATAGGTAACATTTTAAAAACTTAGAGCTCATTTGTTTGCACATAGTTAAATGGTTTCTAGTATTACTTGGTAGCACTAATTATTCAACATCCATCATTTTTTAAAAAAAATTTAATTGTTAAACAATTCTATTTGACCCTAACAGGTACTACCATGCAGTGTTAGAGTGGACCGCGGAGTAATGTATTCTCTTTCTCGAGACTTCCATGACTGAGGCCTTACCATCAGACGCAGTTTAGTATCTTATTCAGGACACACATTATTGTGGGGAAGGGGTCTTACCCTTCTGCAAAGATGCAGTCGGCGTATTGTACAGGCAAAGTGGACTGGGTTTCTGTCATAAGAGTTATAATATTTAAAGGATAAATGTATCATGCCTATATATATATATATATATATGATTTAGTACTTTACGATGGATACAACAGTTAATGGATGGCTAATTGCCAATGTAATTACTTGTGAGAATGTCATCACGGAGGAAATAACGGTAGTGTGATGTTTATCAAACAGTGATTCATTTTGTCTTTACTTATATATTCTTTCTTATATATTATACATATTTACCAACCCCTCCGCTCGGGCAGGATCAGACACAAGGTCAATTTTTTAAGCGGAGTTTAACAGGTTTGAATTCAGAGTTTTCCCTCTCCTAGACTAGTTGCCTCACCAAGGCTGAAGAATCAGTCTGCCCTACTATTTATCCATAGCTGGAGGGAGAATAATTGGATTCATACCTTTCCCAAGGGTATTAGTGCTATGTGAAATGCAATCTTATATATATATCTTAACTATCAGCAGTTTATGCTTCATTCAGATATTGTTACAATCATTTATATTGATATTATATAACAGAAAAAGGACCTATTACTGATGCTAAAAATTTTTTCGTAACAGTGCCCAATATTCAAGACTGCAATTTGTTATTAAAATCAAGTATTTAAGTACATTTTAAAAAAAATCTAAACTGAATATAAGAAAAAGCGTTATCATATATATATATATATATAATAACGTTTATATATATATATATATATATATATATATATATATATATATATATATATATATATATATAATAACGTTTATATATATATATATATATATATATATAATAACGTTTATATATATATATATATATATATATATATATATAATAACGTTTATATATATATATATATATATATATATATATAATAACGTTTATATATATATATATATATATATATATATATATATATATATAATAACGTTTATATATATATATATATATATATATATGTGTATATATATGTGTATATGTGTGTGTGTGTGTGTAACGAGTCTTGGCGGCAACACACCACAAGGCACCAACTATACGGCCACCTGCCTCCCATCACGAAAACTATCCAGGCTAGACGAACCAGACATGCAGGACACTGCTGGAGAAGCAAGGACGAGCTCATAAGTGATGTACTCATATGGACCCCCGCATATGGCCAAGCAAAAGCAGGACGACCAGCTCGAACATACATACATAAACTATGTGAAGATACGGGATGTAGCCGTAAAGACCTGCCAGAGGCGATGAAAGATAGGGAGAAGTGGCGAGAGAGGGTCAGGGATATCCGTGCTAGCGGCACGACATGATGATGATGATGATGATATATACAAACCTTTAAAAAATCCACTACAAAAATAGATATGTTTTGTCATCTGGTGGTCGTTACATTCACACACACACGTACACACAGAGACAGGTGTGTTCGTGCTCGTGTGGTTTTTCTTTTTCTAAGACATCGGAAACTTGAGTAAATTGTGGTTTTTAAGAAGACCAATAACTGGTCAATCGCTCACCTCTGCTAAGGATTTCTAGTATACTTCGATGCTTTTCTGGCTGAGCAACGGGAAGCGATCAATTCTTTTCACTACCCATACGAATGAGCTCAGGGACGGGCCTTACTAAATTTGTCCCTATTAGAAAAAAAAAACAAACTCCCCTTTTCTATCACCAATAAACAAATACAAAGCAAATTCGATTAACTAAATATTCAAATCAATTATGATAACAGTAGATTAAATGCAATCTGGCTTCTATATTAGGAGTGACTGACGAAAGTTTTCGGGAAATAACAAAGTAGGATTGTTTTTGATTTCAAAAAAGTTGAAATCAAATATTTTTCTAAAGAAAGAAGAAGTTAGGAATATTCAACTTGTATTATGTCTTATATTGGGTCATTATTAATAATCTCATGTGAATATAGATTTATGAGCAAGCTTTTTGTGTATATATATATATATATATATATATATATATATACGTGTGCATAAGTTATATAATAAATATATAAGTTATGTACTTTATGTACATAACATATGTACCATATATATATATATATATATGTGTGTGTGTGTGTGCATGCACGTAACATAAATTATATAACATCTATTGGGTATATATGTGTGTGGGGGTATGTATATATATCTATGTATAACGTTATTGTGTATGTGTGTGTGTGTGTGTGTGTTTAAGGCGCGATGCGTAAATTGACGTTTAAATCACGCAAAAAGGAAAATTACATTTTCTCAGATATATTGATTAAAATTACCTGAAAATAACTTGAAACTCGATAGATTAAATTCACTCGAAGAAATATCCATTGGCTTCAACCATGGGCATCAGACAATTTCAGAATCTCCTTGAAGCCTTTCCGACGGTCTCCTTGTTTAAATTGGTTAATACTGCCATTATCCTTACCTTCAGTTCATCTTTGATGTTTTACACATATGGTCTCTTACTCAACGACGCCCACCATAGGATAATCAAGGTGATTGAAATCTGGGGAGTTAAGCTGCCAGTTGTGAGGGGTGATTTGTTCGCGGAAATTTTCTCCCAAGGAAGACAGTCTTTTTCTCCTCGTGTAACATGGTGCAGAGTCCTGTTGCCAGACGTTGGGTCTTCCAGCAGCTCGCCTTCCTTCAGGCACTTAATATAGGCCTCTACGTTGAGTCTGATGCCATGTCGGAAGATAGATCGAGTTATACCCATTGCTAATGATATCTCCAAGTATCATATGAACTGAGTGTTTGGTTTTTATTACAATGATTTTGTTCTTAGAGTGTCACCAAAACAATGTTAAATGGATATGTACATACATATATAAACATACACACACATACGTCCATACATATGCGTAGACATATCCATACACACACTTTTATACCCATTCCACACACGAACACACACTTATATATCCATTCCATACACACATATCCATTCCATACACACACACACACTTATATATCCATTCCATACATACACACACACACACACACACACACACACATATCCATTCCATACACACACACATATCCATTCCATACACACACACACACACACACACATATCCATTCCACACACACACACACACACACATATCCATTCCACACACACACACACACATATCCATTCCACACACCACTTCTATTCCATACGTTCATGCGCGCGCGCGCACACACACACACACACAACAAATATATCCATTCCACACACACACAAACACATATCCATTCCATACAAACACATATTCATCCATTTCATACACTCACGCATATATCCATTCCATACATACACATACATCTCTCTATATATATATATCCATTCCAGATACACGCACACAAACACACATATATATCCATACACACACACACACACACACACACATACACACACGCGTATTTTTAGGTGTTCGCACTCAGTGTTTTACGTTGATTGTAAGTCTAATAATTTAACTGAGCGGCATTTAATCAGCTTATCATTGTCTGATGCAAATCCATATTTTGCAGACAAGAAAATTAAAAAGAAATACAAACAAAAAAAAAAAAAAGAAATGAATCGTTATATCACTTTCATAAACACTCTCATTAAATACAACCTATAATTACAATTTTGGATATTACTTATGTTACATGCATGTAAATTTATGACACCCTCACGAATGAAAAACGCTGTTGTACTGACAAGTTGAAGGCGATTGAATTGAAACTCCATCAACCAAATAGAATATTAAATCGAGTCATTTTGCGAGTTTTAACCTGTAAACTTGTAACCTTGTATAGACTGGATTATTCTAAAAAAATTTACTAAGTTTAATATACACTTTTATACTCAATTTTGAGTTAAATATAAAATTTCACTCCTTCTATAAGATATGCAACATCGATCATAAATACGTACAACTTGTACAATATTCAATAAAAAGATGCTTTTCTAGAAAACCGATATTTTATTATTTCAAGTGAAACATTTTACTGTCGAACCAGATAGTATTATTTATTTCCTGAATCTACATTCCTCGAACGAATGAAAAATGAATATTTAGCTGATTATATGCAAAAACACACACATACATTGGTATATTTATTAATAGAGTGCTCATTATCAGTGATAAAGCATATACTTAAATTAGGAGAATATAAACGCTGAGACAACAGTGTTTGATGATCATTTCTCGTCTATGCTATCATCAGACAAAGCATATGCAAGCGACTGTGGTCAATCGGTATTCACAATATCTACGTTAGCCTAATATATATATATATATATATATATATATATATATATATATATATATATATATATATATATATATGTATGTATGTGTGTGTGTGTATTTTAATACTGTTGAGAATGGTAATAGATAATAATGAATCTTACGTGTTTTGATAGTATAATTGTTGAGGTATGATCCATATTTTCAATAACCAATGTACGCTTTAATAAAGACATAACATTCGACGAAAATCCACTCGGAGAGTTGGTAGCAACGTTCCCAGGTTGCCTGGCGCAGTTGCCGAGGAGACTAAGCATTCGCGTCAAGCGGCCAAGATTGACATTCCTCGAGCCTCAGGAGGCCGGCTCCCAGTCTCTGACTCTCCTCGGAGGGGCTAGCTAGGTTTATCACCTGGCGCCTGAGGCGCCTATTTTCAGGGGAATACCGATGGGGCCCCGAAGCATTTTGGGGTATGGCGGGCGTGTCTGGACTACAGTCCTGCGACTGGACCCAATTAAAAAGGCCTTGTGCCACATTCACGCGTTTGGTGGGGAGTGTGATAATTGACTGTCGCCTAATTGTACCAATCCAGTAGGTGCGGCAGACTTTGGCAGGCCGTAGTATTAACGGCACGGGTCTGGTCGGGTTTGTCACATCTCTGGATGATATAGTTTGTCGTAGCCGCCTGGCGTGGGTGCCGGGGAGGCCTAGTATTCGCGTCATGCAGCCAAGACGGACATTCATCGAGCTTCAGGGGACCGTCTCTCAGGCTCTAGCCCACCTTGGAGGGGTTTTTATGGCCTGGCCCCCGAGGAGACCCTTTTTAGCGAAATGCCGACGAGGCCCGATGCATTTTCGGAAATGCCGAGCGCATCTGGGCTATGGTCCAGCGCCCAAACCCACCTTAAAAAAAGCCTTTTGCCGTACTCCACCATTTGGCGGGGCGCGCGACAAATACCGTGTGTAGTAAAGGTACACTGGTTACATTGTAGAACTTGTTTTACGGTTATACATAACTTTTATTCTTTTTTCTAAACACGTGATTGTCTTCTTTATTTTATGCTCTTTCCAGAAGATATAACAATATTTCACTACAAATAATAAATTCCTGTTGCCTTTATTAAAAAAAAAGACTTTATAAAAACCCAAAAATAATAATAATAATGTAGGCATTTCAGTGCGATACTGTATTAATTTGGGTCGTATGGACATCTCATAGTGTGATGAACATGAGCTAGCATTGTAAAATAAGAACTTATTTCATTTCATTCTCACTAAAAACTCAATATTCATGACCGTAAACTGATCATCAATCGATAGAGATTGATTTTAAAAAAGAATTCAATTTCGAAGTTAATTACTTAATTTCAATCATGTAGAAAATTCGATCTATTCTCTTCATCATTATACTAACAACGTTCCGGCCGATATGTCCTCCAGCCTGCTCAAAACTGAATCCTTTATCTACGGAGATAGATTGTTTTAATTACGTTAACCATAAATTAGGGTACAAGTTTTAAGCAGTAGAATGCATTCCTTGTTATTCGTACCTGTAGACGGGATTGAACGCCAATCTCCAGATGATTTCATTTAGAAGCACTTTGGGAACTTATGAACCTAATTTTTCCATCAATCTTTGGGATACAACTCACTACTATTATGTAAGATCTATTACTTTAGCTCATATTGTATTTTTTAGTTATTTATCCTATTTACCCAACCCCTCCGCTCGGGCAGGATATGACACAAGGTCAGTTTTTAAGCGGAGTTTAACAGGTTTGAATTCAGAGTTTTCCTTCTCCTAGACTAGTTGCCTCACCAAGGCTGAAGAACCCAGTCTGTCCTACTATTTACCCATAGCTGGAGGGAGAATAATTGGATTCATACCTTTCCCAAGGGTATTAGTGCTATGTGAAATGCAATCAGTCAGGTCCAGGATTTGAACTCGTGTCGCCGTGTCCATATCCAGTGACGATAACCATTACACCACTGACACCTTTTTTAGTTATTTATATCAATCAAATAGCATATACACCCCTACAGCTAAAATATATCTCCCCTGCTTCAGAATCCCGTCAACAATAGCCTCGTTTCCCTTCTACGCATTCATAAATCTATGCTTATATGTCCTGTGTCCTGTGTGTACAGTAAAACAAAAGAAATTGTTAATTGTAAAGCACATTTCCGCAACAGAAAATCCGTTATGTTGAGCGGACAGCTTCTGTGGCGTATACCACTCTACGGTTAATTTGTATAATTACATTAGCCAGTACACAAAAGCAAATATTTGAATGGCCCATCTGGAAAGGAATGATTAGAAATAGAAAAAAAAATAGACTGAATTGGTCAGTACCAACAATATACACATGATTAGCAGTCAAACAGACCCCTGATGTGGCCCAGCTATGGGTTAAATAATACCACTACTGTTCTTCTAGGAGAATGGCTTTGGCATTAAATAACCTAAAAAGAGTTGATATGCCATTAAACAAAGAAACCAAACCAAACCTGATGTGGTAGTGAGTTCAATCCTTACAGACTGTCCCATTATCATATTTACCAACCCCTCCGCTCGGGCAGGATATGACACAAGGTCATTTTTAAGCGGAGTTTAACAGGTTTGAATCCAGAGTTTTCCTTCTCCTAGACTAGTTGCCTCACCAAGGCTAAAGAACCTAGTCTGTCCTACTATTTACCCATAGCTGGAAGGAGAATAATTGGATTCATACCTTTCCCAAGGGTATTAGTGCTATGTGAAATGCAATCAGTCTCGTCCAGGATTTGAACTCGTGTCGCCGTGTTCATTTCCTACGACGATAACGACTACACCACGGGCTCTGTCCCATTATTGCAGTATTGTGTCAAAGCAGTTTGGTAGAGTAAGGGTAGGTGTGATGTTTATTCAGATATAAAATGAAGATGGGGCACAAAGTTCTAATTCCATCTTTGGCGGCTTACGTTTACTGGGCTCGCGTTGATATGGGAAAGGCTATTATCTTTTTTTTCTTCTTAGTACATTATTATATATTGATATATTTCATCGTCTCATTACCACGCGAATAGCGTTGGAAATCCATTCAATCATGACTACTTTATCAGCTCAGGCAGGCTAACAACCACCGTTTGAAAGGAAGCCGAAGAAAAATAGTGAGTGCGTGGTGGGGGATGAAAGTAGTAGGAAAATTAAATGGAGGTAGTAAGATGTGGGAGGAGGCGCGCTTAGCCTAACCACTTTTTGTCGAATAAAATGGAATCAACAACTTGAGTTCAAACCCTGGACAAGTATATTATGTTTCACTGCGTGCCGATGTCATTCGGGAAATTATGGTTCCATATGTTCCCTCACCTATGGATAAATAGAAGAGCTGTCTATGTTCTTTAGCTTTGTTTAGGCAACCAGGATAGGAGAAGGAAAATTCAAATCAGCTCAATTCCATTTAAAAAATTGACCTTGCGTCAAATTCTGTCCGTAGCGGAGGGGTTGAGTAGATAATTCATATTGAGTACATCCTAAAACCGGCTCATTGGTCCAGTGGGTAGAGTGTTCGCCAATGGTCCGGTTTAATCCCTGGTCGCGTCATACCAAAGACTTTAAAAATGGTACTTGATACCTCCTTGCTTAACACTCAGCAGTATAAGGTACATATCAAGGGTAAAGTGGAGCAATCCAGGGAAAGGAGTAGCGCCATCCCCTACACCTGTGTAGTAGCTGTTGAAAAGCGAGTTTTCTGGTCGCCCTCGTCTACGGTCGCAAACTTTACTTTACTTACATCCTAAAAATCTCAAGTTAATTTTCTTCTACACCAAATATATTGAACAAAAACTAACGATATTATTTTCTCGGTTGTTGAAATCTATTGCTTATTACTAATGCGGCCGATGTAACACTGCTTTGGCTTTTATGATGCTTCCCACATATTTAATTACGATAGCCTTTTTAAGAGCTCAGTATATAATGTATATCTTATCATCACACTTACTCGAGTCCAACCGTTCAATCATTCACGAAGGATTATAATTATTAGTTTACTTGAAACCACACAGCTCTGTGGAAATTATTCATATTAGAAAGAAATATTGATAGAATTACTAATAAATAGCCACACATTAAACCATTTAACTGTTTACAAACAAATGAGCACTAACAGTTCGTTTAAAAACTAAGTCATGTTCAAACTATTCAATTGCAAATCTCTCTACGTATTTCTCTCTCTCTCTCTCTATATATATATATATATATATAATAAATATACAAAGAAGATAAGCAGGGAATGAATCAAATTGAGAATATATAAGATAATTTATATAAATCTCCAGGAGTGCTCAATGCATGATTATTACTATATAAATCTATAAATTTCATATAGAGCAAATTCTTATAATTCTAAGAAAAACTCAACTGCTCGTCATTTGCCTATTATTAATTTATTTCAGCTGGCCACTCGATAAGGGTAGCCATCACATTGTTGAAAAAAAAATTATAAAATTATACTTACAATGGACTCTAATTCGTTAACAAAAAAAAAAAAAAAAAAAAAAAAAAAGAAAAGATAAAGAAATATCTAAACAATTCAAGAGTAAAGAAGAACAAAAAGACCTGAACTAGAGGTAGACCTCAAACACAGGTGTGATGTTTATGTTTTAGTATCATTTATTGTTATTTATCTACAATTATTTTTAAACGAAATTCTCAGAACTCAGTATCCGGAATCATTTCACAAAGTTGAACTATTTTAAGAAAAAATCTGTCTACTTACTTATTTCTTTATTAAGTAAAATATGACGATAAATACTATTATCAATCTCAAACTTATCTTTAATTAAAAACTTTAGAAAGGTTTCATTTGATTTTAATTTGAGATTGAAATTTAGTCTATTTAATATATCATTATTTCAATGAATTCTTTATTCTGAATACTGGCATTCTAATTGCCGTTAAAACCAGTACTGCCATTAATCATTTATAATTATATCACAAATAATAATAAACCTTTTTAAAAAATTATTACAATTACGATTAAAAAAAGTAAAGTTGGCGACTTTAGTCGAGGGTGATCCGAAGGTTACCTTTTCAATACCTACAACACCGAGGTGTAGGGGATTGCGCCACTTCTTTCCCTAGATTGATCAACTTTACCCTTGATCCTTACCTTATAATGCTGAGTTTTAAGCAAGGTGGCATCAAGTACCATTTTTTGTGTCTTTGGTACGACTCGACCTGGGATGGAACCCCGGTCTCCAGGACCATTGGCGAACACTCTACTCATTAGGCCAATTACCAACACAAACATCATAAACTTTATTCTACTATTGTTATGACAATCAATTTTTCTCTAATTAACCTTCATCACATGAGTTTAAATCTATTTTATGTTGGCATTTAAAAGTTAGTTCATTACGTTTATTTAATAGCTGGCTAGTAAATCTATATCTAATGATGCTTTTTTTCCAGGCAAAGATTACATCTACTTTTGAAGCATCCATAAGTAGAAGATTTTTAATCAGAATTTAATTTGTAGAGTTAGACCCCAATCTCAAATTCAAAAACACCTCGATAAGGTGTTTTTTTTTTGTTTTTGAATAAGAATCCATTGTCAGAATACTTTCATAATTTTTCCCTCCATTATGTGATGGCCTGCTGAAATAGCCAAAAGATCGTCTGTTGAATATATATATATATATATGCACCTCTCCACCTAAGTAGGATGCGAAACAGACAAATTTTAAGCAGAATTTAACTGGCTTGATTTTAGAGATTTTCTTCTCTTAGACCGGTCCCCATACCAAGTCAAATGAATCAACTCTGACCTATAGCTGGGTGGGGGAGAGTACCTTTCTGAATGGTATTAGTGCTATGAGAAATAAAAATAGCCTCATCCAAGACATGAAATCTGGTGGCCCAGTTCATCTCGTGCGACTATATACTACAAGAGTCTAATATAAATATTTCTGTGAGTGATCTCATTACATTGGTTTGTTTTGGTTTTATGCAATATCAACCATCATAAGATATTTAATGCCAAATTCATTTTTATGCATATAAAAAGTTCTATTTCAAACAATTCAGTTTAGCATAAGTATTATTTTTTATTTACACAAAATTAAATTTAAAGACAGTTCAATTTAGCAGAAGTACGCAGTTTAAGTGCCAAGACAATTCTATTTCAAAGAATTCAATTTATCATAAGCACACAGTTTCGTTCTATTTAACCCATAGATAGGACCCTATCAGGTACTACAACTTCGGACCGGAGTGGACTTGGGAGTGATAACAATGAAAGGGTACTCCGCATTCGTCAAAGTTCCAGCATTACTGGAACCTCACCATTAGATTGTTTTGGGTCATATCCAGAACACTCGTTGGGGAGTCTCATTTCTCGGCAGATATGTAGTCCGTGTATTCTACAGCTGCAGTCAACAGGACCAGATCGCATTAGATAACCCACAAAAGGTAATATGCCATAAAAAACCAAACAACCAACCAAATTTCCTCAGTTGTGTGTTCTATCGAAACTTCTTTACTGAAACATTCTACTCCTCCTTCTCTTCGTTCTTTCTTTGCCCCCACCCTACTTCTTTCTCTGCTTTGAATATGTGAGTCACGCCAATTCAAACAACAAGGTGTCAAAGACTGCTGAAAATGCTGAAATGAAAACTGACAATATTGAAAGAATATCATCAATTCAAGTCAGAAAATTATCAAAATGAAACGAATAAGAAATAAGTGTAATAATAACACGTAATTTAAACAAATAGTTACGCAGGAATATTTGGGTAAGTGTTTGGTGGGGGGAGCACATGTATAACTCCTTAAGTGTGTATGAGAGAGTGATTATATGATCATGTTTGCACATGGATAAAAGTAATTATCAGTTTTAGATGACTGTGATATTGGGTCAGTTGAGAATATGAAAATACCCTGTTTGGTCATTCTTACAAATAAGAACTTTTCTTACCTACTGTTGTATACTTCTCATAGACCCAACCAAGAACATAAAGATAATGAACGAACTTTAATGAACGAAACGAAATGAAACGCACTTCTTTATAAAAATATATCTCTCATTTTATTTTCCACAGGGGCACACAGTTTGAGAGATAGATGGAGAGACATATACTCAGAGAGGGGACTTCTTGTCCCATGTCTTCTTCCTGGAGCCAGGGGTTACCAACGCTTGCACCTCCTTGCAAGCCGTATCGTCAGAGACGACCTAACGCTTCAGATCGGCTGCGTATCCCTCGTTCGACTCTCGATTCTGATTGGACAGTCTAAATCTGACCGCATGATTCTCATATCACGTGGTCTCCTTCCGGTTACACACCTGCTCGATCTGCCTACTCCAACGCACTGCCATCCTCTTGTCTACTAGTCACAACGTGACAGCTTGTCAAAGCACACGGGGTCACCAGGAACAAACCTAAAATCCATGTCAATAGTCATTAAATAACACCTACTTGAATGCAAAATTTAAGATCATAGCTTTTACTTTGATTGGAATGTTTACTTTAATGGGGACTAGCTGGATGGTTGCTCGTTATTATAGCATATCAACGCTTGTACGTTTTTTTTTATACCAGATCCTATTTATAAGTATCTATCAAATATATATGATTTGTAAATGAATGGGAGTAATAGCAATAAACAGGTGCTCTACATTCCCCAAAACTACGGGACTGGAGTCTCATTATCAGATGGTTTCGAGTCATCAACACGAAACTCATTGAAGGGGTCTTGCAGAGATGCCATTGGCGTAGTCTACGATCCCAGCTGACTGGTTTTATACAGGGGTACAAACATTTGCAGTGAAAAACGATTTAAACATAAATTCATTCTTTTTTTTTTGCATAAACCAAATATCTATCTATCCTTGGGCGCGCGTGCGTCCTTTACCACTATACTTAGTACAGTTCAGTAAATATTGAATAACTATTTTATGGGGTCTGTGCTGAATAAAAATGTTCGCCTTAAAAATCATCATCACAACTTTTGCTTGTATTGTCGTCGATGATATATTTATAATTGGAAGTGTTAAGGGGGCATATCCAACCTAAACATTCTCCGAGCTAGCTCGCTCGGGAAAGACAACTTCTCGTTTCTTACGAGACATTTGACAGACAGACTGCAGGCCGAGAACGGTTACTACTTCTTTTGTATGACTTCCTTTTCTCTGCTAATACAATAACGTTCACCTATCACTCGTTGTTTGAGTTGTTCTTCCACCGGTCTTATCTGAAGACCACAACAAGAAGAAAAACTCAACGGGTTGTATTTTGCTCTTACAAATTTATTTCAGCGGGCAACTATTAGGTGGCCTGCCTATTTAGTGAGCGGTAGGCAGGCTGTCTGATTGTAGCCTGCTGAAATTAATCTATAATAGCAAATTGACGGTCCGTTGTGTTTTTCTTCCAATTATACTGCAGACATAATGGTTTTGAATGAGATTTTTATATATTAATAGTCATACATCGAGAACTCCCGGAGAATTATATGAATCATCTCATATTATCAATTTGACTAATTCCAAACTCATCGTCTTTAGACATCTATTTTATATTATTTATATATTAGCTAACTTTTTAACTCGCTGGAGAGCAACTTTGTAGTAAACTAGTTCTAATTCCAGTTATGCTATTACGTTTACGTTACCCTTGGGAAATGAATGCCTCCTTATTCACCCAGCTGTGTATTAGGTAGTACCATGACTGTTCTACTTGAGATGTCTTTAGCATTAGATAATCAGCGAAGGTTTTTATGACATTAAAAAAAGAGAACAGGCCAATAGTTGAGTCCCCAACAGTTACTAAAAGTCCGAGTCTGAGTGAACCAAGGAGTAACAGTAATAAAGAGGTACTCTATATTCCCCAACTACAGGACTGGAGCCTCATTCTCTGATGGTTTCGAATCATATCCATGTTATTACCTAACCCTTTCACCACGAGCAGGATATAACACTGGATCAGTTTATAAGCGTTTAAGTCAGATTTTTCTTTCTCTTAGACTAGTTTCCTTAACAGATTAAAAAAACCCAGTTTCGTCTATTTCCTATAGCACGAGGAACATATAAATTTATACTCGTCTTGAGGGCATTAGCACACAATGAAATTAAATCCATGTCTTAAATGACGACGAATGATTCGCTAAGTTTGCTATATATATATATATATATATATATATATATATATATATATATATATATATATATATGAGTGTGTGTGTGTGTGCACATACAAATTACGAAGGGATGAAATCTTACAAAGCTTTTTTTAAAGTTAAAAGAAACATTACGAACGATGTTGTTATTGTGTTCAACTCAGAATAACTATGGAAAACTGAACGTTTCAAGGTTTTAGGTAATTTCCCTTTTTAATCGAGCGGAAAAATATTTAGTAATAAATCATTTATATATGTGTATGAGCAATATACTGATAGAGTCTGATCAGTACACAGATATTACCCAGCCAGCTGGAGCTGTAGAATACACTGACTGCTTCTCAGCAGAGGGGTAAGACCCCACCCCCATGAATGTACTGGGGATGACATAAAACGATCTGATGGTGAGCTTCCAGTAATACTGGAGCTTTGGACAATGTGGAGTACCCCTTGATTGGCATCGTTTCCAGGTCCACTCTGGCCCGAAGTTGAAGCACCTGATAGGATCCTATCTATGAGTCAAATAGAACTAAACTGTGTACTTAAACTAAACTGAATTGCTTGAAATTGAACTGTTTTTGATATTGAAACTCTATTTACGCTTAACTGATTTGCTTGAAAAAGAACTGCTTTGACATTTTACTGTGTGTAAACAAAAACTATACTTATACTAAACTAAATTGTTTGAATTAGAACTGTTTGACGAAACTGAATAGCTTGAAATAGAAATGTTTTTTGACATTTAAACTGTGTACTTATGCTCATCTGAATTGTTTGAAATCCTCATCATCATGTCATGCCGCTAGCACAGATATCCCTGACCCTCTCTCGCCACTTCTCCCAATCGTTCATCGTTTCTGATTGGTCCTCTGGGCTACATCCTCACAGAGCTGCTCTATGTAGGTTCGAGCTGGTCGTCCTGCCTTTGTTCAGCCATATGACGGGGTCCATATGAGAACATCACTTATGAACTCGTCCCTGCTTCTCCAACAATATCCTGCATGTCTGATTCGTCCAACTTTGATTGTTTTCCTGATGGGAGGTAGGTGGTCGTATAATTGGGGCTTTGCGGGGTGTTGCCTCCAGGACTAGAACTGTTTAATTGTATAAAAATGGATTTGGCTTAAAATAACCTACAAAGGTTGATATGCCATAAAATCCAAACATTCAAACAAATAGTAGACAGATATGAATTGTGCTAGATCAAACTAAATAGTGATAAACAGAGACTCTGAGATATAGACAGCTATAGGTAAAAAAAAATCAGATAGACTGGCAGAAGTAAAGACAGATTGAAAAAAAAAAGCTGATTAGAAAGATAAATAGATTGAAGAAACAAAGCAAAGTCGAATTTAGTTGCTAAGAAGTCTGCAAAGAATTACTTTTCACGCATTCACCAACACGTGACCGTTTTCCTTCCAATCGGCTTAGTCAATTTTGAATTTGAGATTTATATTCCTGTGGGTATCACGTTTTTGTAGATATCTGTTCTTTGATCAATCGATCGGGTGATGCACAGACGTTTGCAGGCGTTAGACTCTGCCTGTGCATATGCACGCACGAACTTCTTTTTATATGAATATTTTAACAGCTTCACGCATGTTTTTTTTTGTTTTTGTTTTTTTTTGTCGGCTGACTGTGCATCCGCGCGCAGACACATGTGTGCCCGTATTTTTTTTCTTTCTTAAAAGTCTTCCGCGTCGCCAGTGCTCGAGTCATCAGAAAACCGTCAACCGAATTTTCAGAATTCTTGATTCACAGCTTTTAAAAACCGAACACTCAATTCCATTCATCTTTTCCCACTCTTCATTCACTCACTCACTCTTTCATTCATAGTGACGTCACGCCTATACCTGCACCCCTTTTTTTTTTTCTAGCGTGCCCTAAATTCCTTGTTTATTGCAGTTCTTCTCTTTCCTCCTTTACCCAATATTGTCAATCATTTGTATCGGATTTGTGCAGTGGGCGACACCACCCCTTTTCCTTCTTTCTTCCTTTCATTCTTTTCTTTGTTGTCATCACTTAAGTGCTGCCTCTTTTTCAATCGCAGTTTGCAACTGAACAATGTAACATGATTTATGAACTTTCTTTATCTTCATTAATTCTATTTTTATTTATCTTTTATCAGTTTCATTCATTTATTCACACGTTATTTTCTAAGCTCTATCTTCTAGTTATTCTAAAAGCGTTGCATTCATTCATTCTTTATCTTCTATTTATTCTTCATCGATTTCATTCATTTATTTATTCACCCATTCTTTCTTAGTTCTACCTCTTTTTATTCCATGTAAGTCTCATTCATTTATTCATGGCATCATTCTATCTTTTATCTATTCTTTATCGGTTTTATTCGTTTATTCACTTATTCTTTTAGTTCTATCTTCTGCTTATTTTATATATGTTTCATTCATTCATAATTTATCTTTATTCCATCTTTTATTTATTCTTTATCGGTTTCATTTATTTATTCACTCATTCTTTTAATTCTATCTTATTCTATATCCGTTTCGTTTATTCAAAATGTTTTCATTCTGTCTTTTATTTATTCTTTGTCGGTTTTATTCAATTATTCTTTCGTCATTCTATCCTCTATTTATTCAAGATATTTTTCATTCATTCATTTCTTTGTTCCTTTCACTTCATTAATTCTATCTTGTATTCTTTCTCTGTTTCATTCATTTTGCTTTTTGTCTTCATTAATTCTATGTATTCATTCTTTATCGGTTTCATGCATACATTTCTTTCTTAAATTCGTAATTTTCTCTTTATTCTAATTTCATTTCATTCTTCTATCAATATGTTTCTCTGTCTGCTTATTTTATCTAAATTTTTCTTCATCTTTCTTTTATTCTTGCTTACAGGACATCACCCCTGTTCTCATTGTCTTGCGTGAAAAACTCTCAAAATAATAAGAAACTCGACATTCAGAGAAGAATGAAGCTATTCCGACCACAGCATTGTTGAAGCGGACCAAATTAGCGATGAGTGTAATGAAAAATACTTTTGCCATTCTACCAGCAGCGATAATCAGCAGATACATTTGGTGCGAAATATATAATTAATCGAGCTGTGCACTATCTCAAGTCTTTCCGGTTCTCAAAATATTCTGATTAGTTTCCAAAATACATACACTAATAGGGAACGAAAATAATTAGAGAAGCTGTAAAAAGTATTGATGCGACACACATCGCTTTATAGAAGTCAGAGTAAAAACCAAACAAAAAGATTTTAATAGACATACTCGAGGTTCACTGATAAATCACCAGATTCTTTTATGGAAGTAATAATAATAATAAAAAACAACGAGGAAAATGACGAGTTATATCAAACGAAAAATTAAACATGGCTTACAATTGTTAGTCTCCTGTCTTTTTCTAGACAGCGAAGAGACAGTTAATCATATAAGTGAATACAGAGAACAGGCACAGAATGAGAAGAGGTCTTGACATGACTGGGTGGGAAATAGGATCCACTTAGAATTGTGCAAAAGATTAAAATTTAACTTACTAAAACGTGTTACCAGCCAGAAATTCACACTCACAGTTTGTTGGAAAAAAATAACTTGTCATCTAGTAGATTTCGCTGTTGCAGCAGACCACAAAATAAAAATGGATACGATAAATAAAAGCTTAGATCTTTCCAGAGAGCTGAAAAAGCTGCAGTGCATGACGGTGACGGTAATACTAATTGTA
Source organism: Sepioteuthis lessoniana (assembly GCA_963585895.1). Taxonomy (NCBI): domain Eukaryota; kingdom Metazoa; phylum Mollusca; class Cephalopoda; order Myopsida; family Loliginidae; genus Sepioteuthis; species Sepioteuthis lessoniana. The sequence continues at coordinate 98,300,631 of OY757909.1, read as the reverse complement.
ATAGGCGCACTTGGAACTGTTCCTAATAGCTTGAAAAAAGATCCTTGAAGGATTGGAAATCAGAGTGAGAAACGTGACCTTACAACATTTTTGAGATCGGCTAGAATACTGAGAAAAGTCCTGGAGACAGACCCCCAGGTAAAAGCTAGTGTGAAAAACTCGCAAGGATTGAAGTAACAATGATAATAATAATAAAGTACCAAGACTTTGCTAGAGAACTAAAAAAAACACTACGGAACATGAAGGTGACGGTGATACCAATTGTAATTGGTGCACTTGGAACAATCCCCAAAGGATTTTATAAAAGAACTGAAAGATTTGGAAATAAGAGGACAAGTGTAGCCAACCCAGATTACAGCATTATTAAGATCTGCTAGAATACCGAGTAGAGTTCTGGAGACTTACTGTCACTCACACTCCTGTGAAAAACCATCATCTAACACTGGTGTGAAAAAAACTCTCTCAAAGGAGTAAAATAATAAAAATGCTTCTTTATAGCTGTTGTAATACCCTCTGACAAAAACGTCTGCCGAAGTGAAAGAATTTGTAAAGATCTCCAACGACAAAGAACTAGAAATAAAAAAAAGAACATTGTGGAAATTGTAACCAGCACAGTAACTTATTGTTGGAGCCATGGGAATTATCTTGAAAGGAATAGATGAATTTGGGAAAATAATTCATGGAAAACCAATCCGTTAAGAGATTAAGAAAATCGAGGTGGCGACCATATTTTGTAAAAAGTACGATGTAAAATAAATTGAATCCCGTTTTAAAAAAGAACTATGTCGATCGTTTTCTTTTTATGCCATCATATGATCAAAAGGAAGTGACTTGACAAGGAATGGTGTAAGAGGCTAAAAGTTGTGCATGCTAATAAATGGGACTGGGACAAAGCAGATTCTGCCGAAGAAAATGGGACTCATAAAATTCTTTGGAACTTTGAAATATAAACAGATCACTAAACCCTGAGGAGACTTGCGGTTACTTAGACTTCACCGAAAAACCATCTTGGTTCGGTCTGGTTAAAAGGCACATCAACCATTGTAGGCTATTTAATCCAAAATCAATTTCTATACACATGAACAGTTCTATTTCAAACAATTCAGCTTTAGATAAGTACACTGTTTAGTTCAATTTGACCCTCTTAGGTGCTACCACTCCGGGCCAAAGTGCGATGGCAATGAAAGGGGTACTTCATATTACCAAAAGCTTCAGCATTATTGGAACCTTACCATTAGATTGTTTAGTGTCACAACCAGGACACTTGTTTGTTTGGGGGAAGTCTGACTTCTCTGCAGAAAAGCAGTCGGTGCATTTTACAATCCTAACAGACTGGAAAATATACAGAGTTAAATGTAAAGACAGTATTTTTTCAACAATTCAGTTTAGCATAATACACAGTTTAGTTTTATTTCACCCATAAATAGGACCCTATCAGATGCTACCACTCCGGGACAGACTGGACCAGGGAGCAATAGCGATAAAAGGATACTCCACATTCCCTAAAGCTCCAGCAATACTGGAACCTCAACATCAGGTTGTTTTTTTGTCATATCCAGGACACGTTTTGGTGTGTGTGTGTGTGTTGGGGGTCTTACCCCTCTGCAGGGATGCAGTTGGTGTTATTCAGCAGCCGCAACCGACTGGACAAAATTAAAACTGCAGTGAAAAACTTGCAAGGATTAAAATAATGTCAACTTGGAGCAGGTGATCCACTGGGAACTGTGCAAGAGACTGACAATTGATGGCACTGAAAATGTTATCTGCACAAATCAGAATCTGTTCTAGAAAATGGAATCCATGAAATTTCCCGGACTTTAAGACATAAATAGATCGTTCGATCTCGATGTTATGCATCTAAAATGTATTTGGCTAACAGCTGACTAGCTGTGCTTATGGAAGTACCATAAAAGAAAAAAAATACCTCCCAAGTAATATATCAATGCAAACAAATGACCACATATCAGTCCAAAAATATAATGAAATAAACACTAAGACTGAAAATTGAAAAAAATGTGGCACCTTAATTCTATCACCGAGACAGTAACCGTAAGAGTTTATTTTCTTGGGGTTTATGGCATATAAACCTTTCTAGGTTATTTAATGTCAAATTCATTTTTATGCAAATGAACAGTTCTATTTCAAACAATTCAGTTTAGCATAAGTGCACAGTATAATTGTCAAAAACTTTTCTTTTTCTAACTACTCGGTTTAGTCAAACAGTTCTAATTCAAACAATTCAGTTAAGTATAATACAGTTTTGGTTTACACACAATTGAACTTCAAAACAGTTCTATTTCAAACAATTCAGTTTATCATAAGTACGTAGTTTAGTTCTATTTGACCTATAGATCTATAGGTGTTACCACTCCAGGCGAGAGTGGACCTAGGTGCGATGGCAATGAAGGGGCACTCCATATTGACCAGATCTCCAGCATTACTGAAACTTCACCTTCATATTGTTTAGTGTCACATCAGGACACTCGTTTAGGGATTCTCACCCACCCCTCTATGCAGAGAAGCAGTCGGTGGATTCTACCGCCTTATCCGACTGGACAATCGTGAAATTACTGGATATAAACAAGAAGGGGACAGATAAACATATAAACAAGATATTTGACAGTCTCAGATTATATGAAAAAAAAGTGTACTTGGCATAACTGTCACTCTCCTTAAAAGAGTACTATCAATATTATTAGATCAATAACACCCAAAAGTAGCAGCAAAAAATAGAAACACGCAGAATTAAATCACTACCTTCCTTAACCATAGGTCTTGGGTAAAGGATTCTAAGATAGAGAAAGTGAAGCTGAAAATTTAACAACAATAATCTGTCACTGTGATAAAAACAGAAAACAAAATGCCGGTCACAAGACCAGACATAAGATTAATTTAGAAAAAGACTTGTCACTGTTATGATCAGCTAAAATACTGAGAAGCCTTAGAGCCACATAGACTCCAGAGAAATACCACTCGACAACATGGGTGTGAAAAACTCACAAGAAGTGAACAATAATTATGCCATAGGGACCAATTTTATCAAGGCGATAATTGATAATACGTAACAGTTATTGTAGGTTAAGTGGAAACAAAAATGAGTCAGTTAATCATATAAGCGAATTGATAAAAGTGGCATAAATAGAATATATGACGACTGGGTGAAGAAGTTGATCCGCCTGGAAATTGTGCAAAAGATTAAAAAAAGTTGGCGACCATAGTCGAGGGTAACCCGAAGGCTCCTTTTTCGATAGCTACTACACCAATGTGTAGGGGAGGGCGCTACTCCTTTCCTGGATTGCTCTACTTTACCCTTGATCCGTACCTTATAATGCTGAGTGCTAAGCAAGGAAGCATCAAGTACCATTTTTTGAGTCTTTGGTATGACTCGACCTGGGATTGAACCCAGGTCTCCCGGGCCATTGGCGAACACTCTAACCCCTAGGCCAATGTCCGGTAGACAAAAAGATTAAAAATTGACCATAAAAAGCAGTTTCTTCCAAGCAGCGATCGTGTCGGTACTGCTATATGGATGCACTACATGGACGCTAACTAAATGTATGGAGAAAAAGCTTGACGGCAACTACACAAGAATGTTGCGAGCAACATTGAACAATTCATGGAGGCAGCACCCTACAAAGAAGCAGCTCTACGGCCACCTACCACCCATCACGAAAACTATCAAAGTTAGACGAACCAGACATGTGGAACACTGCTGGAGAAGTAGGGATGAGCTCATAAGTGATGCACTCCTGTGGACCCCTTCACATGGCCGAGCAAATGCAGGACGACCAGCCAGAATCTACACACAGCAGCTCTGTGCCGATACGAGATGTAGTCATGAAGACCTGCCGGAAGCAATGGACGATTGAGTGGGGTGAGGAGAGAGGATCAGGGATAATCGTGCTGATGGTGCGATGATAATGATGATCTGCATAAACCAGAATTTCTCCAAGAAATGGGATGCATAAAATTCTCTGTGACTGAGATACTAATAAATCACCCCATCCCGACCAGAACAACAGACCTATTGTTAATTCGAGAGGAAACGAGTACTTGTTATCCTTGGGGTTTAGCTGTTCCAGTTGACTACAGAGTGAACATGAGAGAAATCAAAAAGAGGGAGAAATTCTTTGATCAGGTCAGGGAGTTTGAAAAGCAGTGATGGTCATATATATTATAGTTAACCAGACTGCAGTATCATCATCATCATCATGTCGTGCCGCTAGCATGGATATCCCTGACCCTCTCTTGATAATTATTAGAAATCAGAAAAAGAATCGAGACCATCCAGATCAGAGAATTGTTAAGATCGGCTAGAATACTCAGAGGAGTTCTGGAGACATGAAAAGACTTAATGTCACTCAGACTCCAATGAAAGACCAACAGTTAAGGCTGTAACGGATAACTCGCAAAGAGTTTAAATATGACGCAGGAAATAGGGGTACTAAATCATTGGTAACTTAATACTTTTACTAAGTACTTTTTGGAGACATCTGCAATGTATAGTCAGTATGCTATAATCATGCATATCAAGTCTATAAACGGGCAGCCATTGCAGCCAACGCAGTTGATAGTCTATGATCATAAGGAAAAGATAATTGTTGTTCTTGATGCTAAGATTCCAGCCCATATACATGGACTAAAATTAGAAAAATGAAAGATAATAAGATACCAGAATATGCAGAAATAAAAGACGAGACAGTATCGTTTGTCGGGGAAGCAATTGTCACGAATGTATGTAATGACCTCGGGACAATATACTATAAAACATATACAAGTGATCTGCACAAGAGGGAAATCCTTGAGCAAAATGACCCCGAAGTCTGTTGTTAAAATTTGTATTGGATAAACTTATTAAACATCAAAACCGTGGAACGATCAGAAAGGGCTTGGAATGGAGGCTAAGAGAATGAGAGATTTGAGAAAGAAGCGAGACCATCAAAACCACAGAACCCCAAAGTTCAGCTAGAATACTTCACAAAGACTTGGAGACTTACTGCCACTCAAACTTCTGTTAAAACTGGAGTCGAAACACTCGCAAGGAGGAATACTACTACAGGAGTAGCTCACAAACAAACAACTAAAATTTGACCACGGTGACAAATAGAACATGATTTGTCTATTGACCTTCGACCCGGCCAAACATGCCATTCCAAAGTGATGCACTGGAAGGAAGTGACACATTCCGATGGCAGTTATGAGAAGAAATCGCGTAGGCGGGCTTGGCTGACGATATGGGACAAGGTAAAATCCCATGGTACACTCATAGACTGATGCACCGGAAGAGAGTGAACTGTGAACTGCATGAGAGTTATTTCCGCTTGATGACGATCAAATATTCCATTCCAAAGATTGAGTGGGCGATTGAACTATTATATAACTCAGGGATAACAGGAAGTCAGTGAGTTGGAGTCGGAGAAGTCGGAGACAAGATGTGGTAGAGAAAACCAGCACTCAGCAGAAAGCTGAGCCCCCGGGCCTCCGGCTGAGCACCAGGAGAACGAGAAAGACAACGCTGATGGCCATCAGAGTAGGGGTCAATATATTGCAGTTCTGTTCGGTCTCCAACTCCCTCTCACACACAAACCTTTTCAAATAAAGTGATAGGTATATTTTTTTTAAAGAAGTCTTCGCTCGTCTTTATTCATTGCGTCAATATGTATTCTGCATGTATATGTGTACATATGCATATTTATTATGTGGGTATACAACACATGCACAAACCAAAATTTGTTCAGAAAAATGATCAGCACAAAACTCTACAAGATTCAAAGATAAAAAATGATGAATAAATCATGACTGGAAATCTAAATATAGTTTTAGTTAACAAAAGGAAAAGAATTTGTCCACTAGCAGTCTTCGCCTTGTAAGCGAAAATCTGAAAAAGTACCAGGGCCTTGTTTAAGAATTAAAACAATTCAAGAACATGAAGGTAAATGTGATAGAAATCATATCTGGTGCCTACTGAACAATAGCAAAAAACTAGAAGAAACTAGGGAGCTGGTTTGATTTGATTTTATGGCATGTCAACCTTTGTAGATTATTTAATGCCAAATACAGTTTCCAAATACATATTTAATATATATGTATAAAAATATTTAAGTGATATTTTTAAAGGAACCTGGGCCTATTTTATTTTCACTCAGTTAAATGATTTTAAGTGTTGCTATCTCACACTGATAATTCTATTCGATATAAATCATTTATTTAAACATAGTTAAATGGTTCCCAATATGGCTATGTATCACTAAGAATTCAATTAAACATCAATCCTTTGTCTACACACATTTAAGTGTCAAACAGTTCTATTTGAAACAATTCAATTTAGCCTAAGTCATTTGTTTGCACTCAGTTTAAATGTCAAATATTTTTATTTGACCGATAGATAAGAGCCTTTCAGGTGCTACTACCAAAGTAGACCCGGAAGTGATGGCAGTGAACGGGTACTCCGCATTCCCCGCCTTACTAGAGCCTCATCATCAGATTGTTTAGTGTCATAACCAGGATACTTTTTGAAAGAGTCTTACCGCTCAAAAGAGATACACCTGGTGTATTCTACAACCCCAGCGGACTGAGCTGTGCTGAACTGGAAATCAGTAGAACTGAGACAGGCCAGATCACGGTCCTCCTAAGATCAGTCAGAATACTGATAAGAGTCTTAGGGATCAAAAGAGACTTGATATTATTTGAACTTCGATGAAGGCCACCTGTTATAACCAAAATGGAAAAAATCGTATTGAGGATTGTGCAAGGTCGAACCATTTGACCATGTTTTATTCTCTTACCAGAATCTGTCCAAGAAAATGAAACGCATAAAATTGTCTGTGACTTTAAGATTAAAAAAGGGCCACTAAATCCTGGCTTGTTGACCAAACCTACTGTCAATTAAAAAAGAAAAGTACATGTTTAGTAAGTTTCTCCGTTCCAGTGGACCAAACAGTACCAAGAGTAAAAAATAAAATCTGTACAAATACTTGAACATTGCCAGAAAACAAAAAAAAATTGTTGAACATGAATTTGATGTTAATCTCAATGATAGTTTGAGCTGTTGGAACAGCCCCAACAACCTGGAAAAGAGACGAGGGTAACTGGAGATTAGAGGAAGAATCGATATCATCCAGACCACAGAACTTTTAAAATCAGCCAAAATTACCAAGACTTAAGGAAATCTGAGGAGACTTACTGTCACTCAGACTTCCGTTAAAAACACCGTCTTGAGTTAATGTAAAAAAACAAAACAAAATAAAACATCTCGCCAAGAGTAAAATGATAACGGTAAGTACAAGTACCCTTGGAAATCCCATTTTTTCTTAGTTCTCATACTTAAAATTAGATGCCATTCATAAGTAAAGTAAAAAGTTAGCGACTGTAGTCAAGGGCGACCAGAAGGCTCCCTTTTCAATAGCTAGTACACCGAGGTATAGGGGGGGGCGCTATTCCTTTCCCAGGATTGCCCCATTTTACCCTTGATAGTACCTCATATTGCTGAGTGTTAAGCAAGGAGATATCAAGAACCATTTTTAAAGACTACGGTATGAATCGACCTGGGATGGAACCCAAGTCTCCCAAACCATCGAGGAACACTCTAACCACTGGGCCAATGAGCCGGACTAATGCCATTCATAACAGAGGATTATGTTTATTGATTTATTTTCTTGGTATAAGCCCTAAACAAGTTCCTGTGTGAAATGAATTACCATCGACGTTACATTCTGGTAAAACTCCTAATCACTAAATAAAAAAGCTAACCCATAAATGCCCTTTAATTGATTTTTCCAGGCAGGAAGATGTATCTTTCAAGATCCAGTGCTGAACTGGATTGTGTAATCTTCATTGACTCGAGAATTGACACCAATCCTTTCTGAGAGACCTTGTTTTCAGTGATGTCATTTGATATGTCACACCTTCGTACAATGTTCAATATTTTTATGATAACCGCGATAACGGATAAATTAATTGAACCATTAGGTTTCAGATAACCTGTTTAAAAATGCAATAAATATAAAACATTCCTCTGTAGTTGTAAATATAACCTGAATTAAATGAAGATCACTTAATAGACTCTGGGAATTTATTAATTCATTTCTTTGATCATATATGTTTATTTAATTTGATAAAGTTTTTTCTGGTAATTAGATAAGTTGAGTAATATCGTGGTTAAAATGATAATGTTCTTGCTCTACCGGTGTTAATTCAACTTTTTCTCGGGAGAATCATCATAGTGTAGTTGCTAACTTGCTTGACTGCGATATCGTAGTAAGCAAGATCGAACTCGCTGTCGCGTGATTACGTTTACTTTCGGTCTTGTGAAAGGTATGACCCCTTTAACTATCAGTTAAATAGTATAACTTCTGTTTTTTTATAAGTATGGCTTTGGCATTTAATAACCAACGAAGGTTGATTTGCCCTTAGACAAAGAAATCAAACGAACTTTTTTAGAAAACATTCATATTTTTCGTCAATAACAAAAGGGGAATGATGTGCATGAAACAAGAAAAAAAAATCACCCCTTTATTTTTTAGTCGATTTAGGAAAAAATTATTTTTCATTTCTTTTTACACATGATTTCTCTCTCTTCTGTGTGTACATATATATATATATATATATATATATATATATATAGAGAGAGAGAGAGAGAGAGAGAGAGAGGAGATAGATATATGAATCAGTGTGTGGATCTGAAGCGAGAGTACATCTTTCTTTTTCCCTCAATCTATAAACCCTTATTTTTTTACCTACTTTCATCTTTCCTTTCATCCTACTGAGGCAGACGATAAGCGTCTTTTATATAACGTTATTGCTTTGCCTTTCATCTCTTCTTTACTTTCTAACAATGTTTGCTTTTTTATTTTTATTTCTAACGTGGAATGTTTCTCATTTTTCTTTTCTCACAATATAATGGAACTATTCGTTATTTCTCTGAATCGATGGCAAGGCAGAAAATTTAATAACATGCATTCATATCTATTAATTATTATTCCATTGACATAATAAATATCATAAGGACAGACATTTTACTGTTATCGTTTGACAGCAAAAAATGACATCATTAACTAGTAATGTAACTAAGTGATAGTAACTAAGTAATTAACTAAGTGATAGTAAGCTTAGTCGTACCGTCAAAAATATATCCTTCAACGATGCGGGGGATGTTAAAACTTTAACAAGCATAAGACCTGTTCCAAATTATATCATCGGGTATTAGCATGATGTTGGAATTTGTTTTTCTAAGTGATCAGTGCGAGGCCAAATTACGACAGACATTAGCAAACAGTTACTATATTGATCTCAGTAGATCAGTTCGGAGACGTTGTTGTGGAAGAGGGCTGTTATCCTCAACCCCGGTCAACATTGACAGTGGTTAGTTATAAGCAACAAAGATTCCTTTAAATACTTTTTGAATTTTTTTTATATAGATATACAAGTAACCATGCTATTTACTACGTCTAGCAAGGTAAACAAAACAAAAAAACAATTACAGAAGAATCAACAAGAATACTGTGTTCCGTCATATTTCTAATGAAAGGATTTGACTACCTAGAAAATCAGCATTTATTCTATCCTGTCTAAAATGCACACTTTTAGGTCTAGTAGAATATATCTGGTTATCTTTGCACCATAATGTATGGGATTATAATGAAAAAAGTCTAAGGTTTGTTGGGACACAAAAACATGTTAAATTAAAAACTGAATTAATCATTAATTTATTCTTTAATTTGAAGTTTGTTTTTTGATACTATTTTGCTAACAAATATCTTGGTTTATCAAACCTTTGATGCACCATTGTCATATACATACAAAAATCAGTATATATCTTTTGGCCCAGTCGGGTAGGGATGTAGAATACACTAACTGCTTCTCTGCAGAGATGTAAGACTCCCCCCCACCCCAAACGAGTGTCATGGATATGACACTAAACGATCTGATGGTGTGAATCCAGTAATGCTGGAGATTTAGAGTATGTGGAATCCCCCTTCATTGCAATCACTTCCAGATCCACTCTCGCCCGGAGTGGTGCCACCGGAAAAAGGTTCCTATCAATAGGTCAAAGAGAACTGTTTAACACTAAAACTGTGTACTTTGACATTTAAACTGAATGCAAGAAATGGCTTATGTTGAACTGAATGGCTTGAAAAAGAACTATTTCACGATTTAACTGTGTGTAAACAAATGACTGATATTTAATTGTTGGTAATACATAGCAAGACTTGAAAACATTTAACTGTGTGCAAATAAATGATTAGTCGTGATTAAAATTATTCGTATTAGATAGAAATAAGTGAAACCATTTAACTGAGAACAAAAAATGAGCTCAAGCTCGTTTATAGATATTAATTAAAAATCTGTTTAGAAATCATATATTTGATAAATATTTGTAAAACGGATTTGGCATTAAATAACCTAAAATAGTTGATATACTACAAAACTAAAGAAAATCAAATATCTTTAAGAGACCGATATTTCTTAACAATAAACAGAGAAGGACATAACACATTGCCGGATCTAAGCCTGTAATCACCACATAATCTTATTATTCACTCCACTGTCGTTATGCAATTTTTATTGAGTAAAAATTCTTTTTATGAAAAACATCTGGAAGCTTGGTCTTTAATTGGGAGGAAACAGAACAGTTAGAAATGTGCAACTGCTGCTCCCATAAAACAAGTTCCAATAAAGTGCGTTATGAATACGTCAACATTTGACGTAAAGAAGTGTAACAAAATATTCCATATTGATTTCGTATGATAAATAAAGGAATTCAGAGTAATAAATCTTTGGCTTCCAAGTAAAAAGTGTTGCGAGATCTTTAAGAAAATCAAAATGAACTTCAACTAAACGATAGACACATGATAAATACACAAAAGACAATAGACACATGACAGATTTAAAAAAAAACGACAAAGCTCTTCAGATGCTTGAGTTAACTTTGGTTTCTCCAGATTGATTGATTTTAACGGCGTTTCAACTCATCTAGGATTATTTTATGCCAAGAGGTTAAATAATCGCGTTCAATGTACGTTCATTTTTACATTTTTTGTTAAGCAGATTCTTGTTTTTTGCTCACAGTCTTGTCAAAAACGAATTATTTTTTTACAGATCTGTTTGAACCAGAGATGGGACTCTAAAGATGCTACCACTTTGAAACTGGCCTGAGAGCAATGGCGATGAAGGGATACTCCACACTCATAAGATCTACCGGCCTTTAGCCTCAGAATTAGATTTAGTTTAGTGTCATAAGTAGGGGATATATGTTTTTGAAGGTATAACCTCTTCTCAAAGGATCGAGTCAGGACATTCTAAACCCCATCGACAGAGTGAGGTTTCTGTGGAGTTCGCTATTTAAAATAAACACCCAAAACAGCACAAACTAAAATCAAACCTAAAAAAACAACCATCAAGCTCCTGGTGGGAATATGCGGCAATCATATCAGTAGTAAATACTGGAAAATGTACTCAAAAGATATATATAAAAAAATCAACACCAGTCAGAAAAGGTTCTGTCATACACTGGGAACTGTGCAAATGACGTAGGTTCATTGGGTAAACCTTGTCCAAGAAATTACAAAATGATACTTCGGAACATTAACAACGACTTTTGAAAACAATCTTAATAAAAAACAACAACATTAAAACATAAAAATGCATGTTATATTATGAATGTTAATTTACAAGAAGATGAAGGCAAAAGAAGGCGAAAATTGGAAATACCATAACCTTTCCCGGGAACTTGAAAAAACACCGAACCTCAACGAAGCTAGTAGACATTATCTATAATAGGTAGCTCATATGGAACAGAGCCAAAAACAATAAAATCAAGATTAGTTGAGATTCAAGAAAGAATTAAGATTCTAGTAGTAACAGATACGCTGATGTCTGCCAGCGTATTGAGAAATGAGTTGAATGTCTGAAAGTACTTGCTCTCACTTGATCTCCATCTAACTACCAGATATTTGGTTGTTATTGATAAAGATTTATCAAACGTGACATCTACAACAGTCAGTGGTTATAGTAGCATCATTGCTGAGGAAATGGTTGGACCCCAAATCAACAATATGGTTTTGCGAATAAAATAAAGATAAAATAATTAGCTGAAGATGTTCCTGCAGAGAAAAATTGGTTATTGTAAGTAAAAATAAATAAGTGGCAGTTGGTGATCCAGCTGATGAAATCAGAACGAGAAAAAGAACAACAAAATACATCTGAATAAGATGAAAATGAAGCCAGTATACATATAACCATCTCATCATCAATATTATGACATTGATGCCAATCATATTCGGAGCACTCGGAGCAATACCAAAGCACTTAAAAAAAGAGATTGGGATGACTGGAAATTTAGGGTATTTTTGTGACCTTTCAGCATTGCTGGAATTAGAGTATTGAAAATGAGCCTGGAGGGATGATGGGATTTGCCTTTAGGTGGACTCCTTTGAAGGTCACACGTTTTTATGGGAATAATTGAGAAAACCATAGCTGAACATTATAACAGTTCTAATAAAACTAGGAAAAAAAAAACAAATTCAGCTTTCTGTCAAATTTCTCTGCAGGTGATTGGTGTGTGACAAATCTGAAATCTGAGTGAAGCTGAGATTTTTTTGAACGACTCCCGTACGTTTAGCGTTGACAGAGATCAAACAGTTAATAACATAAGCTAATCCATCTAACTGGCAAAAAAAGAATAAAAGAGTGAGCAAGATTGAATGAGAAATTGTGCAAGAATGGTAATTGTGCAAGAAACTAAAAGTTGACCATTCTGATTGCTTTGCATTGGTTTAATGGCATATCAACCATTGTTGGTTATTTAATCCCAAATTCTGTTTTTAGATATATATCAAATATATGATTTGTTAACATATTTCGTAGATACAGTTAAATGATCCAACAGGTCTATTTCTTACAATTCAATTCAAGATGAGTCAACAAAGTTGAATTGTTACAAGTATAATTATGCATAACTTACAATTCAATTAAACCGCTGTCATTCTTTTACACACAGTTAAATGATCAATTAGCTCTATTTAAAAAAAAAAAATGAATTTAGCATGAGTCATTCGCTCGCATACAAACAGTTCTTTTTTACTAATAGATAGCTGCTACCACTTTGGGCCAGAGTGGACCCGGGAACGTTGGGAATAAAGAGGTACTCCGCATTCCCTGAAGCTTCATCATTAATCGAACCTCACCATCTGATTGTTTAATGTCATATATTGGACACTCATCGGGATGGTCTGACCCCTCTGCAGAGATGCAGTCAGAGTATTCTACTGCTATGGCTGACAGGGTTGACCATACTGATAAATGATACACACACACTCTCAATCTAAAATGTGTCTTCGAAAATAAGACGCACAAAATACTCAAGGACATTGGCTCGAAATTCAATCCAGGCTACGAAAGCAGATCTGATTTTAGCTGGTAACAATAAAAGAAATTGTCTACTTATTGACTTCTCCGTTTCTATTTAAAGTTGAGTGAAAACCTTTATAAACACCTGAACCTTGCAAGAGAGTTGAACTCGTTATGGGACATGAAGTTGACAGGGATACCAACCCCGAAGAACCTGAAAAAGAGGCCGAGATAACGAGAACATCTAGGAAGACAAGAAGAATTAAAGTGAACTGAAGAGGGCTGCTGTCATGGGTGTTTCTCTGTGGAGCCCCAGTAACAACTGCTGTAACTATCTCCCAATGAATAACAATGATGATAATAGCTTGAAGTCGGGGATGCGGATGATGATATAACGAACAAAAACACCAAAGTGGTAAGTGCGAGTGCATGTGGGTGTGTCTGCGAGATAAAGTCTGTAAATGTGGCATATATAACAGTGTTGTGCTTATCAATATTCTTGTCAAGTTCTTATCGGTGGATTCTATCCCGTACATTCTCTTTTCCGTTTTCTCTTACATCCTCCTTTTCATTTACATTCTTATTTATCCTCTTAAATTATCTCTTCCCTCCTTTTTATTCTTTCTGCCCCTTTACCTTTCTTTCTCTTGCCCGTTTCTGAACCATTATTATATCGTTTATTTTAAGCTTCATATTAATAGACCGAATTATTGGCCTTGTGCCAGGCTAGGCTAAACTTTATAAATAACTACTACGCAAGCCCCTCTCTAGGTTAGGTTGCTACTTTTGCAAAACATTAATGCCGTTGTGATTATAACTCTCACCGAGTGCTTTTGTTCTGATTTCCTTTTTTAAATGACATATCGACCTTCGTGGGTTATTCGATGCCAATGTCATTCTTGTAGACGAATAGTAGTGGTACTAATTAACTCATAGCTGTATGAAAGAGTAAAGGTGCGTTAGTACATATCCCTTGGGTAGTAGTCCCAAAAATGAGCGTAATAATGCCACGAGAGTTTGAACTCGCTGACTCCGGTGCCGCAGTCCAGCATGTTAGATTCTACGCCTTTAAGACACTCCTCTCTTCGCCTTGTACTTGACAACATAAATTTATTAAGGATGCCTCTCCATGATCTTACTGATTACTACGATTCTCTTACAGAATAATTACTGCTGTATTGAATATGAGTGCTTAAAGACTTGTGCTGATTGGGCTCTATAGCCTTGATATGAGAACTGTTCTAGGAGAAGAAAACTGAATTCAAACTAAATTAATGTCCGCTAAAAACTGACCTTGAATCTCATCCTGCTCATGGTAGAAGGGTTGGGTAAATACATGTCGCAAGAATTTTGTGGTTGATCCTTCATTGTTAGACGGTCACCAAGCGGTGAGAAAGTTGCGATCACACCAGTGAGATATGTATGTCCTACTCAGCAAAGCCGATACATTTTGTGTCGACAATAATTGGTTTAGAGAATGTGTCATAATAAAACATTAGCTATTGTCGAAAGCTGCAAACTATCGAACACAAAACTGTCAAAGAAGACTTTTTATGTTTGCTGGCAAATATTTTGTCTGTACATCCGATTATAAAAAGATAAGATTCTTATTATAGCTTTTATCTCCTTATTACCCTTTCACAAAGATCTCGCTTATGTTTTGATTATATTTTGTAATAAACTTAGATATTTTACGAGGTGAGCGATGACGTCTGAACAACGATTTTATGCGGGGAATATACTCCTGTGTGAAATCAGGTAAAAAGATACAATGTTTCCTTAAACATTAAATTACAAAAAAAAAGAAAAGAGAAAAGGGAATCCTTTATAGATTTTTCTTTCTATTCGTTGTGCAATTACATTTAGAAAAACATTAACAATGTGATCTGTAATCCACACAGAATTATAATTTAGCTTTAAATTAGACTGGGGTGTTTTAATTCTGTAAGTTAATGTATTTTAAGTGAGTTTTCACGAATGACCCGTGAGACCTGGGATCAATCCCAGGTCGAGTCATACGAAAGACTCAAAAAATGGTACTTGATGCCTCCTTGCTTAACACTCAGCATTATAAAGAAAAGATGAAGGGTAAAGCGGAGCAATCCAGGAAAGGAGTAGCGGCCTCTTCTACACCTCGGTGTAGTAGCTATCGAAAAGGGAGCCTTCGAGTCACGCACGACTACGGTCGCCAAATTTACTTACTTTACTTTTAAATATTGCCAGTATTCTATCAATCTCAACAAAAAAAACCCTCGGTATTATGTTTCTTTGTTTTCTGACTGTTAGTAACATAATATGCATTCTAGTAATAAATGGAGCCTTCAAAACTACAATTTCAGAGAGAAATCTTTTAGTAGATTAAATTAAATACATTTCTATCGAAGCACCCACCGCTTTCAACCTGGCTTCTATATGCAAAATCTCGGTATTACTTTAAAATTTCTGACCGACTTAACCACTTCCTCTCCACCCCCCATCTCTTTAATTATTTACAGGATAGGTCTTTCTGACTTTAGGAAGAAGGATGTGTTCCTGTTTGCCACAGCTTGTTCGTAAACTAAATGTCCTGTTTGTAGCACGATAGCATACGGCCAGTTCTGAATAACTTGAGTTGCGCTAAGTTTCACGTGAGTAATTCGTATCACGTCATTGCCCGTAATTTCTTAGGTTGGTCAATTGAGTAAGGGGTGATAGAGAAAAAATGATTAAGTAGAGAATTTTACAGCGTTATATCTACAAGTTTGGTTTTATGGCATATCAACAATTGTAGGTTATTTAAAGGTAAATCCTGTGTATTCATATAAATTAAACATGTATGCGATTTGTAAACATATTTTGTAGATAACATTCTTAAAAGAACCGGAGCACTTTTTTGCACGCAGTTAAATGGTTTCAAGTATTGCTATATAACAGTCACAATTTAACATCAATCTTTGTTTGCACACAGTTTGTTCTATTTGACTCATAGATAGAATCCAATAGTGTTTTCACTTCAGGTCAGACTTGACCTTGGAGTGATGGCAATGAAGGAGAACTCTATATTTCCCCGAACTCAAACCTTACTGGAGCCTCACCATCAGATTGTTTAGTGACACTTGCCGGACACTCGTTGTGGGGAGGGTCTTGCTCCTTTAACGAGATACAGTCGATGTATTCTACAGTCTCAACTGGCTGGGCCAAGATCTACAAGTAGTTTTTGCAAGATTCGATCCCAGCGTTTTGGGCTTTGAAAATTCTTAAGCATCGCCAAAGATCAGGAAATAATTCAAGTTCTTCACACAGAATAGAACTGTCCTATAAATTACTAGAAGTGAGTAACTCGTTGTATTATACTCATTACGTCCATCGCTCTTGGCTAGTTCTCTACCCGGTATTATATAATAGCATAACTTTTGCTAGTCGGCTCCGACTGATATGTCCATTCACTGGAGTCGACTGGAAAACGTCGCTTCTATGTTCGTTATTGCTTGTCCAGCATGTCTTGCTGGGTTTCCTGGGTTTGAAAGATGAGCACTATGTGACCGTAGAACTTTTGTTTTGTAGGGTGACGCATTTCGGATCTGCCGCATCCCGTATTTTTTCAGAACAGCAAGCAGGGTTCTTGTGTAGTTTCTATCAAGCTTTTTATCTAAGCATTTTATTAAAGTCCGTGTGATGCAACAGTCTGTAGTACTGACAATGATACAGCCTTAAAAAATTCCCAGTTTTATTTTTATCATGATCGGATTTCTTTATGATGGAGGCCTGTCAAGAGCAATCCCTGCCTTTCCTCTGCGCATACTGACATTGCTTTCTGTTAATGAGATATTGCTGCCGAGGTATATAAAGTGGTCTAATATCAAGTCATTTATTGTGGAGATAACTCCATTTTGTTTAAAACACATGAACTGTTTTATCAGAGTTAAAATAGAGACCGTGTCTCTTACTGCCTGCCTTAGTCTATGCAGCAGAGATTCAGATTGGACAAGTGTATTTACGAGAAGCGATAGATCCTATGAATATTCTGCATCCGGGATTATTTTTGTTGTATATTGCCTGCTTCTTTCTTTCTTTTTTTTTTTTAGTGAAAAACCATTTTTTAAAATTAAATCTATCAATGTTCAAAGTACGTAATCTAGACAGTTTATTGATTGATATGGTGTTAATGTGTTTCCTTGTAAGACTCCAGCAACGGTTTCAGAGTTTTCGTGTATGATATATTTGGAATGGAATAAACCCCTTTATCGAGGAACTGAGATGTAGAAAAACGCAGTCTCCTCCCAAAAAATAATCCTCCCAAAAATATAAGTAAAAAAAAACAACTATAAAAAACACCGATTTCATGTAGACCCTCATACAGACTGCACAGCCAGGTACTTTTAAATTCGAAGAGACCTGCTTAATGTACCTAAATATTCCGCCCCCTCACGTATAGAATTTTTTTCCTCTTTCATCATAGAAAACCTCACTCCTTTGCTCTAACGAATAAGATGTATCAGCGAATAGACAAAATCTGGGAGAGGATGTTTTGAGGATTGTTGTTGAAAGCAACTTCGTGCTTATCAGTCCCGTCAAAATGTACTTATCTTCAGCAGATAGACTCAAATCCCTTAAGATACTGGCATTTTGCCGGTATTGCGAGTACTTATGACGATCAAGCACAAAAATAAAGCAAGATTTTCCCCTAGAGCTACTCTTGCTAAAGTTCTGGAAAAAATAAAATAAAATAAGGAAAAAAATGAAAAAACCGAAAATGATTCGGTTCTGTAGACGACTTTGATGTGTTGAAACCTCATTAGAAAACATCAAACCTTAGCACAAATATAAAGCAACGGCTTACCTACTCAGACGTTTTCTCACTGCAGCTTTGAAAACAGGGGTGTTAAGACTTTCCTTAGGGATTTCTAAACAAAGATATAGCAAAATAAAGTTGAATTTAATACAGGGGTTATTCTAAAAAGCATCCGAAATTCTTGGAGTCTCATCAGAAAATACATTAGGAACGTCTAAATAAATATTGAAATCTTGCCATTATGTTATTGAGAGATATTTATCTAAGTTTTATTGTCAGGGGCATGATTTATTAAATAAACAAATGTACAAATTCTACAGTTTGCTTGGTATGTAAAAATGATTTAATATTTATTCATATCTGAATACGAGTTGGAGCTGAAAAGCTCATTGGCATAAAAGTACATAGGATGACGTTATAACTGCTGCTGTCTTTTTCAAATAATGAAATCCAAGTACTGTAATACTGATGAAAGTGTGTTGAAAAATAAACCTCACTTGATTAAATGCCATGAGAGGATCTTGGTCAGCCGATCAACTTTTTAGCCGACGCAAGAAACTATTATATATATATATATATATATATATATATATATATATATATTACTCGACAAAATATTTAATTAAACATTAATCGTCAGATAAAACACTTCTCTTTCTCCCCTTCTCTCTCTCTCTCTCTCTCTATATATATATATATATATATATATATATATATATATATATATATATATATAAAAACACTCACTCACACATATGCACCAGTGTTATCCGACAAGTAAACATCTACATCAGTTCTGTGAATTTAGTCCAGATATTTCAGGAGGGAGCAAGATCGATCAAGGTACTCCGTACTATCAGAACAACTATATATATATTAGCATTTTTCATCATGATTCTAAAAAAATACATTTTCGAATAAACCAGACTTGTATGTCAATACGGACTGAATTTGAATGTAATCTTCGTTTAATGGCTTATCAATCTTTTAGGGTCATTTAATGCGAAAACTATGCTCTAGATGAGTAGTGGTACCATTAAATTTATTGCTCGTGCCTTATTTATGATACCAAAGTTTTTGCTTTGGTTAGTGACACTACTACACTATTCACCGAACTCGTTATCATAGTTTTCTACATTAGCGATGTTGATATTTCTGGTGTTGGTAAACACTGATAATTAAGTCTTGAATTGTTAAATCTTCAAGAGAGAAATAATTTCTCAGTCGTTAGAAATTTTAGGAATTGCTACGAAAATGGGACCCTTGTATTTAGAATAAAATTGTGTTGATGATTTTGATATACTGAAATACAGCCAGAAAAATTACTATCAATCTTTACGATTTACAGTTATTAATTAGTCTCTAAGGAGACTAATTGTCTTCCCTTTGATTTGTGGGCGTGTCCATTAGTCACGTGAGAATTCTTAATCCTATGTAGTTCTTTCCCCACCCCCTTTTTTAGTGGATAAAACATCTCTTCATATCTATTTATTGAACAGACTTAGTCTCACCATCCGATGAATAATAACATCATTTGCCTCGTTTTTGAAAAGAAAACCACCATTCAAAACGAGAAAGACTTTTCATTATTTTGAACCACTTTTGATATTGTTCTTGTCCATGGAACAATGAGCGCTCATCATCAGTTTGAAGAGGTTTGTATATTCTTGTAATACCTCATGTATGTTTTATATGTATGTATTGAATGTCCTATATGCGTATACGAACTTGTATTTCCTTCCGTTTTATTCAGTATTAATGAGGTGGAGTCACCGTGGCGTAACGGTTAAAGTACTGGGCTCTACCTTCGAAGTAAGCGAGTTCAAACTCGAGTCACATTTACTTTTGAACTAATGCACTTGGGTTGGGATGGGCCCATTTGTCCCACAGCTGCGGATTAAAGAGTACCGCTGCTGTTCTTCAGCAAGGATGGCTTGAGCATTAAATAACACACAAAGACTGGTATGCCCTTAAAGAAATTAAATCAAACAAGTGTTGATGCCTATTAGGATATGTTAATAATAGATCTTGGTCAGATACCGCTACAAAAAGGCTATTATATCTTACGTAAACGCTTTGTTAATCATTTACCCAAGTAATGTTTTGAAACCCAAGAAAATATTATCAGTAGTAAGAAATTAAAACCTAATTTTTTTTTCCGGAATAATTTCTTAGAGCGAACATATTCTCTCGTCCAAATATTTATATTTTTCACGAGAATTAAAGCCTTTTTATTTTCTTCTCTCTGTGAAAGTTGGAGAATTTTCTAACAATTGAACTACTAACATTGCGTTAAAATTCTTAATTTTCTAATCTACGTACATAGAAGGAATAGTCAACATATCTCTCAATGTCATTAGGTACATTTTCTTACTCTTCCGTTGCGTCAAAATCTATGTGGATGTCATGCGAAAAATCACGAAATTAAAAAGAAAATAAAAATATGGAAAATATACAAAGGGAAAATAATGAGATCAGGCTTAATGAGTTAAAGACAATAAAAGCGTCGTTGAAATACTTCGTAAAAAGGTTCGACTTGAGTTATAAAAATAAATCAAATGAGTAGCCGCATTTTGGACCAGAAAATCTATACCGTACAGTAAGACAAGCGAAACTTAGAAGAAAAAAAAAAAAAAACTGCACATCACATTTTTTAGAAACAGCACAGCAGAGGACATTGAGGTTGTCACACTGGATTTGAAAGACTGGAATATATATATTTCGGAAACGGTTATTGAGAGACCTGATTGAACTCCTTGTTAATAATGAAGAAATAACATATTAAAAATTCATTTAGTCGTTTATAGCAACCAGACAAAATACAATTAATTCTATTTACCATTACTTATTTGTTTGCGTACATTGAAATGTTTTCAAGTACTGTTATATATCACTGACAATTCAATTAAGTAATCTGTTTACACACAGTTAAATAATCGAAGAGTTTCATTTCCAGCAATTTATTTTAGCATAAGTCATTAGTTTGCACTCAGTTTAAGTGTCAAACAGTTCTATTTGACCTACTGAAAGGACCCTATCAGGTGCTATTGCTGTATTTTGACCTTCGGCCCGAGCAAACATGCCATTACAAAGTGATGCACCGGAAGGAAGTGACACATTCCAATGGCCAGTAATCGAAAGAGATCGCGTGCCTGGATTTGGCTGATGAAATGGGACAAGGTAAAGCCCATGATACACTCATAGACTGATGCACCGGAAGAGAGTGACCTGTGAACTGCATGACAGTTATTTCCGATGGATGACGATCAATCATGCCATTCCAACAATCGAGTGGGCGTTGAACTATAATATAACTCAGTCAAGACAGAAGTCAGACATTTGGAGTGGGAGTGAGACGAGATGTGGTAGGTAAAGCCACATCAGGCCTTGGGGCCCCTGATGAGTTCCAGTTAGAGATCGGACGGAGTTATTGACGAGATGTGGTAAGGAAAGCCACACCATGCCAAAGGGGCTCGGAGCCCCCGATTGAATTGGGGTCCAGAGAAGATGCTGATAAGATGCAGTAAAGAAAGCCATCACCCAGCTGAGTGGGTCTCCGGTTGAGAAGTCCTGGAGAACGAGAAAGACACAACGTTGACGGCCATAAGAGTGGGGGTCAAAATATGGCAGTTTTTGTTCGGTCTCCAACTCCCTCTCACTCGCAAACCTTGAATAACCTTTTCGAACCCTTACAATAAAGGGAGAGGTATATATTGTTAAAGAAGTCTTCCTGCGTCTGTCTTTATTATTGTGTCGTTATGATTCTGCATATAAGAATATAACACTATCACTTCGGTCCAGGGGACCTAGGAGCAATGAAAATGAAGTGGTAGTCCGCATTCCCCAAATCACCAACATTACTGGAGCCTCACCATAATGTTTTAGGGTTATATCAAGGACAGTGGTTAGGGGGGAATCATACCACTCTGCAGAAGTGCAGTTGATGTATACTATTGTACAGTCTCTGTCGACTGGGCTATCTTGAAGAAGAGCTTCACCATTAGATGGAATTTAGTGTCATACATGGGAAACTCTTTTATGGGAGACGTACCTCTGTACAAGGATACAGTCTGCATATTCTGAACCACGATGACAGGGCAAACATTGCGTTGTGGTACTTGAATTTAAATAGAAATATACAAGTGTAATTATGAGCAGAATAAAATTGGGAGTTGTCCCACTCGTAATATTTCTGGATAGATAAATAAAACTCGAAGATAAATCAGAGGATGTGACTGATATATATATATATATATATGCACTGTGGTGAGTTAAATGCATTATTTTTGTATGTACTATATTGTGGCATGCATATCACGGAAGCGAAACAAGGTACCGTACAAGGTACCTTCCTCAGAAGGTAGTATCGTGGTAGTTGATGCACTCCAGCGTTGTGCATTGCTTCCACCCGTGTGAGACTTGAAAGCTACACGGTTGAACGTGCAATTTAGTCTAATTCGACAACTTTGGCTTGACGTTTTCGAACTGGGTCATAATGACACGGAGGCAACCAAAAACATTTCTTTTTCAAAAAGGTGAAAGAGCACTTGATTGCACTACAGTAAAGAGATTGCTCTAAACATTTCGCTGGGGTTCTAAGAACCTCGATGATCAGACAAGGTCAGGTAAGCTTAAATCCTTGCATTCCCAAGCCGTTATCCAAGCCACAGAGGCAATACCAGCAAGTAACACACGGAGCGAATGAGATGAGCTTGGCATCTCCTCTCTAATGGGATTCGGCATCTCCACGACCCTCGCAGAAGCATCCGAGGCTGCCGAATAGTACCTCGCGTTACCAAAATATTGCAAAATTTTTCAATCACGCAAGTGAGTGTTGGTTGGGTTTTATGGCATACCAACATATGTTGGTTATTTAATGCCAAATTTATTTTTATACAAATTTTCAGTTCTATTTCAAACAATGCAGTTTAGCATAAGTACGCAGTTTAAATGTAAGTAAAAAGTTTAATTGTCAAAAACCTTCCTATTTCGAGCTATTCAGTTTAGTCAGAGTTTTAATTCAAACAACTAGTTTAGTATAAGAATGGATTTTGTTTATACGGAGATGTCAAACAGTTCAATTTTTAAAAATTCAGTTTAACGTAAGTACAGTTTCAATGTCAAAAACAGTTCCATTTCAAACAATTGAGTTCAGCAAAAGTACGTAGTCCGAATATCAAAACAGTTCTACTTCAAATGATTTAGTTAAGCATAAGTACACAGATTAGTTCTATTTAACCCATAGGTAATACCCTATCAGGTGCTACCTATCAGGGCCAAAGTGGACCTGGGAGCGATGTAAATGAAGACGTGCCCCACTTTCCCCAAAGCTCCATTATCATTGGAACCTCACCATCAGATTGTTAAGTGTCATATCTAGGACACTCATTGGGTAGGGGAGGTTACCCCTCTGCAGAGAAGCCGTCGGTGAATTATACAGCCCCGGCCGACTGGGCAATACACAGTTAAATATAAAAGCAGTTTTATTTCAGATAATTCAGTTTGGCATAAGTACCCAGTTTAGATGTCAAAACAGTTCGATTTTAAACAGTTCAGTTTTGCATAACTACGCAGTTTAAAACTGTAAAGTCTCGAAACAACGGTTTAGTACTATTTGACGTAAAGATAGGATCCTATCAGGTGCTACCACTATGGCCCAGAGCGGACCTGGTAGCAGTGGCAATACAGGGGTACTCCGCATTCCCCAAAGCTCCAGCATTATTTGAACTTCACCATCATATTGTTTAGTGTCATATCCAGGAAACTCGTTGTGGGGGTCTTACCCTCTGCAGAGAAGCAGTCGGAGTATTCTATAGCCTCAGCCGACTGGACAAGCAAGTGAGTATATATATATATATATATATATATGATGTAGCATGGTTGCTTTAATAGCATCTCAGCCTTCGTGGGCTATTTAATGCCAATAGAAGGCATCATGCAAATACGTGACAAAAAAGGATAAGGGTCGCGCCATGCATCGTTTGTCAGAGACAGACTCGAAATTGAACCAGAAACAGACAACTTAAGGGAGTTGTTGAAAATTTGATCCATTTCTTTTCGACTCACTCATTTCATTGGTTCTGGAATTATCACTAAGTGCCTGGATGAGTAAGCTTTGGCCGCTATAAATGGAAAAATCTTCGGCAGTTTTGGGAGGAGGCAGTTTGTCCAAGTAGCGAGACAGACAGACAGACAGACAGACGAAGTGAAGAAAGAAAGAAGTGGAAAAAGGAAGAGAGGGGAGGAGAAAAAAGATTACTCTGCCAGTAAGCGTCAGAGTTGATAGTTGACCCCCTCGAAGAATTTTTTTTACTCCAGCTATCCTTCTAGATGAGGTGTGATATTATATAACTCATTGCTGAGAGTGATAAGGGGTTTCATACCTTCCTAAAATGAACGTTTACTTCGAGGCCGTAGTCCGGTATGTTATCCATTGTTCTACAGGAACACAAACACACATACATATAAGAGATTGAGATTTGAATAAAGCTCGACTGATAAATAGATTTGAATAAAATGGAAAATATGCATTTAGGGTCGGGCAATAATTCCATAGCCTTACAGTTATTTGTTCGATTTCGATTTGAAATTTTCAATGTGTATTTTCCCCGTGTGATAAAATGGCGTAAAGTCGAGATAAGTGCTTCGGTAAAAAAGGAGACATTTCTGACAAATATTTGCAGTGTAAAATAAATGTCTTTTTCTTCATTAGGCTACGTGATTATTGATTTGCCGAAGTACAAGCATAAACAAACACGTGTGCGTGTGTATATATGTGTGTGTGTCGAGCTGTATTTACATATAATTTTTGATGCAAATCACTAAATCATTGGTTGATAGTCAGGAAGGTCGAAAGATAAATAAATCAAACATTAAAATCGCTTGTAAGAAAGTAATAAAATAGAAATAATTAGATTGGTTTATCGATCGATAGATTGAAATATGGAACCAAAGAACGATATATTGAGGATGTTGGTTGGTTGTTTTATGGCTTATCATTCCTTTTCAGGTCATTTAACGCCGAATTAAATTTCTTTTAAATCAGTTAAGTATAAGTAGAGTTTTTTGTGTACACACAAATGACAAAGCAGTCCGATTTCAAGCCAGACAGTTCAGTTCTATTTGACCTATAGATAAGATCCTATCAGGTGCTACCGCTCGAAACCAGAGTGGACCAGGGAGCGATGGTAATGAAGAGGTATTCCGCATTCCCCAAATTGGGAAGTATTATTGGAACCTCACGATCAGATTTTTTAGTGTCATATACAGGACACTCTTTGGGAGGGGTCTTACCCCTCTGCAGAGAAGCAGTCGGTATATTCTACAACCCCAGCCAACTAGGCAAAGATTGAGGAAGAGATATCAACTTTTCAGAATTATTTAATGCCAAATTTTACTAATGCAAATCCTTTTAAGGTAAAAAGTTCGAAGGTAGCATTTTTGAATAAACCAAAGTTCATTTGTTAGCCCACAGTTAAATTGTTTCAAGTATAGTGAATGACAGACTGGACCCTAACAGTGGACCCAGAAGTATTGGCTATGAAGGGGCACTCCACATTCCCAAAGTTCCATGACAGGAGGCTCATTATCTAATTGTTTTGTTTCATACCCTGTAAACGCATTGGGGTGCAATTTTTACTCCCTCTTCTGAGATGCCGTAAGCATATTCTGCTGTCCCAACTGACTAGGTTAAAATATATAGATGGATATATAGATAGATTTGAACATAATGACTCAGCTAGATAGATATGAACAATCAAATCTATATCTGTTATATTCATATGAACTCTTTAAAATGTATACATGCATATCAACAATGAAGAATGCATTTCAAAACAGAAAAATACGAAAAGTCAAACAAAACGAGATATATATATATATATATATATATATATATATATATATATATAAACAAATGCCGATAGCATCAGTCGATGTACGAAGAAGCACAATCAGAGAGATAAATAAGTAAATTAATATTTACTTTGATATGGAGAGCTATGAAGAGAGAAAAAAAAAGGCGAAAAGAAAAAAAAATTAAATCAGATAGGAATTGGCTCGGATAGAGAATTGAGTAAAGTGCAGAGTGGTAGAAAATAATTAGAGAAATAACTACATGATGCATATGTTAATACAACTGGAGCAGTGAAAACGAAACTAATGTATAATTTTGCCTCTAAGTAAATTGGCCTGTTTGCTACGAATAGCCGAATTAGGCCAGCTGTGTGTAATGACTTTTATATCAACCTGCATTGGGTTGTAGAATATGCCAACTACATCTCTTCAGAAGGGGTAAGACTTCCCCCAACATGAGAGAGAGAGAGAGAGAGAGAGAGAGAGAGAGAGCAAGAGAGAGAAAGTGTATGTGTGTGTGTGTGTATGTGTGTCTACATTATTATTCTAAATAACAACATCTGAGTATGCGACAGGCTATGAAATTGTAACTGAACCTCAAGTGCTGGGAGTCTCCGTTTGTTTGTTTGGGTTTTATGACATATCAACTTTTGTAAGTTATTTAATGCCAAGTCCATTTTTATGTAAATAAACAGTTCTAATATAAACAATTCAATTTAGCATGTGTACACAGTTTCATTGTCAAAAAGATTTGTTTTAAGCTAATCAATTTAATCAAAGAGTTCTAATTCAAACAATTCAGTTTAGTATAAGTATAGTTTTTATTTAAACACAATTGGATGTCAAAACAATTCTATTTCGTACAATTAAGTTTAGCATATGTACAGTTTCAATGTCAAAAACAGTTCTATTTCTATCAATTCAGTTTAGCATACAAAACAGTTCCATTTCGAACAATTCAGTCAAGCTTAATTACGCAGTTTAAATATCAAAATAGTTCTATTTCAAGCAATTCAGTCTAGCATAAGAACTCAGTTTAGTTTTATTTGACCAACTGAGAGGACCCCATCAGCTGCTACCGCTCCAGGCAAGAGCGGACCTGGGAGCGATGGCAATGAATGGATACTCCGCATTCACCAAAGCTCCAGCATTACTGGCGCCTCACCATCAGATTTTTCTATGTTATATCTAGGACACTCATGGAGTGGAGTCTTACCCCTCTACAGAGAAGCAGTCGGTGTATTCTACAGTCCCAGTCAACTGGGCAATGGAGTCTCCGTGAGGCAGTGGTTAACGCGCCATACTACGACTTTGTAGTAGGTGAGTTCGAATTGCAGTCGTGTTATTGTGTTGACTTGCGGACTAATAGCTGAAAGGAAAGCTAAAGACGTTTTATCCTCAAGATTTAGGTTAATTCTTGCTGTAATGTTCTTCTAGAAGGCTGGCTTTAAGAGTAAATATCACGGAGTTTGGTCTGCCATTAAACGAAGAAACAAGTTCAAACTATTAATACTTTGAAACATCCTTTTTAATATAGCTAAGAGCTACGGCATCGAATTTCTTTAAATTCTATTCCCGTCCGCAACTCTTACTCTTGTGGTAAATCTCTCTCTCTCTCTCTCTCAATATATATATATATATATATATATATATATATAAACTGATTTTTATCATTACTTCAAGGTAATAGGAATAAAATATGGTAAGCGATATATAAATAGACTAATAATGATTGATGGGTTAGAATTAATACATTGTCACACAGACAAAAGACCGTACACAAAAAAAACCCAAACAAAACAAAAAACAAAAAAAAAACCCCTCACTAATACCCTTTGGAAAGTTAGGAAAACATCTGTTCTCTAACAAGTGAAGGATAGACCGTAAGTAAGACTGGATTCCTCAGCCTTGGTATCTCAGCCAATCTCCGCGAAGAAAACATCTAAATGCAAGCTAAATCGATCTTGTGCACATCCTGCTCATGGCAGAGGGGTTAGTTAAATACAAATAAAGTTGGCGACTGTAGTCGAGGGCGACCAGAAGGCTCCCTTTTCAGTAGCTACTACTACACCGAGGTGTAGGGGGGGGCACTACTCCTTTCCCTGGATTTCTCCACTTTACCCTTGATACGTACTTTATATTGCTGAGTGTTAAGTCTTTGGTATGATTCGACCTGGGATTGAACCCCGGTCTCCCGGACAATTGGCGAACACTTTACAAACAAAACCACACATAAGATTATATATAATACTACCATAAACTTTTACACACATCTTTCTGTTTCCATCTATCTCAGTCTGCTAATATCTATCTATCCTTGTCTGTGTATATATATATATATATATATATGTATCTTGTGTTTTAGGGGTACAGAATTTAATGATAGCGATAAAGACTCAAAGGTTTTATTCATAAAGAGAATAAAAGCTTAAAAAATAACAGATTAGCTAACTGGTTTCTATCTTCGCTCAACGGAGCTAAAGCGAGGATGATATATGTTTGGTTTGGTTTCTTTGTTTAATGGCATATGAACCTTTGTAGGTTATTTAATGCCAAAGCTATTCTCCTAGAAGAGCAGTAGTGGTACTATTTAACCCATAGCTGGGAGGATAAGGGGTTTCATACCATTCCCAAGCGTATTTGCCCGAAAGTGAACGTAATAGCGCGACTAGAGTACGAACTCAGCCCATCGCTTTAACCATTACACCAACGAGGACATCCCCTGATGATATAGGATAAAAAAGGAAATATGTAGGGTCAAGTAAAAAATTGTATTAAAGACTAAATCGAAATAATTCTGTCCTAGCAGACATTCTGTCTATATCCAGAGAGACGGTTTGCTGGATAAAATATGAATTATCTCCAATACTTTTAAATGGAATGGAGAGTGCGCCTTGCTCGATATAAGGAACACGTCAACACTAAATATCTCGGCACAGTCACGGTCGTTCTGCAGTTGATGACCCGTATGTATTCTTAAGATTATCAGTCGGGCCAACACACATACACACACACGTATTTTACAGTTGATAAAAAAAAAAAAAAGATTTAAATCATTCTTAAAAAGAAATTTGTGATACCAAAAACCGTTCAATTTTATTTTTACTTTCAGTTCATTAGTCTACTCCATAATCCTTTAGATATTTTTAACAAAATTCGACTTCAATCCTGTGTATTTACGATAATGTTTGTTGGCAGAGGGATAGAAAGCTGACTCTGATACAGACGTTCATTTATTAGCATCAGCAAACACACACCGTTCACACACATACGTACAAAATAAATCTGAGACAACAGAAAAAAGTACGGAACAAACTCTGGAAAAGCTGCTTGAGTTGAATCAATATAGCATTAAGAAAAGAATTGAACTTTTCATAAATATTTCCATATTTCTTCACATCTTCCTCCGAAAAACTGTGTTCATGTCCACTTCCATTCACCATCTTTCGACGGTCTCTCCAGATTTTGTCGATTTTATAAGCATGTTGCAAATAAAGCTTGTAATAATCCACAGTTCTTTGTTAGTGAATGTTAATTGGTTGCAAGATAGATTTTCTTCTATAGATTTCCCACTTAGATTTGTTGGTGAATTTATTTAAAAGTTTCGACCGGATCAGATTAAAATAGAATACAATGTTCAAAGAGTTTTGCCGGATAGAAATTCTAAATAATTGTTATTTTATACAGCGAGTATACACACACAAATTTATATCAATAAGCGCTACTAACAATTAATTGAGGTCAGACTGAATTATTTAACTTGGCAAGTAGTATAGAAGAAAACACAATCAAAATGTAAATTCTTTAATATGAATTCAAGATAATTATTATTTTATCCTAAAAAATTACACACCCACACACACATATATATATATAACATTTGTATTTTCCGAGTATTATCAAATAAACCAGTGATTTACCTACTTTGAAAGAAACTGGAATAGCTTGGTATTAATCTATGAATTTTTAAAAGAATTCTTTTAATAAATATATATTCTATATAGAATAGACCGTAAATAAGAAAAATGAATTAAACGAGGCACACACTGACATAACGGTGAGTGTGTTCGTCAGTAGTTCGGGAGACCAGGTTCAATCCCATGTCAAATCATACCGAAGACTAAAAAAAATGGTACTTGATGCCTCCATTCTTAACACTCAGCATTTTAAGATATAGATTAAGTGGAGTAATCCAGAGAAAGGAGTCGTTTTCTCATCTCGGTGTAGTAGCTATTGCAAAGGGAGCATCTGACTACAGTCGACCATCTTACTATATATATATATATATATATATATATATATATGGCAGTAGTGGTTATCTTCACTGGAAATGAATACGGTGACCTGAGTTCAAACACTGGACGAGGCTGCTTGCATTCAACAGCGTTAATACCATTGTAAAAGGTATGAATCTCCCTTCAGCTATGGATAATACTACGCTCTTTAGACTTGGCTATATCAACAGGTCTAACAAAAGGAAAACTCAGAATTCAAACATGTTAAACTCTGCTTAAAAACTGACCTTGTATCAAATGCTGTTTGTGTGGAGGCGTTAGTAAATACATTATGTATAACTATTGGACAGTGGAGATACATGCATTCATCTTATGATAACTGTAGTTTGCCAGTGACAAAACATTCTCTTAAAAAGGTTTGTCGGGAAATAGAAAAGTATTCGATGTTTATTTATGCTCGCTTCAAAAGCATTATTTCGGAGGATTCATAAGAAACCTCATTCGGATATTCATTTTAGTTTGCCATTAGAATTTTTGTCATGCTGTTAACTGGGGTACAAAATGAACATCTTTTGGCTATAGATTGATATATTGATATATCGGTACCTGTAAAACGTATACTATTTTATACTGAAGCAAGAACGGATAATTCCATTCCAAAACAGTTGTGGTACTTTGGCCTCGATTTTAATAAGAAAAGTGGTTGCAAGAATTTTGAGCAACAACAGAACGTTTACATATACTTCAATATATATGATGTATAATCAATTATATATATATATACGAAGATTATGCCATAAATAATGTGAATTTTACCAAACGAGTTGGCAATAGGAAGCACTGTTTAAAGTTGCACTCCCTCAAGGAAATCAATTGGGATAATACTTTTCATGCCCCAGAAGACTGTCACTGTGATTTTCTCTTCTGACTGCAACAAAAATCTATGCACAGTGGACAGAAAAAATACTAAAACATTATTCATCGACGAATTTCACTTGATGATCGGTGTCGTGAAACTCAGCGTTGAGAGATTATAGTCTTTTTTTACTGATATATGTGTGTGTGTGTGGGGGGGTATGTGTTTCGATTGTTAATGACGCATTTAATGTAAACTCGAGACGTCTGTATCCCTACAACGGTAAGATCTACAATTTTATGTTGCTTTCAAGTCTATCCTATCTATTTGACAACTATAACAAAACCAACTTCTCTTTTTATGTTTTCTCATTTGACTGGTCAGTGCTGAATATTCATTTGCTAGTAGATTTGCGAATACAATTGTATTTTCTCGATCTCATTTCATTTTTTCCCAAAATGTTCTAATACGATAAACAAAACAACTGTCTAAAACGATTCATCGAAAAGAAAAATACTTTGACTTCAGTTCTGACATACATACATGAAAAGCAATATGTTAATAATTAAATTCACTGTCGGCAGAGCTTAAAATATAGGGACTGTATCCATTGCAGATGCGTATCCCCAACCCGAAAAAAAAATGGGTGCCTTGTATGAGACTAAACTGCATTAGATGGTGTGTCTGGAGAATATGGAGTGCCACTTAATTGCCATTACTTCCAGGTCCACTTTTACCCAGAATAAAAGTACCTGTTAGAGACCGACCAAAGAGTCAAATAGATCTTGTTAAAAATCAATCATATTCGATACGACCGTGTACAAAAATGATTAAAGAAACAATAAGACAAATATAATATGAACGCAGTTCCCTAATCTATAGGTATAAAATAAGGTTGAACTGGGTGACATGCCGTTAAATTCGAATCAAGAATGTATAAAACAAACTTTAACGCTTGATTTCATGCTATTTTGTAAAACAACAATCTAAGACAATTTAACAAATGAAATATATAGCATAATTTAAAACAATTGGAAGTGGTCTACAAATGAGCAAAACACGAATACCTTGTAGACATTAAGCTAATTAATTTAATATTTTGTGAAGTATTGATATTATAAATGAATATTTGATGAAAGGAGACCATATATGTATATTTGGATTTTAGCAAGGCATTTAATATACTATTATATTAACCTTTACTACTGAAAACGAAACATGGGCACCTCTGGTGGTGTAACGGTTAGCAAGGTAGACTAGCAAACCTACACGAGTGAGTTCGATTTTCATTAGGTGCCCTATTCATGCGGCCTTGTGCTACATCTAAGCAAAAAGCTTAGTAAATTACCACCTCTGGTGGTGTAATGGTTAGCAAGTTAGACTAGCAAACCTACATGAGTGAGTTCGAGTCTCACTGGGTACCCCATTCATTTGGCCTTGCGCTACGTCGAAGCAAAGAGCTTCGTAAATCACTACTGAAAATGAAACACTAAGGCATTTTTTTTTAAAAAAAGCAAATACTCTTGAGCATTTTTGATAGAACTCTGGAAGTAAAATTTGCTGATAATTATTCTAAAACACAGAATCTACACTCTGGTGTTCCTGAGAGATAGGTACTTGGATCTCTGTGATTTTTTAATGTTCATAAAGGATTTATTTGATAATACAAAATAAGAAATTGAACTATTTGCTAATGATATCAAACTAACTGTTAGACCATTAAAAAAAAAAAAAAAAAAGAAAGACACATCGATCTGAAACTTTCATTGTGCAATATATCAGGAAAGTAAAATGTTATAAAGAAAAACGTAAAGTACTTCATATGGGACCCAAAACATTAAAAACTCATTTTGAATTTAGCAACAAGGAAATCAAGAAAATAAACGAGAAATTCGAGTTAGGAGTAAGATTTAATGACACATTCAAAGCTGACCATCATTTTGTGCCCAATGCGTAGAAGTAAAATAGAATTATTTACTAGATGGTTAAAAAAATGTATTTCAAGGGAGACTAATGTTTTAAAATGGTTTAAAATCCTAATAAGATCTCATATGTATTTTACTCAGGCCAAGAATCCATTGTTTAGACATGGAAATTCGAGGGTATACAAAGAGTAAGTGAGTAAAGTTGGCGACAGTAGTCGAGGGTGACGCGAAGGCTCCCTTTCTGATAGCTACAACACAAAGGTGTAGGGGAGGGCGCTACTGCTTTCCTTGGATTACACCACTTTACCCTTGATTCCTATCTTATAATGCTGAGTGTTAAGCAAGGAGGCATCAAGTACCATTTTTTTGAGTCCCAGGCCATTGGCGAACACTAACCATTATGCCTATACTCTAACCATTATGCCAATGTCTGGTGTAGACAAAGAGAAACCAAATTATAAGTGAAAGATGAGAGAAATTAGTATTAACTACGTAACCAGAAAGAAGAATAAAAGATGATTTAATTAGAA
The DNA here is from genome assembly GCA_963585895.1 of Sepioteuthis lessoniana. NCBI lineage: Eukaryota > Metazoa > Mollusca > Cephalopoda > Myopsida > Loliginidae > Sepioteuthis > Sepioteuthis lessoniana. The sequence continues at coordinate 98,267,113 of OY757909.1, read as the reverse complement.
CTTTAAAATAATTAATAGGATTTATAATTATGGTTGACTTTTTTTTCAATATTTCTCCTCGCACTGAAAATTTATTGTCATGACAGATTTGGAAAAATCTAAGAATACTAAACAATTGGATATTTTTGCTAATTGAGTTCTACATTTATCCAAAATACCGCTGAATCAAATAAAAATAACAGCAAAAGTACACAAAAATTTAAGATTAAATTGGACAATTTCAGAAAGAATGGCGAGAAAAATAATTTAATAGGGACCTTTTTTTTTTTTTTAACTATCGGAGGAATTACTTAGCTGCATTTGATCTGTATATAGATAATGTATCAATAGTGTCTATGTTCGGTGCAAAGATTTCTTTTTAAGGCTGATGAAAGAAGATAATAAAAAAAAATGGGGAGATGCTTAAGGAGGCATTACAAACAAACAAATGATCAAGAGTTTTTCATCGTGTGGATTTTACGGTCCTGGCGAAACAAAGAATGAAAATAAGTGCGCAAAAACTGTTGACAAATACGTGAAGCGTATCAGATTGTGACACTATTGAGGGGTGCGCCAAGCAGACGATCCCCTTGGCTGTTTTGGCGCGAAAGCAGACAAAGGGTTTGGACTCGAGATCTCGGACGCGACCGGAAGAAGGCAAGGGAACGCGAGTCAGGAGTTGGAAAAAGGAACCCAGAGGAAGCAGTAAGCGACGGGCAACGGAGAAGGGCAGTTGGCAGTCGACACCGGACAGAGAAGAGACCAGTCGGCATGAAATAGAGTCCAGCAGCAGTGAGGGAAGACTAGTCAAGATGAGTCAGCACTCCTCGTGGTTTGTAGAATTTTCACTAGAAATATACGCTAGCTTTAGTCTATAGGGAATGCAGTGTCACAATTTAACCTTCTTGCACTTGAGTTGACCCAAGCCTTATTGTTCGTTAGTTCTTTGTTCTTTTTCTCCTACTCCCTTGATTGTATTTCTTGTGCCGTAAAGAAATGTGTGATACCCCTATCGGAACCACTAGATGATCTCCGGCCAAGATTGAAATGTTTCGAAGAAGTTGATGTATTCGGGGGCGGGTGGGCGAGGTGGTATTGTCACAAGATAACTAACAAAACCTATGGAACATGAGAATAACTGTGGCACCAATTGCAGATAATGTGATTAGGACTGTTCCGACAAGCATGGAAAAAATAGTAGAAGAGTTGAGTCCATCCAAACCACGGGATCGTCCAGAATACTGAGAAGAGTCCTGGAGACTTGAGAAGATTTGCTGTCACTCAGACTCTTGTAAAAGATCACCAGCTAATGCTGATTAAAAAACTCACAAGTCGTAGAATAATAAGTCTAACGTAAAAAAAAATTCATTATCGACGGATCTATGACTAATGCTCGGTTGTAGCAACATATTGTTAAAATATGCAAAAGATGCAACGTATTCAGCATTAACAAGGAAAACACGTACTTTTAAGCAAAGCGGGCGATATAGACAGCAACTGCTTGATAATTTCATCTCGTTTTTTCTTTCTATTTACAAACAGTGTTTATATGTGAGTGTCCAAACATGTTTCTTTGCGCAGATCGACGTATACTGAATTGTGTCCCGAACCTTTGTGAGCAGTACGCTACGTGCAAATAGTATAAAGGAATGACTTCGAAGGATACGGTGGAGATGAACTCTAATTTCCCACGTTCAAATTCCTTCAACATTTTGATGATATAATAATATATATATATATATAACAGATGTATGTTAACAATAGTAATTGTGATTCATAACCGTTTAAAAAATTTACTTCGTAGTTCATATCTCCTCGTGGCTGAATGGTTAGAAGCTTTGGTTTGACGTTTGAATCAACTGAGTTTCGATCCCAGCTACGGGAAGATACTGTCTAGCCACACTGATGAGTTCTGATAGAACGAAACAGATCTGTCTGTGGATGACTATATATATATATATATAACATAGATAGAGAGAGAGACAGAGAAACACAAACATTGAAAGAAAATGAAGATAAATTGCAAGGTGTAGATATGTCAATAAGAACACAGTGGAATCTATACACATGAATAGTGTAACATATGCTGACAGACTAGGATAAATAGACAGCGAGAAAAAAAAAGAAATATATACTGGGAAAAACAGATTAACGTAGATATATCAATGAAACACAATGTAATACATATGAATCAATAGTGCATAAGATAGAGTGAATGCTATTTATGCACAAACATATCTTTCCCGACACGCACACTTATGCAAATACTGGCTCACATAGTCTCTCATTGACAAACTTTTTCTCCCCAAATTGGAGCAAATGTTTTTAAGTAACTAATAACGAGTTCGATCTGTTTTGCGCATCCACTGTTGATAAAGCTAACAGCTGGTTACCTGTACTCATGGAAATATCAATAATAATAATAAAGTGAAAATTGCTGATACGCAAAAGAATAGCAAGTGTAGGATATATGGCGACAAAGATGAAACGGTCGTTCCCCTTAGCGAATGCAACAAACTGGCGCAAAAGGAGTACAAGACGAGACATGACTGGGTAGAAAAAGTGATCCACTGGGAATCATGCAAGGAACTGAAATTCAACCATTATATAAAATAGTACATGGAGAAAGTCGAATCTGTCCTTGTGAATAAGACGAAAAAAATTCTGTAAGATTCTGAGATATAAACAGATCACCTAATCCCGGCTAGAAGACCAGACTTTGTGTAAATTCACACGAAAAAAACTTGCTGTCTAGTGGATTTTGCTATTCCGGTGTAGATCAGAGAGGAAATAAAAGAAGGCGTCAAGTCAGAGAAATAAGAAAGTTAAAGAACATGATGGTGATAGTGAAACCAATTATAGTTGGTGAACTTGGAATGGTCCCTAAAGGTTTGCAAAGGGGACTAGAAGAACTGGAATATGGTTATGCATATACTTTTATGTGTAACAATACATAGTTATTTCTTTTCAAACGTTATTATTTCTAATAACCTGCGTGTATATTTATAAGTAAATTTTTAAGGCTAAAAATTCGATAATTTCTTATGCGTATGTGTGCCTGTGTTTCTTAAGTGTCTACTAAAGCTACCAGAAAAAAAAAAACAGTTTCAACCGTGCAACCTATCTTAACACGTCATAGAAAAAATGACTGGTCACTGTTATAAACACATATATAATATATAGGCAAGGGTCACCGTCTCCTAATGACTAAGGTGGTGGATTGCGGCCTTGAAGTAAGTTAGTTGTAATTCGAGTGACATTATAACGTTCATTTTCATATTAATACCATCGGCAAAGGGATGAAACCTCTTATTTCCCTAAGCTATGGGTTTAATAGTATCACTTCAGTTCTTCTACAAAGATGGCTATCGCATTAAATAACCCACGAATGTTGATATACCACCCCACAAAGAAAAAGACCAGGCATATATAAATACAATTTTAAAATATTTGTCTTGTCACATCCATAACTTGAGAACGATCTGAATGAATTGTTATTGGCAGCAGAATAGATTGAACCCTGTCATGGTTGTTTATAAAAATAGCAGCACTTGCCGCTGCTCCTGTGCACCATTGCAGTATGTCAGCCTTTTTCTCATGGGATTTGTTCGGGGCAGAACGCAGGGTGAATTGAATTCACGCTTTTTTGCCCCTCGCTGAAGACTAGTTCGAAATGAAGTTTAAGCTGCGTCTGTTGAAAATCGAACCCAGTACGTAGATTTTTTGTTTTCTCACTTGATAAACGTTCTGCCACATAGGCACGTACATATTGGCGTATGCACAGCCAACTATTCAAGGTTGCTTGAAAAAAAGATAGCAATAGTCTCACATTTTAGTGATAATGAATTTCAACCGCACTGAGAACGGTACGATCGTGTGTCCTTGTGTTCAACAAACGGAAATTTATTCACACAACCCACACCCAAATACATCCCCGTTCACGCACGCACACTACCAAACACACCCACACACATATGATACATAAGTGGATAGCATAGTCATCGAGTCAACTGCGCTTTGTGACTGTTTCGGTTTCTTTGTTTAATAGCATATCAAACTTTTTGGGTTATTTAATGCCAAACCCATCATTCTAGGAGAACAGTAGTGGTACTATTTAACTGATAGCTAGGAGGATAAGGGGGGTTCATACCTTCCCCAAGAGTATTTGTCCGAAAGTGAACGCAAAAGCGCGAGTGGAGTTCGAACTCGCTTACAACAATTCTACTGTCCATCGTTTTAATCATTACACAAAGAGCATACCCCCGACCCCGCTTTGTCACCCAGTTTTTCGCCTATGAATTCATTAGATATATATAAGTGCAAAGAAAATTACAAATATTACTGTTATGTAGTTTATTTTTTGGAGCCCTCCATCTACTGGTTTCGACATTAAGCCATCATCAAGAGAAAGTTTCGTGGAAAAGAAAAGCATTTTTTTAAGAAAGCTTCCAATGGTTTAAAAAAAATTGAAATATGTTTGAAAGAATCTTTTTAAAGGAGTTGATGGGGTATATGAAAAGCGATGTAAAACAGGTGGGTTCAAATGAGAAATGTACATTATGAGACAAACCAGAGACACTTTTGTCTGACAACATTATTTGGTTGGTTGGTTTTTATAGCATATCAACCTTTGTAGGTTATTCAATGCCGTATCCATTTTTATATTAATAATCAGTTCTATTTCAAACTAATTTTAGCATGGGTACACATTTTAATCGTCGAAAACATTTCTATTGCAAGCTACTCTGTTTAGTCAAACAGTTCTAATTCAAACAATTCAGTTTAGCGTAAGTACAGTTTCAATATCAAAAACAGTTTTATTTCAAGCAGTTCAGTTTAGCATAAGTACACAGATTAGTTCTATTTAATCCACCGATAGGGCTCCAGAGTGGACCAGGGAGCAATGGCATTGAAGGGGTATTCCACATTCCCCAAAGTTCCAGCATCACTGGAACCTCACCATCAGATGTTTTAGTGTCATATCAGGACATTCGTTCGGGGGTCTTACCCTTCTGGAGAGAAGCAGTCGGTATATTCTACGGCCCCAAATGGGCAACATTATTCGGACTAATAGATATGTTACATTAACTCTCTTTCTTATATATATATATATATATATATATATATATATATATATATATATATATATATATATATATATAGTAAGAGAGACTTATAAGGATTAAAACGGTGATTTGACAAATAGGAATATTTATCTAGTATTACTATTTTTTAAACAATTTCCAACTAAATATACACCACTCTCACCAATATAGAGTACTGTCCATTTACGGTAAACTACACACACACACACGCACACATTTAAGAGCTACAAACATATATATATATATATATATATATATATATTAAAATTGTGAGTGTTTATACATATGCAAAAGTTATAAGTGTGCAAATAATTACTGTACATTTATAATATAAAACACTTGTATAGATTATGTCTTTAGTCTTAAAAGTATTTGGTAGTTAATAACTTTTACACATCTAATATATTAACCCAGATGGCACACACACGGACACAAACCACGTGTGTGTGTGTGTGTGTGTGTGTGTGTGCGCGCGCGCCTGGGGTAGGGATAAATGGTACCGCTTCGACTACTACGAGAATGACAGAAAAACATGAAGCGTACGTTATGCCAAATATTCATTCAACAATTCAGCACACTTGGCACATCGTTTTCGTTTCTTTACCCTGGAAAAGTTTAAAGATTAAAAAATGTTAAGTTTATTCAAATTACTATTCGGTCCCCCATATCAAACAATTTGAATCTTGCAAGGTGTCACAATCTCGCATTCATTTTCAGACAAGTCTAAACTCATGGATAAATAGAATAAATCATTATATACAATGAAAAATAGCATTGACCAATGGATAAAATATTAAGTCGAACTGCCAAATGCTATCGCATTCAGATGATTCTTGCTGAGTGCTGTACTGCTTTGACCCTTTGCCAGACTATGTTTTAAAAAATAAGATGTTTGACGTTAGTGTTTGGTTGGGTTTCATGGCATATCAACCATTGTAGGTTTTTTAATGCCTACTCCTCTTTATACATATATATTAAATATGTTTTGGTTTGATTGGGTTTTAAAGCATATCAACCAATGTAGATTATTTAATAATCAACATTTTTGAACGAGCTTGAGCTCATTTTTTTGGCACTCAGTTAAATGGTTTCAGGTATTGCAATAAAGTATGAATAATTGTATTTCCTATTAATGATTTGTTTGCAAACGGTTAAATGGTTTTGCTATATAACAGTAACAATTGAAGATCAGTCATTTGTTTGCACACATTTAAAAAGATATACATGATATGTAAGAGATTAGTTTGTCGGTAATTACATTTTCAAATGAGTTCGAACTATTTTTTGCACACTAGTGTTACTATTGTTTCTAAACAACTAAATGTTTTCAATTATTGCTAATAATTCTTTTCAATATTAATCATTTGTTTGTACACAATGAAGTGGTTACAAGTATTGCTATTTAACACAACTTATTCTGTTTAACACTTTATTCTTTCATACACAGTTAAATGCTTCCAAGTATTGTTTTGTATCACTAACAATTCAAGGGGAGATCAGTCATTTCCTTACACACAGTTAAATGATCAAAGAGTTCTATTTTTGGCAATTTAATTTAGCCTAAGTCACTTGCTTGTACTCAATTTAAATGTCAAACAGTTTTATTTAGGCAAGAGTGGACCTGGGAGCAATGTCAATGACGGGGTACTCCACATTTGCCAAAACTCTAGCATTACTGGAGCTTCAGCATCAGATTGTTTCGTGTCATATCAGGACACTTGCTGAGGAAATCTTATTCCTCTGCAGAAATGCCGTTGGTGTATTTTACAGTAAATGCCCACTGGGTTTTGTGTTTTGATATTTACTTAAATTATTCACTATCGTGTTCTGGGTATGACATTTTAATATACTTAATCCAGTAATGGGCCTCTTAAACATTTGGTGCACTTTTCCATCGCAATTATTCCCAGATCCACTCTCTCCCCGTGTCTTAAAGGATCATGAAAATTATTTGCATTGAATAGAAATGCTTGAATCCATATAACTGTGTCCAAATATATCATTATCATTAAATAGGAATAAGTAAAGTTGGCGCCCGTTGTCAAGGGCGACCCGAAACCTCGCTTTTATTTAGCTACTACAACAAGGTGTAGGGGAGGGTGCTACTCCTTTCCCTAGATTGCTCCACTTTACCCTTGATACGTATCTTATAATGCTGAGTTTTAAGCAAGGAGGTATCAAGTACCATTTTTTGAGTCTTTGGTATGACTCGACTGGGGATTGAATCCCTGTCTCCCGTGCCATTGGCGAACAGTCTACCCACTGGACCAATGGGCTGGTCAAATAGGAATAATTTCTCGAAACCATATAAACTAATATAAATTATTACAGTAAGATCGGGAGATTTGAAACCATCTGAGCGAATTATTTGTATTGGGAAGGAATACATTTTACTCTGTAACCGTTTGCAAACAGGTAATTATCATAAGCAAATAAAAAAAAAATGCGATAAATATGATTGCAACATAATGTCGAAAAAATAATGAATATATTCTAACATTTGCTGATAAATTAAATCTTGGCATTAGATAACTAAAGGAAAGAGTGCTTCAAGTAAAAGTTTCTTAGTCAAAAAAGAAACCCTAACATCTTGTGCTAAATTTACTTATAGCTACCCTAAAAGCCATTCTTCTATGGTTCACCTAATTTTTAAAATCGTCATAATGGTTCGATTTTATCATGAGTTATTATTGTTAATCTCATTGGGTCTAATTTACTAATTAAACTTTATCTATAGAATATAGGTATTGGAAAGTGACAACCGTAATCATATGTCTATGTGAACTGTCATTTGGAAGCCTCTACAAAGACGAACATCTTTTTATTATCATTAACTGCATTTATTGGATTTTTGGTAAATATGTTTTTTAACGAATCATTTTGATCTTTCTTGGGTGTCGAACGCCTGCGGTCGTTTGCGTTACAGATACAAGGTTAGAAATAGATACAGATACAAGGTTAGAAAGCTGACACACGTATCGGCCGAATTGTTGTGTTAAAAGCAGCAAAAATAACGACAATAATCCACGTGTATGTATGTGTATATATATATATATATATATATATATATATATATATATATATGAAAAATCAATATATTGAATTCTCAAAGTTTTCGTTCAACTTGAGTTTCGGGAATGTCAATTCCCTGTGAGGTGTTAAAATAAAATAAGTAAATATTTCATTTTGCTACGAAAGGATTGACATTCATTAAATTCGCATTGTAAGAAAAGAGAGTTCCTATTTTTAACAGTTATAGTATATTTCTCTACTTATAAAGGCTTGAGAACTGTTTAGTTTTTATTTGACATTCCATTGGCATTTTAAAACCATTCATAATCAAATTATCTAAAATACACACACTATATATATATATATATATATATATATATATACGGTTGATTGGCCACATTTTCTCTTATTGACATCTGATAATTGTGTGATATAAATAACACCAGAAAATGCCTAACTCACCAACTTAGTGAGTACATAATCGAAATATTTTAGACTCTAGACATGTTCTACCAGAGTTGTGTCGAGCAATTTTTTCAATCACCCTTTTCATTTAATCAGTTATATATGAGAAGTGAATCACCAAACCTATCTTTCTTCCGTTTATATATATATATATATATATATATATATATATATGACAAATGAAAATTTTTACCTTTCTTAACATCAAAAAAAAAATTATCGATCATATTTTCCCACACCTATGAAATCTATACTTATAAACACATGGAAAAATTAAAAAGTGAAGTTTGATCTTCTTTGATTACAACAGGTTTCCTTATATATATATATATATATATATATATATATATATATATAAATCCCTCCGCTCGAATAGGATGCGACACAAGGTAAATTTTAAGCGGAGTTTAACAGGTTTGAATTCAGAGTTTTCCTTCTCCTAGACTGGTTGCCACACGAAGGTTAAAGAGCCCAATCTGTGCCAACAAAATTCCCTCCTCTCTCAACCAAGTATTTCGCCTTTCATTAAGAAAATGTATTGGGGATGGTCGTTGTGGCGTGCCGTTAAAGTGATGGACTGCAGCCTTGAATAAGTGAGTTCGAATTTCAGCCACGCTATTGCATTCATTTTCAGACTAATACACTTAGGAAATATATGCACTCTTTTATCCCCAACAAGTATGCGTTAAATAGTATCGCTAATATTCTTCTACAAAAAGAGCTTTGACATTAAATAGCATAGGAAGGTTTATATGCCATTAAAAAAAAGCAAAGCCATGCACACTCACCTCGTAGAAGCTTGTTGATTGCTTTCTTGTTCATTGTGCTGTTTAACTCTTTTACCCATCATCATTGGAGAGCTATTGCTTTCTGCATGCTTCCTTCATTGGCCCAAAGACATGAAAATCTAAAGGTGTAACACCGCAATTCATGATTCCATAGCAGTTTTGAGACTTGCCAACCAATTATTTACTTGACTAGAAAACTTTGTCTTATGCACCCTCAACCCCTGACCGAACACCCACAGGATTTGATGAAGTTTGAGTTAACGAAGGAAGTTTCAAGAATACAGTGGTTCTCCAAAATTGATGAGGGGAAAAAGCCAGAATGCATATGACTAAGGAAATAGTGAAGACGCTTTCATGACACCACAGACATGTCAACAGGGCTTGGAATACGCTAAATGACCCCACCACACACAGAGCGGTAAAGACTATACCAAAAGGAAATATTCTATATATGACACAAAACTGCATCTCTCGCGGTCAAAATTTGGAAATGTAAGAAGTGTAGCGTCCCCTTCATTGTCATTAACTAGATCCACTGCCCCGGAGAGGTAGTATCTGTTAGGCTCCCATCCATCAGTCAAATAGATCAGTCTAAAAATTATACGTAATCAACTGGACCGTGTGCAAAAACAAAACAACACAGCATAAGAAACAAGACAAATATTTGAATGTGAATGTACAATGAACGCGATTCCCTAATTTGTAGGTGTGAAATAACCCAAGATGGGTTGAAATACGATTGAAATCAATTCACCAATCAAATCCCGAGGCAGTTACACACCGTCATTCAAACATCGATTATCACGATTGAGAAGGAAGTAGAATAGGTTGAGAACCAGAATTGTCTTCTTTTCTTCGGTTGTCTTCTTTTGTATGCATTGTGAGCTTCTGAAATGACATCTCTTATAATCTAAGGCAAATAGGCTTTACTTGTTGACTGGAATAGATATATTATGGTTTTAGCTTAGTGTTAACTGAAAGTTACTGGTATGGGATACACAATGAGGATTCGAATCCTTTTAACAATTAAAGGCCAGTTTGACTGGAACAATAAATCTACTATGAGGTGCCTATATATATATATATATATATATATATATATATATATATATATATATATATTTTGATAGAAGTGTATCATACATTAGAGTTATATAATTAACTTTTTCATCATTGTAACGGTCTGTTAGACTGGCACAAAAAATCTACAATGAGGTGCCTATATATATATATACATACACACGCATTTCTTGTTTGATCTGAAGAAGTCCTGTTAATTTTTTAAAGCATTGATTTATATCAACGCTTTTAACAGGATGGAAATAAATTTATTATCTGAATGTGACCGATTGTTGGTTTTTTTAAGGGGATATATATATATATATATATATATATATATATATATATATGAGAGAAAGGGAGAGAGATACTTCTATTTTCCAAATATTTCGGCCCAAAATTTAGGGGAAGCGTATCATACATATGAGCTATATAATTGACTTTTTTCACCGGCCTCATGCTTCACCATATTCGAGATGAGAAAATTATATCTACGATCCAAATTAATGTGTTTTACTCTGTTACAGAGAAATAGTCACTGGAATTTGTATTTGTTTATAATTCTCTAACTCGAAATGTGCGCTCATTTTCGCCGTAATCTTATTGCATTTTGTGTAATCATGTCTGTGTGTTTGCTCTTAACACTGTGTAAATTTTCTGCTTTATGACAATTTAAACTACATGAATTGTTAGTTTTTGTTAGTACAGATTGATAAACGTTAAACAACTGCTAAATTTAGGTTAAATTTAGCAGCCACGAATTGTCAAACGTCAGTGCGTATTATACTCGAGAATACTTTTTTCCAGAATTTCGTTAATCAAAGATAGGGCTTCAGGCTATACTCAAATAATTACTATATATATATATATATATATATATATAATCCCTCCACATGAATAGGACGCGACACAAGGTCAATTTTTAAGCGGAGTTTAACAGGTTTGAATTCAGAGTTTTCTTTCTTCGAGACTGGTTGCCACACGAAGGTTAAAGAGCCCAATCTGCTCACCTATTGACCGATGACTACAGGGGGGATAATTGGATTCACATTTTTCCCCAAGGGTATTTGCACGATGTGTAATTAACTTGTCCAGGATTTTACTCGGGTCACCATGTCCATTTTTTACGACAGTGACCAATTCACCATGAGTGCCCCTAACAGTATATATGTATACACAGAGAGACCTATATATAGAAAAATAGGAAGAGTCGAAATTTATTTCGATAATTGTCCGAAACTGTACAATATTTTCAGAGGAAGAAGCCGCAAAATCATTTTCGTGTGATCATGAAAAATGAAAATCTAAATTTCTATTTATCTACAGTAGGTATTTGGTGTTTGAAACGGTGGCATATTTTAAGCCAGTGATTCTAATCGGTGTTCGAGGTGAATTAAAATTCTAGATATTAAAAATGCTGATTTTTCGGAGCAGGTTTTTTCTTGAAAATCGGATGATCGGCCCAAAGCAAATCCCGTTAATTCTGTTGCAATCAATGCTTAGATTTAATTCAATAATCTTCAATGGATACTTTGTTATGCCCTTAATTTTTCTTTAGTGTCTCAATATTCTTACTCTTGATCGTTTTTTGTTTTATATATACATATATACACACACAAACACACACGTATCTGTGTGTGTGTATATATATGTATTCATGTACACACACATACATACAAATATATATCCATACACATATACAAATATATATCCATACACACACACACAAATACATAAATATCCATAAACACAGACACATATCCATAAACACACACACACGCATTATATATATATATATATATATATATATATATATATATATATATATATATACAATTGTATATTATACATACTCAGAGGCTGGCATGCCATTAAACAAAAACAAAACCCAAACAAACCAAGAAGTATACAGATGTATACATTTAATGCATATGAATACACACACTACACATATATATATCACCGGCTCATTGGCCTAGTGAGTAGAGTGTTCGTCAATGTTACTTGATACCTCCTTGCTTAACACTCAGCGTGATAAGGTACGTATCAAGGGTAAAGTGGAGCTATCCAGGGGAAGGAGTAACGCCCTTCCCTACACCTCGGTGTTGTAGCTATTGGAAAGGGAGCCTTCCGGTCGCCCTCGACAACAGTCGCTAACTTTAATTATATATATGCAATTATGATAGAAATTTTACGCTAAGTGTTTTAATCAGTAAAATACAGTGTGCTATGTACAAAAATGCTGAGGAATATCGCAAAATTTCAACAATAACATCGAATAAAGCAGGATAAAAAGTTACGACTCTCAGCTTAACGTGGCTGATTCTCAGGTGTGCTAATATCTGGGCGTGTTGATACTGACTCACCTGAGGATCGGACAGGTGAAAATCAGAGTCGTGAGTTTTTATCAGGTTTTATACTCTTGTTTTTGAAATATAGACACACATACACAAACGTGTGTGTGTGTGTGTGTGTAAATATATACGTATACATCAGCATACACAAAACCATCCGTATATTTCGGCTCATTAAAATTAATACCGTTTGTTATACTTATACATAGGTATTAGAGCATATATATCTAAAGATTGCGTAGATGCAAAGTGGATGTCAGTTTCATACTTATGCGATTATATATATATATATATATATATATATATAAACGCATACACACGAGGGGAGGCTGAAATATTCTTGGCTTAGCAAAGAAAAGAATGACCGTGAAAAGTATGTAATATTCATTCTGACAGAGTAAATTGTTTCTCCAATCTAACTTTTTAAAAAATCTATAGATATTTAAGAAAATGATTATATTTTTCGTTAGGTTAAGAAATTCTCAGTGCCGCCCTTTGTCAAAATATCAATCACAAAAATCATAACTGCATAAGCATTCTTAGATGTCTAGCGCTTATGAATTCCGTGTAACGTTGAGAGAGAGAGTTCACTGTTTCCGTGAACACCGTGTCTATTTTTATACATAAATACTTTGTTCTAATTTAATGTTTCTTTAAAATATAATCTTCTATGGGAATAATGTTGTGAATGTTCGCATTTCTTTTGTGCCGCGTATGTATGACAACACATTATAAAATATGACACTATATCTGATGATTCTGAAACGCATTGTATTTCCGATCAATCGTCTGAGGAAAACTGATGAGGCCTCTCCCTCTAATCTTATATATTGATGTGTTTTCGTCCTCTTGGAGGCGTAAGGTGTTGGCTTTAATTAGGTGTTGGTTAGTCTGACATAAGGCTTGTTATGAGAGCTTTATTACACAGTAACTATGGCCTTGACTCGCTACTAACTACTCCACACAGTGTCATTCCTTATTCAGTAATGTTTATACATTCAAAACCGGGTACTTTAAAAACTGAAGTTAGGAAATGGGAAATATCTCACATAGTTTTACGCTAAACCTGTCTATATCTCTCAGTTTATATGTATCTAGCAATATCTCTTACGAAGGTTGATATGCTATAAAACAAAGAAACCATCCCAAATCTATTTATCTATATATATATATCTCAGTATGTTCATAGAAATTTGCCTGTTTCAATTTGTTTATCAATCTCAGTTTCGTCGTATCAGTCTTTCTATTAATCAATCTTTGTTTATCTAATGCTGTTCATAAGTATGGATCCATATTTACCAACCCCGCCGCTCGGGCAGGATATGACACAAAGTCAATTGTTAAATGGAGTTTAACAGGTTTGAATTCAGAGTTTTCCTTCTGCTAGACTAGTTACCTCACCAAGGCTAAAGAAACCAGTCTGCCCTACTATTTACCCATAGCTGGAGGGAGAATAATTGGATTCCTACCTTTCCCAAGGGTATTAGTGTCATGTGAAATACAATCAGCCTCGTCCAGGATTTGAACTCGTGTCGCCGTGTCCATTTCCTACGACGATAACCATTACACCACGGGCACCTCATAAGTATGAATCTATCAATCTTTCTTAGTCTGTTTCTTCCAATCCATCTATCTTACTCTGTTCTTGTCATACAAAATCTCTTTTAGCTATATGCATAAGAGTGTTTATAGTATGAGCATTTCTGTTTGTCAATCATGTGTGTTTTTCATCTTTATCTCGCTTGTATTCATATAAACATGTCCATGTCGATGTTATGAGTCTATGTATTTCTGTGTGCTCACACGTGTGCGTATCTGCTAATTCGTGAAATAAGGAACACTGTTGAAATCGGTGATGGATCGATTTGAAAACTAAAAATAAATAAAATGTTACAAATCAAATGATAGAAAGATTTTTTCTCAAAAATCCTACCGTTTTAGCAAAAGAGACCCGGTAATTTAATTTCAAGGCAATCGTCGTTAAATAAAAATAAAGCAAAGGTTTTAATCAAACAGTTAAGACTAAAGAAAACATCATGGTAACAGAGGAACATTGGTTTGGTTTTATAGTAAATCAACCATTGTAGGTTATTTAATGCCAAATCCTTTTTATACATATATATTGAATATGATTTCTAAACACATTTTGTTGATAACATTTTTAAACTAAGCTCATCTTTTGCTCATTCTTTTGCTCAACGTTAAATGGTTCCAAGTATTACTATGTGTCAGTAACTATTCAATTAAACATTAATCCTTTGTTTACACTCAGTAAAATGATCAAACAGTTCTATTTCAAGCAGTTCAGTTTAGCATAAGTCATTTGTTTTCACATAGTTTAAATGTGAAAGAGTTCTATTTGACCCATAAATAGGACCCTATTCAGTGCTACCACTCCGGGCCAGAGATGACCTGGGAGCAATGGCAATGAAGGGGTACTCCACATGTCTTAAAGCTCCAACTTTACTGGAGCCTCACCACCAGATTTGTAATGTCATATCCAGGACACTCGGTGGTGGTGGGTATTACTTCTACAGAGATGCAGTCGGTGTATTCTACAGCCCCAGCCTACTGGATCGAATTGAGGAAGAATCGAAACCACCCAGACTACAGCATTTTTAAGTTGGCCTGAGGAGATTTTAGTGAAAAATCACCCGCTAAAACTGTCGTAAAAAATTCACAAGGAATGAAATAATAATGATAGGAAAATTACGAAATATTAATCACCCTAGAAGAGAGGATGATCTAGTAGATAAGGATTATTTAGGAAAATTTTGCTATTCGACAAAGTATCGAGATTGTCCAGATGATTGTCGTGCTAAATCGGCGAAAATGAGAAAGTCGATAGAGATTCGTGGAAACTTGTTGTCACTTGATACCTGGTTATCACTACCACTAAACATTTGATGTTAACTAGCAAATGGATTGAATAAGGAAGAGATTTGCTGTCACTCAGAGATTAACGAGAAACCACCAGTTAAAACTGGTGTGAAAAACTTTTGAGTAAAAAAGAAAAAAAAAAAGATGCAAGAGATCCGGGTAAGAAATGGATTCACCAGACTAAAACATAAACGAGATTAGTTCGAATACTAAGTCGTGTCCTGGAGAGCTGAAGAGACATGCTTTTGGTTGAAATTCAGTGAAAACCACCGGTTATTACGGGTGTGAAGAACTTGCTATTGATTTACTAATGTGGGAATTTTAGTGGCAACGTGGTTAACACGTTGGACTGTAAATTCATAAGTTAGCTTGAACTCCAATCATGCTATTACGCTCACTTTTGGAATAATACACCGGGGAAAGATATGAACCTCTAAATCCCCCCCTCCTCAATATATGGGTTAAATAGAACTGCAACTTTTCTTCTACAAGGATTGCTTAAGCATTAAATAAGCCTCGAAGGTTGATAAGCCATTTGAACAAATCAATGATAATAGATTGTGAGATAAAAACGGATTGCCTTATCTCGGCCAGACGACCAGACCTAGAGTCCGTCAACCGAAAAATAAATAAATAAATAAATAAATAAATAAAAAGAGAAAAGGAAAGAAAAGAGAACCTGCCGAATAGTGGATTTTACCGTTTCGGTTGACAACAGGATAACTAAGAGAAATTGAAAGAGAAAAAAGTACCCGGACATTACAAGAGAACTGAAGAAAAACTCTCGAACATGAAAGTGACGGTGATACCAATTGTAATTGGTGTACTCGGTACTGTCACCAAAGGATAGATTAGGAGACTGGAGAACTTGAAAATTAGAAATTAGCATTGTTAAGATCAGTCAGAATACTGAGAAGAGTCCTGGAGACTTGAGGAGACTTACTGTCACTCAAACTCTGATGGGAAGAACTCCCAAATTATAATAATAATTTCCTAATACAAGCTAAAGGAAACATGCATGATATTACACAGATATAAGTGAATGCAACAAACTGGCACAGAAGAAGTACAAGAGCAGACACGATTTCATGGAGAAGGTAATTGATTGTGCAATTTATTGAATTTGACCAATGGCATATATGCACTAACCAGAATTTCTAGGAAAATAAGGCAAAATTCTTTGGCATTTTGGAGAGGGAAAAAAACAACAGATCAACGGATCCAAATCAAAAGGCCAAAACCAGTTTTAGTCAGTAAGAAAAGAACTTGTCAACTAGTGGACACCATATTTCCAGCAAATGATATAAAAAAAGAAAGTAAAGCCAAATCTGGGTAAATAGTTAGATCTTGCCAGAGAACAGGAAAAGTTGGAGAAACATGAAGGTACCAGTGTTAGTAATCCTATTTGAAGTCCTCGAAACAATCCAGAGAAATGTGAATAAGTGAGTAGACAAGAAATAAAACTGTCCCAAACACAGCAATATTGATATCGACGAGAATACTTACAAAAGGTTAAATAGCAGATGAAATGTTGTCACTTTGACTTGATGCAAGACCAATTTCTGCTGTTGTAATTTTACTAAGGAAATAAAACAAAATTCTCTAGGATATCGACATAGGGACGGATCATTTCATCACGGCCAGAGGACCATACAAAATATTAATTGAGGGGAAAAAAAGGGAATTTGCAGTCTAGTGGATTTTAGCATACCGGCGGACAACCGAGTGAAAATAGAAGAAAAAGATTAATAAATACTTGGACCTTGCCTGAGAACTAAAAAAACTGTGAAACATAAAGGCTAAGGTAATATCAATTGTTGTAGATGCGCTCAGAACAGTACCCGAGCTTAAAGAATGGATTGATGGAATTGGAAACCTGTGGGAGAATCGAGACCTTTTACACTACAGAGTTGCTGAGATAGGATAGAGTACTAAGAAGAGTCCTGGAGACATGAGAAGACTTGCGGTAACTCAGACACCAGTGAAAGACCGCCAGCAAAAACTGGAGTGAAAAACTCGTGAGGAGTGAAGTAAGCGAATGAAGCAAACTGGAACTAAGAGAATCGAAAAGTAGCCATGATTGGGTAGGAATGTTGATGTACTAGGACTTGTGCAAGGGATTAAAATTAGGATATACTGACAAATCGTCTATGTACAAATTAGATTATGCGGACGGTGATACCAGCTGTCGTTGGAACCCTTGTAACGGTCCTCAAAGATCTGGACGACCTGAATAGATATTAGGAGAAGAATCAAGACCGTCCAGACAAAAATACAGTTAAAATCTTGAAATGGTTCAGGAGATCTGAGTAGACTTACTTTCACTAATACTTCAATGAACAACCACCAATTTAAGTTCGTATGAAAAATTTGCTCGAAGTAAAATAATAATACAGAGGTTATCCAGACGTTAGCATTAGGAAGCTAGCGAGAATAATGACGATACTTGGTGTCACATTATCCGCAAGGAAAGGCACTAAATGTTATTGTTTGAAAACTGAGCGCGACCAAAGTCAATGGACCAGTTTCAGTTTATGTAAACAAAGAAATGAACCTGTCAAATATAACAAGGCAAAGGTCTAAGATGCTAAAAGCCTAAAATTTCAGGATCTTGCTTGAGGACAGTAAAAAAATAAAAGAAACAGAAACTAACAGACTGAAAGATTATGGCAAGTGTTTCTTTGGGAACGGTTCCAATAACCCCTGCAATGAAACAGGAAGTAAAAATGTTCAGAGATAAAAATTGAGACCATTCGAACTCCGATAGTGTTGAAATAGTCAAGAATACTGGAACTCTTTAGAGAAATTTAGTTCCTATGAAAATACACGATTTAAAAAATGTGATTTATCATTTGCTTTTGATTAGAAGAAAATAAATAGATAACCTTGCGAAATGGATGAAAGTATTGGAAATCCGGTATAGATTCGAAACAATCAAAACAATAAAATTACAAAGGTTGGTAAGAATGGTGAGAAATGTGCTGGAGTAAGGGGGTAACTAACTGTCACTTGATCTCAAGTGAAAGCCACGAGTTACTACTAGTCGAAAAGCGCGACCATAATATTAGAGAATATTAGGCACATTTCCGACATGTCATAGAAATAATGACGGTAATATTTTACCGGAAATTGTGTTCGTATACTCAGCACATGTGTTTTCTTTATCTATCTCTCTATCTATCCAATCTTCTGTCTATGCAGTCATCTTTTTTTTTATCTGTATATCTACGGTTAGCTCTTTGTCACGCGGTTTGTCTTTCCATACTTTTGTATATTCAACGAATATATATATTTATACATAGGCTGCAAGAATGGTTTAATATGCACAAGTATGCTAGCCAGTATACAGATATTCCTACAATAAAATAAAACAAAACAGATGTCTGACGTTTGGATACAAGCTAATCTAAAGATCGGGTACGTAACTTACAGTTGTGAGTGATTTTACTATATATATATATATATATATATATATATATATATATATAAAGAACAAGAATTACTGCGTAGGGATTGGTTAAAACTAACTCGTGTGTGTGTAATATATATATATATATATATATATATATATATATATATATATATATATATATATATATATATGCCTTTCTCAATATTAATCTTGAATAAAACTATTCGTCCAATGAAAATAATAATGCGCTGTCTATCCTTTTGCAAACAACACTAAGTCACGTGTAAAATGTCTTCTATGTACATTTGAATGCATGCATTATATATATATATATATATTCGTTTGTGTGTGTATCAACATACACATAGATATGACCATATTTTGGTCACTTCATTCTCGCAGATCCCTGTAAACAACCTACCAATGACCTAAGTGAACACATGCGTGTAAATGTACATTAATTTCTTTATTCGCATGCATGTCAAAAATATATTAATGTTTATATGAAGAAACGGGATGCGCCTACAGTCGCCTGCCAACAAAAAATCTTTCGAAATGCGTCTGCTAAACACTAAATACACATTTTGTCCTTTCCCTGTAGTGTATGCAAGTATAGTGGGATCTACTACTACAGTGTTTAGCGAATACAAACGGACAGACGACTGAAAGACCGTCCGTAAAACGAAGACGCAAGACGACGAGGAGCAGCAGTAACACATTAAAGAAAACACTCTTCCTCTAGGAACGGAGAGATTTCACTTACCTTTAGACATGTAAAAAAACACCATCCTAATTTGCTGGTAATAGGAAAAATATCTATGTAAATAAAGAGATGTAAATATATTTTTTAAACAGTCTTTTTTAATGTGTGGTCATGTGTGTGTGTGTATACACATATATATATTTAGGTATATATTTGTATATATATTAAGATATATTGTTTTCGGAGGTATTTCTCCGTTATTTTAACATTCGAGCTACTGAGTGTATGGTTTTATATTGAAGGATTTGTATTTGAGCGTGTTTAAAAAAAAATATATCAATGTTTAATATTTGTGTATGTGCAATAAGTCCTTTAAGAGAATGTTTTAAGCTCCGCTGTTGAAAATTGAAAATGTGGTTAAATGGAATAATATTTGGTTGGTAGTTATGACATAAGGGCAGGTTGTTATTTAGTATTTATACCAACTAAATGTCGATAGTTATTATTAGTAGCTCTTTTTTGCCCTTAATAATAGCGAGCTATTTCGCATCAGTACAGGCGTGGGTATACACGATGCTAGCACTGACTCTAACGGAGGCAGTGATGATGTTGTTGCTTTTGTTGTATAGCTGATGCTGTGGTCGATGTTGTAGCTGCTAGTGTATCGTCGCAGGCGAGGAGGAGAAAGGGAAGAACAGAAAATATTATTAAGAAAAAAAAAAAGAGAGAGAAGGAAAAAACAAAAAACAAAACAGTATAAAGGTGCACGAAAGAGAAAAAGAGAAAGATGTATATTGTTTTTTTTCTTTCTGTTTTTGTTTTTGGCGAGGGATGGAGTAACAGTAAGAGGAGGGTGTCAAGAGCCAGGCGCTTACAGATCATTCATCTAGACGCTACTGCCTCTCTTTCTCTTCTCCTTTATGTTTCAAACATGACTGCTACTACCGCTGACGTTGTTATGTTGATAGAGTGGCTGCTGTACAAACGAACGTAGAATTGTGTGAGTGGCATGGTTTTGCTATATGCGTATTCACATGCAAAGCTTGAAACGAATGTAACGGTGTATGCACTAGTATATATGATAGAGTGAAAGCGCTGCCGTAGTGCCACTTACAAGTCAAAGATGAATGATCATCGGAGGAGTCACATTGTAACGTATTCACCAATAGGCATAATTCTAATCTTAACACACAGACACACACACACACACAAGTGAGTGTGTGTGTATTTTTTTTTTGGGGGGGGGTAAACGTGGAGGTAGCGTAAATGTATCGGTACGTAAAAAGGAATCTGCAAACCAGGTTCGAATTTCAGCCGGGACAGTTTATATTCACTTCACACAAAAAAATCATGAGAAAGGCATGGTTATTCCAATCAAAGATATTTAGCAGGACACACAACAGAGAGAGATAGAGAGAGGTGGAGGAGATAAATACCTAAAAACACAACTTTACAAATTCCGTCTATAAATAGTATGCATAAATTATTACACACGTGGATTATATATATATATATATATATATATATATATATATATGCAGACTGAACATTTTATGGAGTCATTCACGTAAGTTTCCTTAGTTTGACAAAAAGCCAAACGTATGTGGCATTCATTTGAGAATCGGAATCACAAGTTATGGTCTAGCTTAGAACCTTGCACACAAAATGTTTATGCGTTTATACTCGTTAACATAAGTATGTATACATCCACAAAAGCATTGAGAGATAAGGAAGAAATATACACACAAACATTATATATATATATATATATATACACACACACCAAAAACTCTCTCACACATGTACCCACACACACATTTACATTATATATATAAAGAGAGAGATATGCACACATATATATATACACACATGCATATACACACATATATATGCACACACATACACGTATACACATGTACACACACATACATATATACACATGCTTACACACGCACACACATATATATATGTATATACATGCTCACAAACGCACGCACACATATGTATACATGTGTGTGTGTATATATATATATATATATATATATGTATATACATGCTCACACACACACACACATATATATATATTGCATAAAACGGAAGAAAAAGATTAGAAAGCAATGAAAAAGCTGTTAAAATGAAATTATACATTTGATGAGTGTGGAGGATATGGGAAGAAAATTAGGTAATTGTACTCGAAACACAAAATTTTAAGAGCAAGATAGAAAATCGGCAAAAGAAAGAGAGAGTGAAAGAAATGAAAAACTATTAAGGAATAAAGGTAGACTTATTGATAAGTAAGCATATGCCTACTTGCACAAATCTTTCCGAAGAGAGAAACAGACACACAAACACATGCGTGCACGAATCTTCACATAAGTATAAACATACTATATATATATATATATATGCACACACACACAAACACAGAAGAGAGGCACACAGATTATATATATATATATATATATATATATATATATATATATATATAAGTATAAATACGTATGAGAGGGAAACGTGTATGTGCACATATATATATATATATACACACACACACACACGTGTGCGCAAATTATATTTATATATAACTCCATACAAAGATTCCCACACGCTAACGTGTGTATGTATATATATATATATATATATATATATATATATAATATATATATCCTAATACTTCACACATATTGTGGATCGAACAGTATAGACCAGAGATTGGTCATAATAGTTTTAGGTAAAACAATTATTGATACAGTCAAACAAGGAATTTATTAATATTTAGTGGACGAAACTACAAGTACGGTGAGTTCAATCTACACTGGTCTACATTCCTATTTTTCAGTCTGTCTTTGTGGATATGTCTGTGTCTCTTCCTCTGTCTTAGTGTCAATGTGCTAGTCTGTTTTGAAAAAAGTAATGGATAAGATTAGACCACAGCGTAAACGGTGAGGGCGAATTAAAGAGAACTTGAAAATCAGAGACAGATCAAGAACAGAGAAATCCGTTTAGAGAAGATATTTATAGAAATATATATAAAGTAAGGGAATACTGAAAGTGAAAGTAAGAGAGGAAGAAGGCACAAGTTTGAGCAGGTTTTTATTTAGTAGTGCGGGAAAAGAGGGAAAACCGAACATTTCCTGAACGAAAGTAAAAGTAGAAACTAAGTTATACATATTATACAAATGTGTGTGTATCGGTGTATTTCTCTAGGCACACACAAACATATATACGGTCAATCACCAACATTGAACACATAATTATAGCAAATTTTACGAACATCATTATAAATGGGTAGCGCTCGTGATGTAACGGTTATCGTCGTTGAAAATGGACACTGTGACCCAAGTTTAAATCCTGAACAAGGCTGTTTGCATTTGACATAGTGCTAATACTCTTGAGAAAGGCATGAATCCAACTATCCTCTCTCCAGTTATGTGTAAATAGTAGGGTATACTTGGCTCTTGGTAGGGAAACTAGTCTAAGGAAAGAGAAATTGAATTCAAAGCTGTTAAACACGGTTTAAAAAAATTACCCTTTGTTACTGCAAACTCATGTGGAGGGGTTGGGTTAATATATACACGCAATTTAGGAAACCATTGAGTAAAATGCGATTGATGTCTCTCGGATTCTCGCAATAATTAGACAACATTATTTATACTGTTATCTTCTTTCACCAATTGCGAGACTTACACACCAGTTTTGACTGGTGGTATTTCATTGGGGTCAATTGCAGCACACCCCCGGTCATTACGATCTTAGCTGTGTTGTAGTCATTCTTTCTCAATAATTCTTGCTATCATTCTAGTATGAGTTTATATATATATATATATATATATTATATATATATATATATATATATATATATAATTTGCATGCACGTGTGTATATGAAAAGTGAAATATGTATTTGCATTTCAATTTTTCATGATATAATCCGTTATTTTTCTAACACACAGACAGACAGACACACACAAACACACACACAACAACAACAAATGGTTTAAACGTGTGCAGGTTGAAAGAGGCAAATATATTCCTCGAATTACGGGAATTTTTTATTGGGAGTGTTTAGTACGTAGAGGACTATCCAGGACCCCCAGTAAGATACAACTCGCTTCGATATTAATATTTTAGGTAAGAAAAAATTATATTTTAAAAGTAGACAAAAATAAAAAAGGGGGTGTAAAAAGTAAAAGTATAGAATAAAAAAAAATCATGAACTAACTTTTTATAGCACAGAAAGAGAGAAGAAGAATGTTGAATGCCTGTGGAAATAAGGAAAGAGGTGAGACATGAAAAAAATTGAAGGAAAGAGAGAATTTCAAAAAAAGGTGTCGATATAAGCAAAAGGAAATAAGTCAATATTTAACTATAGACACATAGAATGAAGGCGAAGGCGTTGAAAAAGATGCAAAAATTAGAGAGAAGTGAAGGAACCCCCCGCAAAAAAAAAAAACCAAGATCGGATTCGAAAGGGCATGACCACGTAAGAAAAAAAACAATACAATATAAAGATAGTGGCAAATTGATAGAGACAGTAAAACGTAAGTGATAGATAAATTGTATATTTATATACACACACAAAAAAACCCCCAACATTCTAAATGATAAATATATTTGTATAGAGACATGCGAAGACATGTTAAATAACACACACACACACACACACAAACACACACACACTCATAAACAAAGTGTGTAAATGTGTATATATAAATATATATACACATACAAGATCATACGTGAAGCCTAATACAAATGTACTCAGATATACATATATATGTGTAAGTGTCTA